>JANEYF010000904.1:1200000-1562500 GCA_029963845.1 Rhamnusium bicolor
AGAGATGTCAACAGCAACATTGGCCTCGGTAATACCTACTTTCAAAAACTCATGTATCACATTTTTTACTAGAACTGTGATAACCACTGCTTCTTCCGTCTGATACCAGTCATGTTTAAGTTGCAATTTTGCCTAAATTTAAATGAACAATTTTCAGTTATAATTACCTAACCTATATTTCTTTTTCAGAAATCTAACCTTCGCCTCGCTAGGATACTCTGCCATCATGTATACCAATGTATACCTACAAATGTAATATTTCAGCAGTTAACAACTGTGAACACAAAACAAAAAATACTCCGTTTTTGAGAACTTGTCAAAAGCGTTTAAAAAATCAACAAAGAATTTTCGGGAAAATGTATACATATCACTGCCATTTTTTTTTAACTTGTTTCCACAAAACAGAACAACTATTGTGTTGTGGGTGCACAGAATAAGTGTCTGTAGTCTGTCTGTTCCGTGGTCTGTGTCTGTAGTCTGTAGTTCACCAAGAAGATTAAACTACTTGGTAGTTCACATCATTCTATAAGTTGCGTTCGGAATTATTCTCACGGACTCGAGATTATACTCACGTGACTACAGATTATACGGACTATTGGCAAATAAACGAACGAAACAGTTGTTTTGTTTGGTGGCAAGATAACCTAACTTTTTCGTAATTTTTTGACATGTTCTTTTGATTGCTATAAGATTAGACTCTTCTGTATCTTATTTTATAAAGTTGAGTAGGAAGAGGATAGAGGTAGTTCCTTGGTTATTTCGAGAGACTTTTCTTAGGGCAGGTATATCCATCTTCTGGTAAAGTGGCTGCTAGTTACCGAACAGATTCATATTAGGTAATTATTACGTCTTGACTTTTGCAAAAAACTTACCAGGGCGAAGTTCATTCTCATATGGAATAACTGTTTAGATGATAATTCATCAAATAAAGGGAACGTTTTGGAAAAAATTCGTTTCTAACATTAAATTTCCTTGGTCAAAGTTAATTCAAACATTAATGCGCATGTCCACTCTTCAAAATCCACTTCGCGAGATGGGACTTTTCGAGTGAGCTCTTTTCACGCCACTCCGCAATATCAAAAGACAAAAGTATTGTACCAGAGACAGTGGTTGTCTCTGATTGTACTATTCACTCCAAACGCAAAACCAAACGATATTGGTGCTCTAGGGGTGAAAAGAGTGGGTAACCCAATTTACCAGTAGTTGTTCTGTGATATGGTCGGTGTATAGACAGCGCCCTAGATATGGTCCTGGTTGTCTCTGATATGGTATACATATGGTATCCTTACATCAGCTGATTGCTACTTCTGGATTCTGATGTACATTCGCTAATCTATGCAAAATAAAATAATCACTCTCAAATTTGATCTTTAATTAATATATTGTTATTTAACACTCGAGTGTTCATATCTGAACGTTTTGCGAGATTTAAATTAAATGATAAAAATAAAACCAAGATTTCTGTGATTTTTATTTAAATATACTAATGGTTGCAGGTACTAGGCCAATCCGGTGAAACAACGAATAATGTTATTTATTTACTTTACTGATAAGATAACAGTGAACGTTATTTACTTTATTTTTTAAATTAACGTTGCAACATTCACTGTTCTGTGGTTGGAACTAAAGAATGACGAAATATTTATATACCTACACCCATTAGTGATAAAATAAATAGTTTATTTCCATTTTAAGAACGATTATTCAGCGACTTGAAATTCCATTAATCTAAGCGGACCAAGTGCATATTCCATAAATTTGTCGAATAAGTTGACTGATTAAAGTTGCTGAGCAACTGTAGAATTTGTCAGACTGATATACAGTGCAAAGACACACTTTAAGTACATTAGAAAGCAGTCTTTATCAGTTTTTTAAAACTTGTTTAGTTTTAAAGAATTTATTGTGTGATTTTCGAAGTGTTCTGCTTCATTTCAACTGAATATTGCCTGAATTTGCAATTGGTAAGTAATATATTCCCTTAATTATTTAGCTATACTGATCATAACCTATTTTATATCTAAAATATTCTATTTCAAGTGTAAATCATGTAAATGGAGAGAAAAATGTTTTTATGTTTTAAAATATCGATTACTGTTTTCATCATTTATTGAATTGTTGATATCAACATATTCTTATCTTGATAATTCAGTGAGGATGAAAGTCCATAATCATATTTAAATATAATTTTTTTCATAGTTAAATTGTGAAATAGAATTGTATCCTCTTGTATGTGAAAACAAATTATGAATATTTGACATTAATAAAAAGGTTAACAGTTTTTTACAACACTTCTTTTTTAAAACAATTGAAGGTTGAATTCATTATTTATAAACATATTTTATTGCTTTTGTAATAATCTTTAAGCCTGTGTGTGTGCGTATTTGACATAATAATTCCTATTTGTTTGTTACAAATTACTTATTGACATATTTTTTTAGGAGAAAAAATGAATGATTTGGATAGGCAGTTGGCCGAATTGGCATTGATAAATAAAACAGATTTGCAATCAAGTTCCTTAAGTAACACTCCAGGTAAAAAGGTGGGTCCCGCAGTGCCACCGAAACCAAAAAAAACTCAACCACAGGTAAGTGGTATAAAAAGTTTGCTTTGGAAAGTCTCTTTTTACGAAAAGTCAGAATAACCTGTAACCTATGTCCTCACCTCATTCTTCTAAAATTTTTTAAGAAGGAAATATTACCATGGCATTCAAAATGACTGTTTATGTACATCTCTATCAACCAAAATCAACAAAGAGCACGAGGCTATCTTAGATAATAAAAATTTTACTTATTCGAATCAAATCATTACAAATGTCCATAAAGTATAATTTATATAATTCTCATTAATAATATGTTCTGCAAAATTAAATCGTCTACTTTATATGCTATTTTAAATAAGTTTAATTTACTATAGACAAGGAACCACAAAAAAAGGCAAATTATACACTAAGTAATTTGAAGGAACCTTTATAATGAGACAGAACATAACCTCACTTTTATATAGTCATGTCATATTACGAATTTACGAAACAGCGGATGTCTTCTATTGATTTACAGTATGCTGATGTTTAGAGTTGAAGTTTCGGTAATTCTTTACAACAGCAACTTCTATATTTTTCGTGTTTCATTTGTACACACGCGTAAAGTGTCTCTATAGAAAACATTTGCTGCAAAGGAAATGTTGCGCAAATGTATTTCGTAGTTTCGTACTGTTTTGAGGCAAGGGAAATAAGTGATTGTGTCGTGTTATCATTCACATAATAGATAAATGTCAGACGAATAGAATAAATTAATGGGCAAGGGAAAGATATTTGCAAAATCGTATTTTCCTACTATGTTTTGGGGCAAGGGAAATACGTAGATGTTAATAGTTACTTTGTACCTGCGCTGTCAACCTATAAGGAGTCATATAAAGCAGATATAGAATGTATGTGTGTATGTTAAACGCGCCGTATGAGGGTTATCATAAATTCCACCAAACGCATTGAAAAATTTTATCATTTTTTTATGGCATTTCCCATCATAAGCGCAACATATAATTATGTGGGATGTATTCCTAACATGACGGAGCATTGTACTGTGTATTTGTTTTTTTTCGTCAGGCAGAAGTGCCTGTTGAAAAGAATGACCGAAGTTTCTAATCACCATGACATCTACGTTAAAATTACAGAATCTTGTAACACATTTTCTTGAATCGAGGTTATGTTCATTTTAATTTGAGGTTAGAGTTTATGGCAGTCATTATTAAAATGGCCGGTGATTGGCATAATTTATTGACATAAAGATCAGGATTTCTATATAGTAGAAGAACTAAAATTGACAACAAAGCGGCATCATATTCGCTTTCATTTGCTGTTTGTATGGCACTAGTTGGATAACGTCGGAAGAGTAAAATCAAAATGTTAACTTTTTACCGCTCTATGGAGCGCAGAAGAATTCGAAAGAATTTGACAAAGTTAAGTGTTTAGAAAACGCCATTGTCTAGACATAAACATAATAGAAAAGTTTAAATATTCCAAATAATGACAAAATTTCACATAAATTTGATAATATAAAATAAAATTGAGAGGATGGATATGCCCAGTAGACAATTTTGCACATTATTTAAAATTGCTGTCAATTTCCTGTTACAGATACCTCAATCATATCCATTAAAACAAACTGTCGAACCGAGTTACGCTTCTAGATTACAGGCAAATCAGTTTTACTCAAATATTCCTCCGCCAAACCAGTCTCACTATTCCAACAGTCCGACTTTACCTTCAAATTCAAAATTCCATCCACAGCATCAGGATAATAATTATGTGAATTTACCTCGGGAAAGCGATCACGGAAATCAGTATTCCAATCTGCCAAGAAGTGGTTCAGCTATGAGCAGTGCATCACTACCTCGGAAAGGTATTAGTTAAGAAATAATTCACCAGGCAGTTTATTATTACTAACTTTAATCATGATTTTCTTCAGGTAATGCATCTGCAAATTACGGATCTACTGTACCACAGGCTGGCGGTAATCATGTGCCCAGTACTTGTTCTTTGCCTAGGCAAACTTTAGGCTCCCCCTAGAGTGGGACTATCGGGGTCTGGCTCGAACCACTCTGTCAGTAATTTGGGTCCTAAAGGGTACACAAAGCCTGATCATGTGACTTACAGTAATATACAGGTAACCTGTCTGTTAGTTATAATTAGTGTATGTTTGCACATGTACCGGGTGATCCAAATAAGCCTCCCACCCCCATTTTCTCGGTTATTTGGAAAGATACGAAAAAAAAATGAAAAATGCTTTTTGTAGGGTTTTTAAAAAGGAATCCAGCCACATTAACAGAAAAACAACTGAACATCAAATAAAAAAGATGGAGGCCTAAGTTATATTTTTTTAAATGGAAGTTCCCAAATATTTTTCCATATTTAAATAGGGTGTCTTATTCTGATTTCAAATATATATATATACTTTTTATATGGTATCTTCAGTAAATATTCCGATAATCGATTATTTCCCAAAAGAAAATACGTTGCTTGACAGATATCAAGAAATATTTTCTAGGTGGCCGTGATAACAAAACAACAATTAATATTTTGACAGTTTTGCTCATTTAATAATTCAACAGTTTGCCAACAACTGTTACTTTTGAACTGCTTTGTTGGCCAAAAATAACCAATATGAATAATCATTATACTTTAGGAGAAAAATACGATATGGTAAACTTATATTTTAAAAATAATAAAAACGCTTGTGTTGCCCAGCGAGAATATGGACAAATATATCCGAATAGGAAATTGCCTGACAGGAAAACTATTAAGTTGGCAGATAATTTATTAAAACATACAGGAGCAATTCAAAATAAAAAGAAACGAGGAATAGTCAACGAAGATAGAAAATTCAGTATTTTACTCTATTTTCAAGAGAATCCAAGAAATTCAATAAGAGACGCAATGAGGTATTTGAATTTTTCTTATGAAACCATACAGAGAACTTTAAAAAAACATAAACTTAAGGATTATAGTATATATATCCCTCAAGATAATGAAAAGCGGCAACAATTTTGTAGAAATATGATCAACAGGTATGACATTGATAATATATTTAATAAAATATGTTGGACCGATGAGGCATCATTCAACACATCTGGTATCTTCAACAGAAGAAATTCACATTTTTGGTCTTCCGAAAATCCTCATATTTCTGAAGAGATTCAATTCCAAGGAAGGAAATCCATAAATGTTTGGTGTGGAATAATAGATAAAAAAATTATAGGGCCTATTTTTCACGAAGGCTCCCTTAGAGGACCATTGTATTTAGATATGTTAAGAAATGATGTAAATAATTTATTAGAAGAAATGCAATTGCAATTCGATGTTATTTGGCAGCAGGACGGGGCACCCCCACATAATATTAATGATGTTACAAATTACTTAAACACAACATATCAAGAATGGATAGGAAAACGAGGAACTATTGCTTGGCCACCTCGTAGTCCGGACCTAACTCCATTAGACACGTTTCTTTGGGGCCATTTAAAAAATATTGTTTATAAAGAAAGAAGCAACAACTTGGAAGAAATAAAGGAAAAAATTAGAACAGAAATACGAAATTTGAATAATAACAACGCTGTTATGGCAAATGTAATGGGAAACTTAAGAAAACAATACGTTCTGTGTATAGAACACAATGGAGGGCACATAGAGAATTTTTTTGTGATATTTTATTATTAATTAACTAGCAATAAATTATTGTTAATTTACTACATTTCTGTAGCCGTTAAAGAATTTAAATATTTTCATTTACCACTTATTTCAATGGATAATATTATTTTTAATAAATTATCTACCACTTCAATAGTGTTCTTTAGTCATTTTCTATATTTGTAGTTTTTTTAGCTGGCTGGGCAGCATAAGCATTTTTTATTTATTTATTTTTTTTTCAATATAATAATTTAACTAATAATTGAGCATAGTTTCATGAGGATAATAAAAAAGAAATTAAATATAGGTAAATTAGGCAAAAAGTTAATAGTTATAATAGTCAAACTGTCAAACAAACACTTTTGTTTTACTGTCACAGCCACCTAGATAGTATTTCTTGATATCTGTTAAGCAACGTATTTTCTTTTGGGAAATAATCGATTATCGGAATATTTACTGAAGATACTATATAAAAAGTATATATATTTGAAATCAGAATAAGACACCCTATTTAAATATGAAAAATATTTGGGTACTTCCATTTAAAAAAATATAACTTAGGCCTCCATCTTTTTTATTTGATGTTCAGTTGTTTTTCTGTTAATGTGTCTGGATTCCTTTTTAAAAACCCTACAAAAAGCATTTTTCATTTTTTTCGTATCTTTCCAAATAACCGAGAAAATGGGGGTGGGAGGCTTATTTAGATCACCCGGTACCTACAGTAGTAATGTCTTTATTTTTTCACTTGAAAAACACTTCGCGATTTTTACTTACATTTTATTTTTATAGATCTATGGATTGTGTTTTGCAAGAATATGTGATCATAATTGAATCATAATGGTTTTTTGTTTGAGTGACTGTGTTTTTAATTTGCATGGTTCATAATAGGCTTATATATTATAATGCTTGAGGATATGTTGAGAAAGAAAGTTTATTGATAAATCAACAGATTTTTTTGTTATTGTAGGTTCAGCAATCAAGAAATCCAGATGGGTTAATTTATAGCAACTTAATACATCCACCAAGAGACGGGGGTAATGTGTATAGTAACATTCCTTCTAATACCAATGCTTATGCTAATGGTGGTAAGTAAAAATATATATGTATTACAGAAATATGATTAAAAAATATTTTTCTTTTGAAAAAATGTAAACATTCCATTATGGAAAACTTCTTATATAAAATATCGAGTATACAGGGAATTTCAAAACATGGCATCGCTTAAGCAGAGATTTCTCACTCAAAAATAGGACAAATAGTTCCTGAGATATAGGTTGTTAGTTTTCTTATATTTTCAGTTTTTTCAAAATATCTCCGAAACGACGTATGTATTTAGATTGTGAAAAGTACTTAAATACTATTTAAATATTAAAATGGTGTGAATAACTTCATCAGGGGTGTGCGTACAGACTTGCAATTTAATAATTTTATTAAGAAAATGTGTACGCCGCTGACTTCTTACTTTTTGAGTACAAAGTTATGTACACAGGTAAATGCCTAAAGAAAGTCACCTTTTGATATCTTTTCGATTTTGGCTTTGTTTAGGAGATAATTTTATTATGTAAGGTACTTAATATCATACAAACGAAGCTGAAATTGAAAAAAATATCAAGGCATTTACCTGTCAACATGACTTTACGATCAAAAAGTAAAAGTCAGTGGCGTACATGTTTTTTTAACAAAATTACTAAATCGCAAGCTCGTACATATGGCCATGATGAAGCTGTATACACTATTTTAATACTAAAATATGTAGTATTTTATGTACTTTTCACAATCTGAATATCATTGCTAGTCGTTTCGGAGATATTTTGAAAAAATAAGGAAACTAACACCCTGTATCACAGCAACGAAGCATTTCCGGACCCACGTTGATAAGAACTATTTGTCTTATTTTTGGGTGAGGAATCTCTGTATACAAGGTGTTTTCGTTTTTAATGAGCAGGACTTCACCAGCGTGTAGAGAGGGTCATTTTAAGCAAAATTATCTCAATGAACATACTTCTCAAACCTCTTCGCTTTCGAGATACAAGGTATTGAAGTTTCTAAAAAAAAATCGTTTTTCCGATTATCTTGTGAATAAAAAGAAAGAAAATTTTTTGTGTGGAGGAAATATTTGTTGAATTGCTTTCTACAAACGTGCCAATTTTTGCGTTGATAGATTCACCAGTGGGGTACTTACTGGGTGCATTTTACTATTTCCTTAAAAAAAAAATGATACGCCAATGTATTAATGGCAATATTCTACCATTTTTGGAATCCTTGGATATTTTAAGCAGGGTTTGAAGAAATCATGATTTTTTTTTTAAAAAATCAAAAATCAATGATTTTTATTTAAAAAATCAAAAAAAATCATTTTTTTTGATTTTTTTTGATTTTTTTCAGTTCTACTCTAATATTTTGAAAACAAATACGATTTATCCATACACTATTTTTTTTGTATTCTCAAACTACCAATTTGCACGTATAAATTATTCACGTCACTGGAAAAATTCCGTATAGAATGGTCTATATTTTCATACAAACAATAAAAAATCAGCATTTTCCTGTTCTGACAAGCTTAGTGGTTGGTTTCATTAATTTCATAGATACTGAGGCGACGTGCGACTAAAGTGTAAAATAAAAATAAGCGGAAGGAAGAAAGACGAAATTTGGGATTATTTTATAAAAAAAAAAAAAAAAAAAAAGGAAAATCCAGTAACAGAGCGGTGTGTAAAAATTGTAAAAAAAGAAATGCAAGGACTTGTTCAAAGATTAAAAGGCCATCATGAAAAGTGTAAGAAGTTGATTTAACTGCAGGTAGTCTAAATCTAAATAACTGTTTATTTTATTTAAGGGGATCTTTATAATGTACATTTAAGAAGGTAACTTTTGTTTTATATGTGCAACCTAACTGTTCTTTTCTTTTTATTTGAATTTTTTTTCAGTTTAATTTTATCTACCTTTTAAATAAACTATACTTTTTATTTGAATTCTCTGAAGTTTGATTTACTGGCTTTACACAACTTGATTTAAATCATGATTTAAATTTAAAAAATCAGTTGATTTAAATCATGATTTAAATCAAATTGATTTAAATTGTCGCCATCCTGATTTTAAAAAGAAAAGCTTCTTTTTATGTTACCGTAAGTACTTGTTAATAAATGATTAAGAGTGACTTTATTATTGTAGTGTATAGGGTGGCCAAATTCGACAATTTTACTGTAGTTTCGAATCGAGCAGATACAGCAAAGCTATTAAATTTTACTCAAAAACCGTGCAACCTAGGAAAAAAATTAAAAAATAGTTTTTCTTAAAATATCTGAGGATTCCAAAAATGGTGGATTATGCCATAAAGACATTGGTGTGTCATTGTTTTTTTAAGAAAATAGTAAAATGTACCCAGAAAGTACGCCACTGGTGAATCTATCAACGTGAAAATTGGCACGTTTGTAGAAAGCAATTCAACAAATACTTCCTCTATGCAAAAAATTATTCTTTATTTCCATTCACAAGATAATCGGAAAAAAATTTTTTTAGAAGAGCTGTTTTTCATATTCGCTGGTGAAGTCCTGGTCATTAAAACGGAAACACCCTATATATTTTTGTTATTATTGTTATTGATAGATGACTTGCCCCCACCTCCACCACCATTGGACATGTCGTCAGGGCTAGCAGACTATGCCCCATGCACGGTAAACACCAACTTGCCACCACCTCCTGAAGATTTGCTGCCACCCCCATCTCCAGTTAGTTCAAGTTATAGTGAACTACGAAGAGCAACTCAACCCGGGCAAGACTTCCATAACTATAGCATGGGCTCGCAGGTAAATCTTGCAGCTATTATTAATAGTTTTTGCTTCTAACGGTGGTCGTACTGATAAATTTAATGGAGAGGAAATATGGTTTGCCTTGCCAGTATTAATTTAACATTAATATTTTGAGAGTGCATTATAGTAAAAGAGAAATATAGTATTCAACTGAACAGTTCCATTTTTATTTAATATTTGTTGTTACTTAGAAACCTCAAAAATTGTTGTCGGTAGTTTTTCGTAATTTTGTTTTATTTGCATAAAATGGAAAAATATTTGGATAAATTAAATATATTTACGTGGCATAATTTTGAGATTTTCCTAACAAGGTGCAAAAACAATTTGACTAGGAAACTGAAGGTTACGTGAACATAACTAGAAACTTTCCTTTAATTTTTATGAATCAAATCACTATTGCGTCACTAATAGAGAGTGGATCCATAAAATTGGAATAATAAGTTTTGTCTTTTAATAAAATGCATGCTCAGTGATTCAAACTTTTATACTCATTCATATCTTAGATTTTTTGTTTATTTTGATATTTCTAAGAACTGTAACCGTAAAAACGAGCTAAACTATCTGTTTATGTAATTGTAATTATTAATAATTCTGCTTTTGTTTGTTGCTAACCAGTATGCTGATTCTGATTCTTTATATGGATATGGTGCAATGTCTCAGGTAATTAAGGCTGATTTAATTATTTAGTTATTTTAATGTATGGTTAAAGTATTTATTATCTGTAAATTTGCAATTGTTAGTAATGTTTTTTCCCTTTAAGAAATATTGAGAGAGAAATCACCCTTAAAATTTAATTAGCAACCTCCCAAAATCCTCCTTCATTTATCCTAACTTGCATGTACCTGATAACAAGCTTCTAGTGAGATATTATACAAACGGTTCCAGAACTATGGCTTTTTCCATGACTTTTGTTATATTTCATTGCTTTGAGTGTGTCATTTTATGTTTCCATATAAATATATTTTGAAATCTTTCATCTGTTCTAGTCTTCTTCCACTTACGAATCAATTTATGAGCCGATCAATCCCCGTCCTCCAAGTCAAATGTCTTCGAGGTCCAACTATTCACTGTACGCCCCATACGTCAGTGGAACCAGTAGTGCCATGACTGGACCCAGTCAGTCGGTTAGCCAGATGGGACAAAATAAGGAACAAGAAGTAGACAGCCTTACAGACCTTTTGGTTCAAGGAATGGGAGGTGTAGGAGGTGATACAGATCAGGAGGATATATATGGTGTATGCATTAAATGTGGAGAAAAGGTGGATATTTTTATTTCAGCTATGCATGGGTTGTTCAAAATTATTTTGATTAAAATTGTTTCAGATTATCGGAGAGAATAGTGGATGTACAGCAATGGACCAATTGTATCACACAAAGTGTTTTACTTGCCATCATTGTGCAATAAATTTGCAAGGGAAACCGTTTTATGCTCTTGATGGCAATCCTTATTGCGAAGAGGATTATTTGGTGAGAAATATATTTTTTCTATTTATACTTGAAAAAAAAAATCCTATTCTAAATATTCTTTCAATTATAACTGACAATTTTTGTTTTCCTTAGAACACGTTAGAGAAATGCTGCGTCTGCCAAAAACCAATTCTGGATAGAATTTTGAGAGCCACTGGCAAACCGTACCACCCGATATGCTTTTGCTGCGTTGTTTGTGGTAAAAGTTTAGATGGTATTCCCTTTACTGTCGATGCCACGAATCGTGTACATTGTATCGAAGATTTTCATAAGTAAGTGCCCTGTTTTTATTCAGCAAAACGTAATTTTTTCGTATTTAAAATTTTTTCTTTAAGGATATTCGCACCAAGGTGTTGGGTTTGCAAACAACCCATAATGCCAGAACCTGGAGAGGAGGAAACTGTACGAGTAGTAGCTCTGGATCACAGTTTCCATATACAATGTTACAAATGTGAGGTAGGTGAAAAATGTATTTACTAATGTGAGAAGATTAAAATGTTATGATTTTAATACACCGACTGTAATACCCAGGAATCTCACACACATTTTTAGATTATGACGTTACTTTTTACTATCTTCATTTTAACCTGTAATAGCCTAATTCTTTGATTTATACTTTTTGTGTACCTGTACCAATTTTTCTAGTATAATCTATAAAGCGAATCTACTTTACTACAGCCTCTAAAAGTTCCAGATTTTTGCTATTTTTCTGTAACACCTACTGGTCATTTGAACTAATAATTAGTAGGCATGGGTTAAAAAATGTGCCAAGGAGCATGGTAATTTTTAGATTTCCTTCATTAACTCCCGGTATTATCAACATTTTAAAGGGACCTATAACTTAAAGGGAGTTTTAGTGACAAGAAAATGTATTACCAGCAATTCCATTAAACATAAATCAAGATATAAATGCGGTAGTCATTGAACCTAATTTTTATTTAAACTATAAATTTGTTATCTGATATTTATATTTTGTTTGTAATACCTTTTCTTGTCACTAAAACTCCCTTTAAGTTAAAGGTTCCTTTAAAATGTTGATAATAATGGGAGGTAGTCTGATTGTGATGACTCAGAAAAGATATATAACATCTGTACTTTTTCTACCCTTAATTATAAGTAGACATAAAGTCATTTTGAACTCTTAACGTTTTTGTATGTTTGTTGGGTTACAAAGTAGGTAAAACGTATTGTTGTCATTTTTTAGGACTGTGGCCTCGTGTTATCTTCCGAGGCGGAAGGAAGGGGTTGCTACCCTCTTGATGGACACGTCTTGTGCAAGAGCTGTAATGCAAAACGCGTTCAAGCGCTCACAAGTCATATGACGACAGAGCTCTAATTTGTATATTGCAAAATTGACTTCAGAAGTCAAACTTTCTTGAAGCATTCCCGTTTTTATGGACTTGTGTTACTGTCTTGTCATAGCTTGAGGATGATAGTTAAGTAAATTTTGCTTATGCCTAAAAGAAGTCAATCGATATTGATTTTGTGAAATATATATACTAGTTATAAAAAAAAAGTGTATAAATATAATCTTTATCATCTTCTAAAAATTATGTATATATTTTGACGTATTGGTTTTGATGAAAAATTATTTGATTTCAATCTATTTTAGTAGCTAGCAAAATAATTATTAGTAGCTAGCATCTACTTACAAAATTTTTCTCGAATCTGATAAATATAGACAATATTAGTGTGGTAAATGTTAAAACAGGACACACTATACAGGGTGTTCGTTTTCAACCTGTCCCCGTAGACGTATCTCCGAACTGAATGGGCATATCGTTTTGAAATTTTGGTCGATTGGGTTTGTTTTCAACCTACCCCCTGGATGTATCTCTGGACTGAATTGGAATATCATTTTGAAATTTTGGTTGAATGAGTTTTCGGAAAAGAGCTACCATTCTAAAATATTTTCGAACTTTTATGACTTCCGGATATACTGGAAGTTGACATCAATTTTGTTATTTTAAATTTATCATTCAAAACATGTTTTTATTTATATATATAATTTTTTTTTTTAATTTTTTGACTTATTAAAACAGTATCACAAAATCATTAATTGCTGTCAATTAGTTTTAAAGATAACCACAATAAAGGGAGACGTTGCAGATGCAATAAATTTTAAAAAAAATTGTAATAACTCAAAAACAGTTGGGAATCAGGGTAGGGTTGTATATAAACTTACCCTTAATTTTAATGAGGAATCCAAAAATATAAGAAAAACCCCCCAGTTTTATTTAAAATAACAAAGTTGACGTCAACTTCCGGTATAACCGGAAGTGATAAAATTTCGAAATTTTTTTCTGAAAACCCATTCGACCAAAATTTCAAAATGATATTCCAATTCAGTCCGGAGATACATCTAGGGGGTAGGTTGAAAACGGACACCCTGTGTACTGAGGATACCCTATTTTCATTAGTTTGTAGCAGATTTGTATGTCTATGCGGGCTTATTTTAAAAAAAGTTTATGTACAACTTATATTTAATATTTTTACAAATTCCCCAACAAATTTATTTAAGACTGCACTAAAGTACAAGTATTGTATCTTATACATTCCATTTTTTTCAATTTTTATATTAATTTGTTTGTATTTAGTTGCACCTTTTAGATTTTCAAATATTCTTCGAGTGGATAAGCCGAGTATTGAGACCAAAAAATTACCAAAAAGACTTAAAATTTTGTTAAACAATAAATTAGAGTAATAAATTATTCATTAATCGTTATGTGATAATCACTGTTAAATGTTGTTACATATGACATCAAGTACATTTTTCTCAAAAACAATACTTATTTAAAGGTGTTTCCTTTATCTGTAAATCGCCACTTCAGTCATCTGAACCATAATCTGTGGGTGAAAGAGTTATAAAATTGCATGCCATTTTCATTCAAGGAAATTATTTTTGTACTACCACGATCATGTGTTGTGGTACAGACTTAACCTTAGTAAAATCACACCTGGATTTATTGGAACTAATTTTTTTGATGGGAAGTTTGTCTGTGTAAATCTAAGAAAATCTTTCCACGAGGGACGGTTCTACAGGCATATGTAGGAGGGCGTAGGCCCTCGAACTTCATTTATAAAGTAAATAAATAAATTACGATAGCAAAGAGAAATTGCCAGGACAGGAGCTAGATATATGGTATTTTCTGAGTTGCATAGATAAAAATTTTGCGAAAATAATTATTGCAAATCTTAACTGAATCAAAAATTTAATTCCGAATGAAAACAGGCTCGTCGTGGACTTAAGCTCTGTCCACAGAATTACAAAATTATTATGAAAAAATAAAAGTAGAAGTATTGTTAATCATAATTTTACAAACGATGTTATTATACTCCATTCACTTCATATGAGCACATAAAAAATTGTTTACCTGGGCTCGCAGAGCGACTCTTTGTCGACCTTCATTTGTGTATAATTCTCTGGTATAGGCACGTGGTGCATTTTAAATACACAAAATGTATTTATATAGTATCGCGCGCTTATGCTAGAATTTTTTGTTTTCATATTGGATGAATGAACTATAATGAAATTTTTAAAACTGGTTTTATTTTTGGGCCCCTCCATTTTTTAGGGTCTTGAACCGCCCCTGACTCCAGACAATCAAATATATTTAGTAAAACAAAGTATTTCAGAGTTTATGATCATATCACTATTATTCAAAATAAGTACCAGAATCTTCTGATGTACTGAAGGTACAGTCGCCATCTTACAAAAATGGCTTTTGATGAGTTTTTGGCATTTTACACGAGATTGCTAGTGAAGATGTCACACTCATGAAACTTTTTTTGTTGATTCGACGTTTATAAGACGTTTTATTTAAAAACTCAAAAAAACATGGTCAAGTGTTTGTGATCGTCAAAAGAAATGATATAGTGTTAAACGTTATAAATGAAAAGAATTTTTATGCATTTAAATGATATGTAGGAGCAGTTTTGTACTTTATAAATATACTTCAGTGCCTTTTGTTGCCACACCAATAGATTTCCAGTAAAATGATTAGAAGTATCAAAAGGCAACCATTTTAAAAAGATGGCGTCCGCATCTATATTCTCAGTGGAAGGAGTTTTTTTGTAAATATTTGGAACAATTTTTTATATCTAGATTGTCTGGCATATATGGTTAATTTGTTTCATCATACATTTATTTAATGTAAGAGGAACTGCCCTTAGAACCTAAAAAATATATTTATATTATTATTATTATTGTGATGATAGACAGGTAGTTCTATAAACATTTTTTACAATTCCGTTTTGCTTCTCCCTACAAAGCAGGAAATTTTATATTTACTGGATAAATATTCTATGCTGCTTTATATTTTGTTTTATTATACACCTAATACATTTATATAAATATAAAAAAATTGCCGCTTTCATTTTATCTGTCTTTTGCTTGGATTATATTTCTGTTATCTGTAGATTTTAGTTTTAGCGAATAGAAAATTCTGGTCAAAATGTAATAATCTTTTGTGATTTTTTTTATAGTATGTAATTATGTGCCAATAAAATAAAATGGTTTAAATAGGTCAAGCTAAATTTGTTTTTTTTATAATAGTGTTATTTTCTGGGTTAAAAAGTAAAAAAAGGTATAGGCTCCTCTACGAAGTATATGATACATACTGATACACAGAAACAATTTCTACAAACGTTAAAACTTATGTGTTTCAACAACCAAGTTGGCATCATCTGGAGAGGTATATTTGAAATTATAATTACCGCCACATAATGCCAACCTGATCAAATACGAGTTGAGTGTTTTGGTAGTGGTGAGAGGTATGTGAAACTTCTCATATGGTCCAAATGCTGCTATCCGACCGACATAATAGATGTCTCTGTGACGGATAGCGACTTGCGCATTTGGACCATATGAGAAGTTTCACACCTCTCACCACTACTCAATTTACCTTAGTCAGTATATGACTAGTAGGTTGGCCACTATCAATGACTTCAGAATTTCTGAAGTCATTGGCCACTATCATTTGTCTGTTCCATAACCTATGGCAACTGAGGAGAACTAATAAGTTCGAAACCGGTCTATGTCGGGTTAGGAATTGACATGATATTGGCTACCGATCTATCATGATTTGAAGGTATAATCCAATGCAGGTCGGGGTATTTGCCCGCTGAGTAGTTGTTTCGTTCAAATAATATTTAATAAGAGTGTTTTGGTGTTTTTGAAAACTATTTCTGAGTGTCATATCAGAGAATCCAACCCACTTCAGGATATATTGATACACTTTAGTGGTTAAATATTTGAGGCACAATTGGATGTAAATTACTTTCGCTTTTAGGTCACGTGACAACGCGGTACGTCCCCATGTCCGGAAATGCGGAATGAGACTCGATTTTCAGCGATTTGATTGGTTTTCGGCATCATGGGACTCGTTCTAAGGTCTAAAGCCTGGTGCACAATGGAAGATGTGAGAAGTCAAAGCCAAAAAGGAGACGCAAAAAAGTTGAAATATTTGTGTTGAGGTTATCATTCAGGGTCTCAATAGTTAACGTCTAACGCGAATCGCGGAATGTATAACGTCAAAGTTGCTCAACACTTTTAGATGCAAGAAGTGATAATTGTACCAATGAAATTCCAAATCATGTGCATGCGCGTATGTTTTACATTGTCCTAATAAAATTGTGTTTTATAACCAAACTCTTTGACTCCTGATTGTTTTTATTATACAAATGAAGATAATTTGAAATTTCTTATAATCTCAGTTAATAACTAATCACAACTTCTAGATACATGTGATCATCCATACTTTTTTTAAATGAAAATATATACAAAACGGACGATTATACCAGGATAAAAAAGGTTTTAAAAACTCAAACCATTTACTATATACAGTACATGTTAATAAAATATAAAGGTTAAGTTTTAAAACACATGTTAGTCCGTTTATTTTAGACACAACGCCTGCTAAGCGCCAAACCACACGAGCGTTAATTCAACGCACGTTCGACGCGCGTTGAAATTTCGCGTTGTAGAAATACATTGAAATATATTGTGCCATCCACATGAACAACGCGCGTTAAAAAATGACAATGCTTGGTATCTCCATAACGCGCGCTCGACGTGGCAACGCGCGTTGTACAAATACGTTGTATTATATGTGAGCATACACACGATATTAATTTAACGCGCGTTTCAGTTCGTATGAAGACACGTTGCTAGTTAAGTTATAACCTATTTAAAGTACGAATTATTCCGTCTTTAATTTTGGTAAAAAGTTCATCAAATGTTGCAATTGACATACGAAAATAATTTAAAAATTTTATGGGATCTTCTAGAAGTCTAGGAAAAGGCAGTAGAATGCGCCCTCGCTATATCGTATTTCATTAATAGGGTGTACCCATCATTTTCGGTTTCCAACTCTTCTTTTTCTTACTATTTTTGCACTTCAATAAACAAACAAAACGAGCTCTACATCATCCATGGCTGAATTAACAATGATAGCGCGCGCTTAATGCCTATTCACCTATCTCGTGTGGATGGGCAAGCAACGCGCGTTACTTTAGCGCGTTGAATTAACGCTCGTGTGTTTTCGCTCTAAGTTATAACCTATTTAAAGTACGAATTATTCCGTCTTTAATTTTGGTAAAAAGTTCATCAAATGTTGCAATTGACATACGAAATTAATTAAAAATTTTTATGGGATCTTCTCGAAGTCTAGGAAAAAGAGAGTAGAATGCGCCCTCGCTATATCGTATTTCATTAATAGGATGTACCCATCATTTTCGGTTTCTAACTATCTTCTTTTTCTTACTATTTTTGCACTTATATAAACAAACAAAACGAGCTCTACATCATCCATGGCTGAATTAACAATGATAGCGCGAGCTTAAATCCTATTCACCTATCTCGTGTGGATGGGCAAGCAACGCGCGTTACTTTAGTGCGCGTGGAACGCGCGTTGAATTAACGCCCGTGTGTTTTCGCTCTCATGTGAACCATCAAATCATATTTGGCGTTTGCATTCGCTTTCTAGGTTTTCGCTTTTCACTTTTCGCGTCTTGCATTGTGCACCACGCTTAATGAATGAATTAAAATTCTTGAAATTGGCAGTTCCATTCCGCATTTCCGCATAAGGGGTACACCATCAAGAAGATTTATTCTTCTTGGTACACCATCACGCCCACAGAACATCGAATTTAAATTTGCCTATCTGATATTTGTTGTGTTGTTAATTCATTTCATTATCTAAGGGTTCATGAGCGCATGCGTACTAAGTGGCGATTTAACGATCACCACGTGATATTTCAGCATTTTAAAAACAAGTTATTTGATTTTCAATTTATTATGCTACATATAAGTGTCAGTTTGCTAGTCTTTCCTTTAAAAATCGTATTTAATGTACATAGTTAAAAAATAACAACTGGTTACAACGCACTTCTAATAACTATTTATTACGCAACTTCTCTGTAGCTCAGTGCAAATAATGGTGACTTCTAACTCTATGCAATGATATATATTTAATATTTCTTACCTAATTACACAACTATAGCAGTCAGTAGTCCCTCATATAAGATAACTAATATGGACGGGTAGGGTGTCATTTCCTACCAATGAGGGCTACTGTTTTTAGGCACACCAGTTGGCGCCATTGAGTAAGGTAGCTGTCAAGCGTTATTGTTAGGCGTGGAACAAGTTTATACGCTTTTATTGTAATTATTTCGTACACCAGTAAATAAAGAAACTTGTTAATTACGCATCACAAAACGCGGACATATGTTTCTAAGAGACAAAACTCACCGAAAACAGTAGTTGGTAGCGATTCGCAGGGATAACTTTACTCTTTCGAAACATTTGCGTATTTGTAAGAAACTTTTTAATCCCGATAATTATGCGTTACCAAAGGAGCCTACTACAGAAAATCGTAAGTAATTATCATGCACATTCGTTGTTTTCATCCTGCTCATGCTTGATATAACCTAACATTAATGACATAAGACCAGATATCTTGTATAGCAAGATCTCTGGATGAAATCGATCAGATATATAAAGTACTTAGTGCGAATTGGTTACATATTTTAACAGTCGTTCTAAATATGTATAATGTTTGGTTCAGTCTTCAACTGTAATTGTCTATGGGTGATATGATAATATTTCCGTCCTATTTTAAAAAGTTGTTTACAAGAATGACAGACTGGATAGATAGTTGGGATCGGGTTGAAACGATAACATTTACGAAAGTCCCCTATGATTAATATTTAAATCAATTTAGTGCACCCTATTGAGTCTAAATTGTACTAAAATATTGTAAATATAAAGTGGTAATGTAGAATGTGGATATATCCACTCTTCAGTAATCAATAAATCGCTGTTGTGGGACGTTTGTGGTGAAGAAAGTTGGTCAATTTTTATGTTAAATAATAAAAAATGGGTCTATTTTTCGTAATTATTGATTCATTATATTTTAGCGTGGGTGTTAAATTTAAGGTTAGTTATATAATACATTCTTGCCGAATATACATTGCGAAATCATGCGAAATTCCGGCTTTATTTGAACCTTTGAGGTTAAGTTGAAAAATTTTTATCCGTAATGTTGTAATTTGTATTAATTTATACACTTTAATTAATGACAGCGGCAAAAACGTGCTCGGGCAACTTTTTATGTCACAATCCCGCATAAATATGGTTGAATATTAATTTTTTCATAGTTGATTTACTAGTTGACTTTTTTATTGAGTGAGTCCTTCAATATTATTGATGATTTGCATATAATTTAACAGCTAACAAACACCTTGAACCATTAAAATTGAGTAGCAGTAAAACACTTCATTTGGAGTGACGCAGGGATTGTGTCTGAGGCTCTTCAATAATTTTAATCTTTAGTGGAAAATTGTTTTATTTGCGCTTGTCATCAAACATTATTCAAAAATGATTAATATCAATTAAGATTTTGCGATATACACCATTTAAATTAAACCGACAGTGGAGCGGCAATTTCATTCTGTATCGCGATCCGAGCATGAACACATTTTAAAATATCGCGTGTAATGCGAAGAAAAAACACATATCAACGTAAATACTATATCAACTTAAATAATTGATAAACTGATTGCATAAAGTGGTGTAGTGGTTTAATTATATTTTGTATTCTTTAAAAGCAGTTTTCTACGGAGTTGCCTGGAGCATTGGGAACTCGGGAAGAAGTAAAAAAATGATGAATTTTTAATTTTAATTGTTGGTAAAATTTTTGTGATCCGAAAAAAAGAAGTTAAAAATATGACCGAAGACAAAGTTTACAGTAGTGACCTATCCTATCCCAAAGAAGAAAAAAAGTGCCTAATTTATAGAATTTTTGGTAAGTAATATTCATTTAACCTATTATTGTCCATACCACTCTTGATTAAACATTTACAAATTTTGTTTAAATTGAGTCAGTTATTTCACGGATTGTGCGATGAATTCTTTAAAACGCTTCTCAGTCGACTCTTGACATGTATTAATTAGTCCAAGGCAAAAACATACGGATAAAAGCTCAGATAAAAGGATAATACCTACTTACCTGTTTCAGGGTGGTTATCATGTCCCAATTTTTTTTTTGTTTTAAACATTGTTAAATATGGATAAAAAATATTGTTTATACTATTTGTACCGAGACTTATACCAATGACGAGACCAAAAAGTACATTAGCGTCGCCTCCATAATTTTTAGGGGAGAGCGGGGCAATTTTTTTTAGAAATGCATATGAATGTTTCTTCACAGTAAATACAAAAAAGTCGGTTTGTACCTACAAAAAAATATCGAAAATATACAGGGTGTCCCATAATTAAGTACCTTCCTTCAACGGGTTGATCGAACTAGAAAAAAATAAGTTGAGTTTTGTATATGAACACAATTATCCTTCATTATTGTGCTTCATTGTGTAAAGCGATATTTTAAAATGCTCTACAAAACAATAGTTCTATTATTGCATACCCATCCTGTATTGCAATATTAAAATACAAATAACTTCAAAACGTCGACTCCTATCGAAATTTAGTAAGAGCCCATTTTGTATGCAGTTTTTATATTGGCGCCTTCTTCCGTTTTAAATGTTAGAAAAAAATTAGATAAAAAATTTATGGCGTTTTTCATTATTACTAACAGGGTTGCGACGATTTAAATCAATTTGATTTAAATCATAAATTAAATCAACTGATTTTTTAAATTTAAATCATGATTTAAATCAAGTTGTGTAAAGCCAGTAATCAAACTTCAGAAAATTCAAATAAAAAGTAAGTATAGTTTATTTAAAAACTAGATACAAATTAAACTGAAAAAAAATTCAAATAAAAAGAAGAAAAGAACAGTTAGGTTACACATATAAAACAAAAGTTACCTTCTTAAATGTACATTATAAATTGGGTGCCTACTTAAAAGCAGAAACATAAAATAAACAAATTAAACAGAACCAACTCTAAAAGAAAAGAAAACATGATTTACTCCAAAACAAAAATTTTAAATTAGGTTAATTATTGTAAAGTTTGTACAAAGAAACTAATTTAGCTGCTTTTTCGGTCCCTAAACGATTTCGAATCTTAGAATGAATCAAACCAAATGTCGAAAATATTCTCTCAACCGAGGCTGAATTAGCTGAAGCAGAAAATAGTTGCTTGATAATCGGGAATAATTTGTCAATAATATCAATATTTCTTTGGGATTTCGACCAGTCCAAGGGTTTTGTGGTTTTAAGAATTTCTTCGTGAAACATAATATCGGCAAAAGGCTCAGATTTTGCCAGAAATTTAATAATCAATGGTAGTAAACCATTTTCGGGATATAATTCATTAGCGGCTTCTAAAGCACGATTCTTTTCGCTTTCTGTTAATTTATGCTTTGTTTTAGTAGGGTCTAGAATGAAGGCTAGCAAATGGTATGAGGTGATACACTGACCGTATCGGTGTTTGTATTTGCCTTAAGTTAACTTCAGTTTCGTCAAAATGAGACTCAAGAATTTTAAATTGTTCTACGACGTCTGATAAAATTGCATCGTTTCTTTGAAGCCTATCAAGTGCAACAGATATAGGTTTTAGTAGTGATAAGTAATCCTCAGCAGTTCTTTTTAAATAAATGTTTGATATTTTCTGTCTTACTATGCTGTCAATTTCATTTTTATGTTCCTCGCTAATTTTAAAAAGTGTGGGCCATGATTTAACGAAACCCTCTAAGTAGTCGGCAAGTGAGTTCCATCTTACGTTGGAAGGTAAAGTCAGTTTTTTTTCCTCCTTTTTTTGCGTATGTGGCAGAGGCAAAATGATTGTTTCGGAAGTATTTCACAACGAACGTAACGTGTTCCTTAATTTCACTAATTTCCAAATCCTTACATAACAAGTTTAAAATGTGTGGAGCACAACCGTAAGTAACATTTAGTTCTGTTGACTCTTTAATTTGGTTTCTCATAGCATTCATATTGGCAGTATTATCTGTCACAAAACTGCTTACTGTACAGGTATAGTCAGTGTTTAGAGTTTTAATTAAGTTTGTTGCAAGTTCTGTTAAATATACACATGTATGTGGATTTCTAGATGTGCCTATCGTGTCTACTAAAAAGGAAGACCCATTTTCCGTAGTTACAGTTGCACATATTATTGGTTCATTGTGTATGTTGGACCATCTATCCAATGACAGACAAACTGAACTTCCTAATAAATCTTTAAAACATTTACTTTTTTCCTCGTTATACACTTCATCCAACAGTCTGTTGGACACATCATGTCGAGATGGTGGTACATATCCAGATCGTAAAAGCGTTATTGCCTTTTTTACTTCAGGTTGTTCAATACACATGAAACTGCTGTTTGTCGCATAAAGTGCTCTAGCAATTTGTTTATCTATTTCTTCTTTATTAGACTTGGTCGTACGTACAACAAAAGATGAAAAAGATCCAGAACTGGAGTCAGGCACTACTTTTCTTTTTTTACTTAATGGCGTAGAAGATAAGAGCGGCTGTGGGGCACTATCTTCCTTTGCATCTTGTTGTAACGTGTTCAATTGTATCTGTAATAAAAAACAAAATTGTTGTGTTGTTTAAATTCAGCTACACACAGACAGGCATAGATACTATACTTTGTTCTTAAAACTAGGAGTGAATGAAAGTCACATTTGCACAGGGAAAGTTACTAGAAATCTAGAAAATGCACTAGATCATTTTAACGCTAAATTCGAATCTAACACTGACGTAGTTTTCCACGAAACACCAAAACACTATACACTGCACTCGCAGCGCGTTTCGCCAACTAAGTTGGCATCATGTAACAAAATTTAAAACAAATACCTAATAATTAATGTTTCTCTAATGATGGTGTAATAAACAGAAACGTTAAAAAAAAAATAAAATTAGTTATACCTGACCGAAATACCCACAAAACATTAAATATTATTACTAACAGAAAAATATTAACATAAATTTAAAGCTATCCTGACAACGAAATGAAGGAGTGCAAACGCCATTTTAAAGAAAGAATTTTGTATGTCAAAAATTGCAATAAAATTTAATTGTGAATCCGCTTCTCTACTGTGATCTCAGATATTATGTTATTGAATTAAAAACAAACATTTTTAAGATGAATAGACAATTGATTGGTATAGGTAATATACCTACATAGTTTTTAGTTAGCGAGAGTTTAATATATTATAAAGAAAGAGTCAGCTTAGGTTCACAATAATTGTGCTGTAGGATTGTTATTTTTATTAATTACCTTTTCTGATATTGAAAGGGTGATGGAGTTTTACTGGGTGTTTTACCCTACTTTTACCCTAACAGAGTCTGAAGTGGGGATATACCCCAAGTAGTATTTACTCCCGTTTGGATGCCTAGTGAGGTGAAAAAAAAAAAATAAATAAATAAAAAAGAAAAACAGTTGTTGGTAAAACTAAAATTTAGTGTACTGACTGTGGTTGTAGTAATGGAAAGTGTTTGCTTGTGGCATTGATTAAAATAAAATTTCTATTTAACTAATGCTTGTGGGAAACGTGTAGTTCTTGTGACCATTGTGTTCATCTACGTCTCAACGAAGTGAATTTATTGACACCTCAAGCAATCAGTGTTTATTTTAAAGAAAGAAATATGATGTCTCTGATGATACTTCTAGTTCTGTATTATAACACCCATTAAGTTATGGAGTGTGGAAAATAATGTTAAGTTCTACCAGGGCCAGGGATCATTATTGAATTGTTCAGCAATAGTCTGAGACGTGTTTTTAAATTCGTTTATCATAATCGTATTTTAAATAAAGTAATTTTGATTCTTCTTGTGAAACTGGTGTTTTTCTGCTAGTTATAATTGAACGATGGGCCGGTCTAAGAAAAGAAAACACCGCTCCCGTTCGCACACATCACAATCTAGGTGTTCGAGTAGCTTGTCGCCTATCATGCTCCCACGCACAGTGGACGGAAACGCCGAAAAGCTGGCCAAAATATAAAGCCATTGAGCTAATTTACTGAAATTGTGCATACAGGGGTTTTTTGTGTCGCTGATCAAGAATCCGAAGTTGAATTTTGAAAAAAAACAAAATGGCAGCTATGAAATCCCCCAAAAAACATACCAAAAATCGCCAATTATCGCTGCATTTTTACAAAACTTTGTATAGTTTTTTGGGTCGCCGATGAAGAATCCCATATAGAATTTCAAAAAAATTACGGTCAAAAATATATACATAGTTCAAAAATTATTATTGAATTGAAGCGAATTCATGTGTTTCATTTGTTTCGGGAAAATTAGGATCTGGGGAATGGAATAAAAATGTGTAATGACTTTGAACACATGAGTTGAGAACGTTGATGACGTTCTCATTTTATGAGAACGCATTCAAAAGGAGCCCACTTTATGGTGCACTGTGCATGCATCCGTGCATTCGCGCACAATTTGGTCAATATCTCGCAAAGATACAAAAAGATGCAGCTAATTTTTTATACACTTTCGAAAAAATGTTCATTGAACACATTCCAATAAGTTTCAAGACCAACCATCACCAACCGCGTAACTTATGGCTGCTTTTTTTGTGGAGTTTATGAATCGTTGCATGTACAAAAATGCACTCCACTTCGATAATTATTTACTAATTACCATATAAATAAACTGATCTGATACTGAGATATTTTAATTGTACTTACTTTCTGATGCAGAATCTATTTTTATGACACAGAGAACTGCACTTTGAGAATTTTTACGCTGCAGACAAAATTTATCAATTTTTGAAGCGGTGCGAGCTGCCGAAGTGACGCGCTGCACGCTCGCACAATAAGTAATTTCCTCGCTCAGGTAGTGAACCCGGACCGGTATTAACGGTCGTTTCTAATGCTAGGGGTACCACTACAACGATTTGAAACGTTTCCATTTCAAAAAAAAAATCTTCATTTTTTAAATTTTGGCCAGCTTTTTGGCGTTTCCGTCCACTGTGCCACGGGACGATACTGCACGTAAGAAAATTAATGCCTTAAAAAAAGGAACTAAATGAACTGCGACAAACTGTAAGTGCCCGTTCCAATGTTAATCTTGATGAGATTGTTATACCTTTATTTGACCCATGTGTTGATGTCCAATGTACGGTCAACTGGTACGTAAAATTTATGAACTGAAAATATTTCATAAGAAATAGTATTAAAATTAGCCACTAATAGGTTGTGTGGTAATGCCCGTAAATGGTATGATTCCTTGACCAATCCGTTTCTAGACTGGCAAGTAATGAAAAACTTATTCATAACTTTCCAATACCAATGCGATTGGGAAAATTACTTGTTCAATTAGCTTGAACAAGTAATATAACTATACAGGGTGTCCCAACCAAAAGTAGGTACCCTGAATAACTTTGGAGATAAAATTTTTTGGAAACATTGGTGAAACACGTCGACCTTGTTTCTAAGGGGGACATATTTTAATGTAATATTTGTATACCTATCATCATCATCATCCCTCTACCCTACACGGCCACCCCCTCAAAAAATTCAAATGGCAAGGGGGGTCGAGTGATACATCTTTTGAGAGGTCTTTCAATTCCCTAGATAACTGTGTATTTTTTTTAAACTTTTATCGATTCGTTCCTGAGAAATAATTGTTTCATTATTTTAGGTTCGGGAAATAAAAATAAAAGAAGCAGTTTAAATTATCGTATGTATTGTTCAAAATGACCCCCACCGACTTCCAGACAGTAGTATAATCTGTCTTGAAATTCTCTACGAACATTTCTGAACACATCTGGAGTCAATAAACGACATTCTCGAATAATTCTTTCCCGTAACTCTTCCAGAGATGCGGATTTTGTTACAAAACCTTCGATTTCAAATGTCCCCACGGAAAGAAATCCAAGGAAGTTAAATCGGGTGACCTAGTGGGCCACTCCACAGGACCTCTTCTTCCAATCCATCGCTCAGGAAACCGATTATCCAAAAATTGACGGACTGCTATAGCAAAATGTGGGGGTGCCCCATCCTGTTGAAAAAAACAGTTCGCTCTCTAAAAGATTATCGTCTTCCTCGAGGATTTGGGTAATCATTGGGTCGATGTTATTTTCTAACAGATCGAGGTACCTTTCGCCATTTAAATTGTCAGGAATAAAAAACGGCCTGACAATGTGATCCCCTAAGATGCCAGCCCAAACATTTAACATCTGAGGTCTTTGGGTATGAGTTTCCATGAACAAATGTGGATTGGTTTCACTCCAATACCTACAATTGTGCATATTTACCTCCCCATTTAACTGAAATGCCGATTCATCAGAAAAACACGGTCGCTGAGGTTCATGCTTTTTGTTTCCTACAGAACCTGTTTCCATAAATTTTGTGAATAATTGTATAACATACTGAGAACCAGCCCTTCTATCTGGGTGATTTCTATTGAATATGCGCTCCGTAGCTCTAGCACAATTATCGTTTTTAAAATAAATGCTGACAATTTCTATTCTCTCTTGAAGAGAACTCACTCTGGTAAAATGTATCTCGATTTAAAATTGGTTGTGAACAAATTAATGTTCAAGGACTATCAAATACTTATGAGTCTTTTATTATTCTAAAACTAAACGGACAAGGTGAGTGTTTTTTGTCGAAAAGACTCGTGTTGATTTGAGAGCACAAAATGTTTTTTTTATAAATTCCAATACCCAGTGCCTTGTATTTTAGATTTTTTAAACGATTTCGATTGTGTGTAATCATCAAAAATAAAATTATTTTCCTTAAGAACGAATCGATAAAAGTTTAAAAAAAATACACAGTTATGTAGGGAATTGAAAGATCTTTCAAAAGATGTATCACTCGACCCCCTTTGCCATTTGAATTTTTTGAGGGGGTGGCCGTGTAGGGTAGAGGGATGATGATAGGTATACAAGTATTACATTAAAATATGTCCCCCTTGGAAACAAGGTCAACGTGTTTCGACAATTTTTCAAAAAATTTTTATCTCCAGTTATTCAGGGTGCCTACTTTTTGTTGGGACACCCTGTATAGGCATAACGGCTTACAACCCTTGTATCCCTGAAGGTACCTCAAGGTATTTTGTGCAGGAGAGGATTGCGCAATGTTAAATAAATGATAGTATATCACTTTTTCTGTCTAGTCACATATGTATTTTATACACAAATTGAATGCATAACCAAAACTAATTTATCTCGGGGCAGAGGTTAAATCGTTAAAGTCAATATAATTAATTGTGCGGTCATAGAATGCAAAACAATTGTGGGTGAAAACTACATTTTATTTCGGATTTTGTCATTTTGTACTGCGTTGGAGAAATAATTGTTGATGATATTTTACCTGTCTGTTAGACATTTAGGTACTGCGAAACATATAATATACACTGTGTTCGTAAAGTATGGAATAAATTCATGACGTCATCACTGTTTCCGTTATGACGTCATAGATGTTTTTTAAATGGAACACCTTGTATATTTCTACATTTTTGGATTCTGCTTTAATATTAATAGCTGATTCCAAATATGTATCACACTTAGAGTCTAAAATTGATAAGTTGGAAGATACGGCCATTTAGAAAAAACAAGTAAAAAAGGGGAAAATGAACACGTTTTTTATTAATTTTTGAAGTAGGCTAGTTTTTGTTTGTTTTTTGTTTATCATTATCGTCTTTGACAGTGAATCACTTAGTGGTTTCTCAATAATTATTGTCGATTTATTTTAATTTGTAACATGAATGAGTGTATCCGTAAAGCAGAGAATTGAAATTCTTACGATGATTTGGGTATGGTGATAGGCTGCGAACTCAACAAATAAATAATAAATAAATAAATAAATAAATAAATAAATGTCTTTATTGTGTAAAATAGAAGGAATTTAACACAAAAGGTTAGTGGTACAGTATACACTGATATCAAAACTACTAACCTAGGATACTATTAGTATAGTATTAGTACAATATGTAATATTTAACTTATGATTTTATCCAGGATATGATAGTATAGTATATAATATTCAATATTACAATATGTGTATATCTAACGTATATCTAGTTAAGTACATATATCTACAGTATATTAACATATAATATATATCAAAAACAGTATTTATCTATATGATGTCTAGATTATATCACTATTTTATCACCGTCTAAAACAATTTTAAATTTATGTTTAATTCGCCGTTCAAGATCAGAGACTTTAGTTGACGTTTTAGTACATTTGTTGATTTATTATGTAGCTGTGGATGTAGATTGTTATAGACATAAGTCGAGAGGTAGGTAAAGGATGATCGAAACGTTTCATATTTAGGCCTTATTGTATGCAATTGGTCGTTTGTATATCTCAAGTTTCGGTTATGCATAACATTTCTCGCAATTAGTTTATCATAGAGATAAATAGGTTTTTGCGTTAGGATGACATTATTTAATAGTGAGGTGAAATGTAGGAAGCGCCTCTCATTTATTTTTAGTAGTTGTAACTCCCTGATATGTGGTGTTATATGCTCGTAGATAGAACTATTTGTTACAAATCTAATACAGATATTCTGGATTTTTTTAAGTTTGTTTGCTTCTGATAAATTTAGGCAAGGCCCATAAACATAATCACAGTAGTTGACGTGTGATAAGACTAAGGACTCACATTATTTAGTGGCCCTATTAAGGATATTTCTAAAACTTGAAATCTGTTTAAAAGAGCAGAAACATTTTCTAAGGACTTCTGATATATGAGGAATAAAGTTTAAATTTTTATCAAAGGTTAGCCCCAAGTTCTTCACCTTGTCAACTTGTTCTATAATTATATTGTCAATTGATAATTGAAAGTGAGTAAGAATTTGCAGTGCCAAAGATTATATTTTTACTTTTATTTGGATTTAATAGGAGTGAATTCTGAAGAGCAATTTTTTTATTTCATTTAAATCATGATTAATTTTGGTTTGGGCTTCGCCACATCAAGAGCAAGGTAAAGTTGTATATCGTCAGCGTACATGTGCAGGGAACAGTACTTCGTGACTTGTGGCAAGTCTGCGGTGTAGATGTTAAAAAGCAAGGGCCCCAAGATCGAGCCTTGGGGCACTCCCGAGAGTAGCAAACGTTCGTTAGAGAGTCTTCTTCCACTTGTGGTGGTAAGACATGTATATTGAAAACGATTTAGTAGGTAAGACGTGAGCCACATTAGGTTATTATCCTCTATCCCGTAGAATTTTAACTTTTTTATTAGCAGTTCAGTATTTAAGGAATCGAAAGCTTTTGATATATCTAATAAGGTCAAGGAAGTTACTTTATCAGAATTAATTGACGTCAAGACATCATCGAGAATAGCGATCAAGGCCGAGGATGTTCCGTGATTCTTTCGAAAGCCGGACTGTATTTTGGGAATAACATTATTGTCTAGCAAATAAGGTGTTAGTTGCCCGTGGAAGAAGTATGTAATTTATTTAATATTAAATATCCAGAACGACCCATAACTCAATTGACAGTGAGTAAAATTGAAAAAAAATTAAAGATATTGGTACGGTGGAATATTTACCCAAAACAGGTCGCCCAGATGTTGACAAGGAGATGAAATTAAATATTTTACTAGCTGTTGAAGAAAATCCACATACCAGCGTTCGCCAGTACATACAGTATTAAAATTAGAAAAATGGCATCCCTTTAAGATTCAGCTTGTGCAAGAACTAAGTGATGATGATCCAGATCGGAGGATACAATTTTGTGAAATAATGATGAATATGTGCAATGGTGATCCTCTTCTGATAAGAAAATATTATTTTCTCCGATGAATGCACTTTCAAATTAAATGGTGAATTAAAATGTATCATCAGAATTGTAGATACTGGGCAAGGGATAACCCTCGATGGATGCGAGAGCAGCACACACAGTATCCACAAAAGGTAAATGTGTGGGGCGGGAATTGTAAGAAATAAAATCATTGGATCCTATTTTTTTCGATGGAACCGTAAACGAACTGACATATCTCCAATTTTTGATGGGCTATCTCATCTCAACGTTATTAAATTATTCCCCAGTAGAATTAATCCTGAAAATGTTGACGAAAACCTGTGGTATCAACAGGATGGTGCGCCTCCTCATTATGCAGCATACGTTCGTAGATATCTTGACCAAATATTTCTGAACAGGTGGATTGGTAGACGTAGACCTATCGAATGACCGCCAAAGTCACCAGACCTCAGTCCATTAGATTATTTTCTGTGGGGCCATTTAAAAAACTTAGTTTATAAAACCAAACGGGAAAACATTGCTGAATTAAAAGAGAGAATTAGAACAGAAATAAACAACATTTCTCGGAAAAATATAAACAAGGTACAGCAACATTTTATTCTTCATTTAGACCCTAAGTGTGATACATTTTTGGATTCATCTGTTGATTCAGAATCCAGAAATGGAGAAATATATAGGGTGTTCAATTAAAAAAACATCACTGACGTCATAACGGAAGCAGTGATGACGTCATAACCAAAAAAATAAAGGATAAGGTGCGCAATTGAAATTAAAAATCAACGTGTCCGAGGATTATTTCTAAATATTTTTAGTTTCAGAAATCATGAATATGTTCTATATTTTACGCACACTGTATAAAGCCGGCCCGTTTTAAGAAATTAAGAGGCGTCGGGAGGGGCATGCTGTAACTTACAAGAACTTACCATTAACAGTTACCGAGCCTTTTACAGTATCCTCTGCTTTTTGTGCAGCCAGGTGTATATTTATTTTTTGACACTTTACATGCTTAAAACAAGAAATCTGTAGATTCTCCAGATAAATGAACAAAATACACAATGGACGAAATATATCAGATATTTCACTTTAATACACACTAAAGGCACAGTAAAATTAATAAAAGTATCTATAACCTGGCACGCAGTAAACGCACTTGGAGGCCACCGATTACAGTGCCTAGCGACAAGCCGAGATAACCTACTGATCGCTGTAAACCTGTTGAAATGCGTAGTTCACGGTATTTATATATTCACTATATTAGGTATAATATTTTAAAAATAATGGTATCACAAATGATTAAATACTTTTATTTTGCCCAAGAAAAAAAATTTACAACATTCAAAAACCCCCAAAGTACTTCCTACAATAAACCACATTCTATCATCTGTTTTGACGGAGAAGGGTAGATATTTTTTTAAAACATGACAAAAAATAGTGTTATTTTTTTTTTAAATCAAGATTTTTATCAACTCACTGACTGTCGCTGTGTTTAATATTTCAGAAAAAGAAATCCAAAAATCAGCAAAACTTACGAATGTGTTTTTACTAGTTTATATTTACAGGAAAACGGATGTAGATATTATTTTATGCTGTCGTTTATATATGATTATATCCGAGATTAAGTTTATCGGAAGATATGAACACGTGTAATATGTATTTATTTATTGATAAATGGTAACAGAAATTACATTGTCATCAGGGTACCGGCAGTAGTAGCTTTAACCTTGAAAGAATTCCAGGCTATGGGCGGCGTCTAATCGTGTATACTATAAGAATTCAAAAATAATCAATTACATTAAAAACCCATTAGTATGTCTAGTGATGTGAGTTTGGATATACAACACGGTCATGTCAGGGTCATAATGAGAATGACTATCAGGTTATTTTACACTGTAACGACAGAATGCCAAAATTGTCACTTGTGTCAAATATTAATGACGATCAATAACAAGCCGATTTATGCTTTTGTCGAATATGTGACTGGAAGAAGCAGATTAATTACTGAATTAAAATGGTTACATGTTACCAATTGCTGATTTTTTTAGTTGAATATTTAAAATGCTCGGAGGGCTAAGCCGAAAAAAATCTAAAATTTTAATCAAGAAACATATAACAACATTTCTACAAACAGCCGACAATGATGGATTTAAAGGTGATTTTTTTTCAATTTTCTTTTTACTTCTTCAACAAAATATTTATTTTTTAAGGTCTTACTGATTTTTGGAGTGGCGGGTGCCTGTAGAAGAGCGGAATTGACGAACTTATTAAAAGAAGATGTTATAAATAAAGAAAGTTGCTTCAAAGTTCGAGTTAGAGATACAAAAACAAAAATTGATAGAGAATTTTTTATAACCCCAGGAGACATAGAAGGTGTTGATATGATGGATGGATACCGTTAAAAAGTATGCTGAAATGAGACCTCCAAATTGTACATATAATCGTTTTTTCGTTACATATAGAAATAAGAAATGTGTTAACATACCGATTAGTATAAATACAATTGGGGCAGTACCCTATAAAATTGCCAATTTTTTGACACTATCCAACCCTAGACAGTATACTGGACACTGTTTCCGACCTTCCTCAACGTCAGTACTAGCGAATGCTGGAGCCGACCCTTTAGCGGTAAAAAGGCATGGTGGATGGAAGAGTAATGCAATTGTAGAGGGGTACATTGAAACCTCCGAAGAAAATAAAAAAGAAAACTGCAATTAAAATGTTAGTTGAGAGTACTTCATCAGCATCACAAAACAAATTGGATGTTTGTACTACTGTTAATACAAAGGCAACGTCTTCCCAATCTGGACTTAATCTCATAAATTGTCAAAATTGTGTGATTAATATTTACAATAAGTAGTGTTGATTATTTATTACTTGTAAATATTGTGTGTTGACAATAAATAATATTGATTAGTAGTTTTTTTATGTACAAAAAAATTAATAAGTCGAGCGTAGATAAAATCTTGCATAATATACGTGCCATATCTGTATTTTATAGCAATCGTCTGTTTACAGAACTCACCTTCGGTTCTAGTCCAGTCACATTATAGAGGTTTCACCTCGGAATGAGAGATAATAAGCTGTTAACTTGTATAAACCTTTATTTTGGCGTTCTAAAAGTTGTCTCAAAAGTCTCATAAAATCTCGTGTCCGCGACTTAAGATATTCAAGGTCAAAGGTCACAAAATTCGGTTTTTTGCAAATATCTCGCTTCCTATGGTTTTAATGCCATTTGCATTTATTATAAAAATTGCAGAGAATAAAATTCTCTACAATTTTTGTCCCAAACATTTTTTTTATAGACTCAACCGTTTTTGAGATAGAGGGTGGAGAGCGCTCCGCGCTTACCTATTCACAGCATAATGCAAGGTCAGCCGTAATTCCCAGTAAATAATACGCCGTATAAAGTCTATAAATCATTAAAAAATATATAATTATGAATAATTTGCATTGTTTATTAATTAATACATTATATTTGATAATATTTTTCATTTATCGAATATATATTTGTTTAATACGAGGTTTAATATTACTTACCTTTCCGTGTAATCAAAAAATTGTTGAGTGGAATACTTTAAGTATATTTTAATTATATTCTAATATATATGTTAATTATATTTTAAGTAGAAAAAGAATAGAGTAAATACATTTTAATTATATCTTTATTTAGAAATACTTTTTCCTATATTTATTACAGTTGAAGTTCAAATATGGGGAGGTTTTTCAAAAACTTTTATAATTAGAAGGACTTGAGTCTTAATTTTCTTCTTCTTCATCATCGTCTTCCGGTCGCTCGAAAATTTCCAATTCAATATCATCATTTTCGTTGTCAAGGACATTTGTCTCTAGATCTTCGAGAATTTCGGGATCAAATGTACCATCTTCATCGAGATCGCTTTGATACGGTGAAGCATTGAGGCACGTTTGCCCATTACACTGGCCACAAGCTAAAGAACATTGCAACCCCGATTTCCTGCATCCGCAGCGTGAACCACAACCATTCTTGCAGTTGCAAAATATTAAAATATATAATATAATCAAAATATACTTAAAATATTCCACTCAACAATTTTTTGGTTACACGGAAAGATAAGTAATATTAATCAAATATATATTAGATAAATGAGAAATATTATTAAATATAATGTATTAATTAATAAATAATGCATATTATTCATAATTATATATCTTTTACTGATTTATATACTTAATACGGCGTATTATTTACCAGGACTTACGGTTGACCTTGCATTATGCTGTGAACAGGTAAGCGCGGCGCGCTCTCCGCCCTCTATCTCAAAAACGGTTGAGTATATAAAAAAATGTTTGGAACAAAAGTTGTAGAGAATTTTATTCTCTACACTTTTTTATGTAAATGGCATTAAAACCATAGGAAGCGAGATATTTGCGAAAAACCGATTTTTGTGACCTTTGACCTTGAATATGTTAAGACGCGGACACGAGATTTTATGAGACTTTTGAGACAACTTTTAGAACGTCAAAATAAAGGCTTATACAAGTTTACAGCTTATTATCTCTCATTCCGAGGTTGACCCTCTTTTTTGGCTTAAGTGATTGGATTATTCGTTCTGTACACAGACGAGATATCTCATATAGCACTTATAATATAAATAGCTATTATGTTCTTAATACTGTTTTAAAAACTATCTATGTTTTTTGTGGGATTTTATTTAGTTTAATTTTTTTTTTCAATTGATCGCAATTTTTAATTATTTTATATATCTTCATGAGGTAATAATTATTTTAATCAATGCTTACTTTGATATGATATATATTTATATTGTAAGTGATTTCCCTTTCTCTTATATCACCTGTTTCCTATATGCGACGCCTCTGGCAGAACAAGTTAGATCGCGACAACTCGTAAGCTGGTCTCTTTACGATCTGCCTGCCAATCAGAACTAGCGAATGGTCGTCGTTTAATACCCTACCACAATTTTAGTAAGTTGGGCCTGCGGCTCACTAGTAAACAGTGAAGTAAACACTGATTTTACAATAGAAACTGACTGCGGCTACACTGAATAGTGTACGGATTTGCCTATTCATAAATACGTTTTCAATGTAAAAGCTGTTACTGCCCTTAACTTTAGTCATCACCACACGATCCTTAAATTTGTTTGCACATTGTTGTATTATTTGTGTAAAGTTTATTCTTGAGATTATATGAAATTTAGCAATTTTTAAATATTTATCCTTAATTGTAATTACTTTCCTGATTCTTTTTTCCCAATGTTCCTTGTTAATTTTCGACACGTGATTTTGAATTAACTACGAATTTTTTATCGAATTTCGGAAAAGTATTTCTTTTCTGAAATTTTTCTTCAATTTACACCAAATTAATTCAATTGGGTCGAAAATACAGAAATTTGGCGGTAATCTCAACACTTTGTGACCATATCTCTTCGCTACAGTCTATAATAAATATACTTCTCATAATTTTTCGCTTGCAGGACTTCCAACAGTTATGCTTTGTTATAATTTTCCTCATAAGATCATGTTCCATTACAAAGCTTAGTAGAACTCTTGTTAGGGATTTTATACAGTTGTCTCGAATGGTACTTCACATTGTCGAGAACATTAATACTATTCGGTTTTAACTTTGGAATTTTCAAACCATTCCTCAAATATTTCTCCCTCCATGTTCTTGTGGTAATCCACGTTACAGTCTTCCATGTTTTTCCGTACAGTTCAATGCATTATCAACCCATCCATCAACTGATCCACGGTGTAATATAATCAACCGAGTCCCTTTATTAGGGGGCAATGAGATTGGTTGACATTTCCTAGATCCATCAGTCCATCTTTTTTTACGGTGTCATGAGTATCATACCAAGTTGCATCTTGATAATAAATTGGTCTATTTTCCCTTCTGAGTTCTTTTATCTCTTCTAGATATGAATTTCGCCAATCCACTATTCATCTACTTTCCATAATCGCCATCCGTTTATTAATAGTTTAATATTTAAATCCAATTTTTCTCAGCCAAGTTCCTAAATTTCTTTTGGTATATTTTAGATGATAATCCATTTATTTTAGTTTTCTGTCTACCACGTCAATAGTTGGGATTTCATTTTTCTGAGACGCGTCATAAGCTAAAGTTCTTAAAAGTTTTGCTAACGATGGGTCCAGAGTTTTCGATTGACCGGCGTCGGATCGTTGTTTTCTTAGGAGGGCACCTTTTCACCAGTTTTTGTATTGTGGGATGGGGAACGTTAGTCAGAGATGCTCTTTCACCTAGTACATCTAAATCATAGAAATATAGGGTCATTAGCTCGTCGCTTCAAAAGATTATTGTAAACATTAAGGCAAATTTGTTTCGCTTACTCGTTCAAATGTAGCCGTTTTTTTTTTACTGAAAACACTGATGAACTTTGAAATTTTTATCACTCTAATCACTATCACTTTCATTTTCACAAACACAATAAGATATAGACGTAGAGGCCTCTCACGGTCGAAACATTTTTACAATTAAATACGATCTCCTTCTTTAATTATTTTCAAAAATACACCGGCAAATAAACATATATAGAATAATTATTACTTATAATATTACACTTACCATATATACAACTCACTGCAACACGATAACCTTTTTAAATTATTTTCAAAAACACACCAGCAAATAAACAGATATAAAATAATTATGCTAAACAAGTCGGTAACAAAATTATGTGCGGCCCTGAAGTGTCACAGAAAGTAAGTGAAACTCCGCCTCGGTCGCGTGCCAACAAAAACAACAATCATCTTTCTCGCTTTAATGTAGGCGGTGTAAAAGACGGAAGATGTCATGTGTTAGACATTTCCCGCCCTCATGTAGCGTCTTACCCCGCGCGTGCCGTCTCTAAACCGATTTCTCGTACTTCTCTCAACCTTATATGGTTGAATGTTAAGCAAAGGAGATATCAACATATTTCTACGATTACTGGTTTAAATAACAGGTCCTTTATCTCACAAACTCTTTATTAATGCAATGTTTGTGAGATAAAGGACCTGTTATTTAAACCAGTAATCGTAGTATTATGGACTCACACGGGTACCACTTCCCTAATCTACATATTTGTTTTCTGCACAAGCTGACTATAAGTAAAACTGCAAATCGTTTCTGTGTATCATGGTTGTAGAGTACAGATGTACTTACTGTCGCCGGCATTCACCTTGACCGCGAAACTCTTTCTCCAGTCCAGTCTATTATTAGCTTTCGAGTTGTGTACACGTTAAGTCACTTGGGCGTATTGCATATTGTTTTTGTGTCTTTATTTTATTTGTTGTACTGTGCTGTTGATACTAATTTAATAATAAAGCATGGCAGACATACGCAGGGGTGGAAAACGGCCATTTACTGACAAAGTGAATAAATGCATAGGTGAATTTCCGGATTTATTCTATGATGGTGCTAAAATAATTTGTGCGAGAAAGATTTGATGTGCTGGGATAAGCGTGATTGTGGATTTCACGTAAATAGTGTACACCATAAAAAGAAAAAAATGGCGTGCCTTCGACAACACAGTTTATGTTTGATTTACTATTAATGCTGATTGCCTGTGATGTTCCGCTGCACATACTCGATAAACAACCATTACAAGAGTGCTGGAATAAATACAATGCCCAGGTGAAGTTACCAAGTCGCACAACTTTATGTAACTATCTACCAACTGTACATGTAGACATGGTAAATAAGATGAAATGTGAATTAAAAAATACACGGCTGTGGTTATCTGTTGATGAGACAACAGATTGTAAAAAAAATTCTTTTTTAAATGTTATAGTACGAGTACTGGACCCTCTTAAACCGACAGTTCCACTGTTACTAGCTAGCAAAAGACTAAGTCAGTGTACTAGCGAAACAATTACCAGGGTGGTGCTGGAGACGTTAGAAAAATTTGAACTGTCAAAAAGTCAAGTGTTGATGTTTGTGACTGATGGCGCCGTGACAATGCGTTAGGTAGGCCGTTCTTTGCAAGAACGTTTATACATGTTATGTGTAAAGTGCATGCTTTACATCTTGTGGCAGAAACTGCTCGAAAAGGTTTTCCAGAGGTGGATGCATTAATAGCAAGCACAAAAAAAGTGTTTCTTAAATCTCCTAAACGTCTCCGTGCGTTTCATAGCAAGTGTCCCGGTATTCCTGAACCACCACAGCCGATTCTTACACGTTGGGGAACATGGTTGCAGGCAGCTTTTTATTATGCTGAATATTTCCAACAAATAAAAACTGTGATACTACAATTCAATCCAGATGAGGCTGCAGTTATTAAGGAAAGCCAGACAAAATTCCAAGATATTTCCGTTGAAACAGCTTTAAAAAATATTGCGAAGAACTATAAACCATTACATGAAAGCGTAAAAAAATTAGAAAATAGTGCGTTGTTGTTAGCGGAGTCACTGCAAATAGTGGACGAAGTAAATCTACTGCTAGACTCTATAGGTGACCCAACCAATGAGCGCGTTAAAGAAAAGTTCGCAAGTGTGTTAAATAAAGACACCCGTTTTACCAAATTAAGACAAATATGTGATAGTGCAGCCCCAGATCCGTTAAGTGCGTTCAAAGACTATTTTACTTATGCGTGTATTACATCAGTAGATGTCGAACGGTCGTTTTCAAAATATAAGGATATGTTTTCACCAAAGCGAACATCAGTCATGGAGATAACCATAGAAACATACCTGATGCTGCAAAATGGCTACATATCTTCTCTAGTTTGTGATAAGCAAGCTAGTTCATCAAGCTAGTTAAGAGGGTACGTTTTGCATACATTGTTACAAATTGTAACAGTTTATTGTTTCTCGTATTAGTTAATTTCGCGTACGCCACTGTCCCACGGAACATTTTTGACAGCCCTAATTATAAGTAAGTCACCACCGTACCTATACAATAAAATTACATACATATAGAACTTATGTACACAACCTCAATCTGCGTACATAATAAACTTTTAACTATTCCTACGTTGCTGCCGGAAACTACAATAACTTACCCACATATTTAAAATCCCGTAAAAACTTACTTAAACAAATTTTACTGGATGGGAACATTAAATTTTAGTAACAGTATGTGTATTTATAAAAATGTGTATTAGTAACAGTCAAACATTTATATTTTTAAAGTATTTCTTCTTAACAAAAATAATACATTTCGATAATATAATGCTTTAAGATAAAATCTGCCGACCTGGACAATCTTATTAAATCAATTATTTAATTACTGAAGTTAAATATCAATTTTCATGCACTTCGTACCTACAGTATTTTTAAATCTGATAAATTTCTGTCTGTTCATACCAAGTACATTAGGAATTATTTGAAGCAACTTATTTTCGATAAATGGGCTTCTTGTATATAACTCTATGATTATACCTCTTTCAAACTCATTTAACTGTTGAAAATTTGGTTCTTCGAACTCGAGGCAATGATGTTTAGAAGTCATAATAATAATAATAAAATAGTAATAATATACATATAATATAAACATCTGATTGCGTTGTTACCTACGCGGTACGTGGCTACCTTTTTTTGCTTTTGCGGCAGATTACTTACGCGCGGAGCCCTAACTTCAGTCACTTATTTTATTTATTGCGCTATTGAGAACATGTCGTATATTCGCTGTAATTTGAGATTCACGCGCTGCATAGTGTTAACATTGAAATAGTATTTTTATGTGTATTAAACTTTTTAATTTTCAACTAGTGACACATAAAGGGCGCATTCTCGGTAGTAACGATTTGCGTAGATTTTTCTTTTAAATTAGTAACACATATAGAATGAGCCTGACCACTAGATACACGACTAGCGGTATGCGCAGTTTACAGTCGCCCGTCTGTTGCCAGCACGATGGGACGATCCCAGCGCGAATGTTGATGCAATACTGAAATCTGCTAGCAGCTTTGTAAACCATAGCGAACCTTTTATCGGTAGATAGTGGACGAACTTTTCAGTAGATGGCGTACAAAATCTGTAGATTTATCCAGGAACTTTGGTAGATTTAATTTTTTGGATAAATTACTGTAAACAGCTATGCGTGATGGCTTGAAGTTGTTTCTTCATTAAGACGTACTAATTTAGTCGTAACATTTTTCAGTAGATGACGCACAAAATCAGTAGAAATCAAATTCAATCATTTTTGCGTGTATTAAAACTTTTTAATGTTCAACTAGTAACATATAAAGGGCGCATTCTCGATAGTAACGATTTGCGTAGATTTTTCTTTTAAATTAGTAACAGATAGAATGAACCAAACCACTAGATACATGACTAGTGGTATGCGCAGTTTACAGTCGCCCGTCTGTTGCCAGCATGATGAGACGATCTCAGCGCGAATGTTGATGCAATACTGAAATCTGCTAGCAACTTTGTTAATCATAGCGAATTTGTATTCAAAATTTATATCTCATGTGTATTTAAATTTTTTTTATAATTTGAGGATGATAAGTGAATTAGGTGATTAGAACGAGACGGATGATTTTGCATATTTTGTTATCAGTTGTTAGATAAGACTGTCTCGTATTTCGATTGATTATGCGTGAACTGATTGCTGTGCAATTAGGAATCGTACTGCCTGAGCCTTGATATGGAAAATGGATAATAGAATATATCTATACTTTCTGTTGAATGGTAACGTGTTATTTAATATTTTTTTTCTAAGACTGGGAGTAGAAGTCGGTTGATATGGTGTCAAATTTTTAAAAAAAGTAAAGCATTTCATCACTAGAATCAAAGAAATGCAAAAAACTTCCCAGGGAGTTTCTAATTCAAAGCCAATAATTACCTTCATAATTAAACGTTCTGTAGTAATATAGTAAGTGTATTAAAAATTATCGCATGAAAACGTGTTGCCTAGAAACTGCATGAATTCATTTTGAAGTGATTTGACAAAAAGTGCCCGAGACGCATTCGAGGGCACTTTTTCAGTCAAATCACATCAAAATGAACGAATGCGGTTTCTTAAAGACAACACGCTTTGATTGCTGAATTTGCAGATTATTTTTAATGCACGAAATATATTGCAATAAAAATTTTCTAAATTTTTTTCGCGAATACATAAATAACTTCCTCACTGAAGGGTGAGGAAGTAAAAGTTGAAAAAATCGCCAACTACAATTTCCATACTGGATGTTTTTGTACAACCTTATTTTTATGTTGACTGTGTGAAAACTTCTCAGCATTGTAGAAAATCATTCCTCTCAGTCGTTTGATACATATAGAAGAAATTGAACTCCTTAACAAGGGATTAAATTTTGCTTTACCTGCCCCTGATATCATTTTAGATGAAGATTGTTGCAAGTATTGAAAGTTTAGTTCAATAACTTCCTGATTCCTGTAGGATTTATCAGAGAAGCTTGTAGAAATGAAATCTCGACAAATATTGTTAGACCAGGACCAATCCGTCTGAAATACGCGAAATTTGAAACAAATTTCGTACAGCACGAAATTGGGTGGAAGTCGCGGTGAAGATAATAAAAGGCAAATATTTTGGGATCGAGCCGATTTGCGAGGGTGAAATGGGGTGGGAAATGGTTGTTCACGTTTTCCGACGAAACTAGACTTCCTATGGAAAAAAGTTAAATGTAAAAGTTATAGATAATAAAAAAATCTACAACTTTTGTACTTACCATTTTTCATAATAACCTCAAAATGTTCGAGATAAATGCAAAAAACCGTTTTCGTTTTTTGTTTTTATCTCCCACAGAAATAATTTAATTTTCATGAAATGTCCCAAACAAGCTAATAATAATACCAGCTGATGATAATACCTATTTAACGTAAGTTTATAGATCCTTTTACATAATGCGCACAAAGTACAAACGATAATAGAATCAATATATTTATTTTACATCACTTGAGCTTGTGTAAATTGTAAAAGGGTCACCCAAGGTCAGAAAGAAGGAGTATGTACAGGGTGATCCAATGATCATGAGCACAATGTAGACATCTTTGTTTCTAATTTAAAACTATAGTGTTTTCATAAATTCTGCAGAGGAGAACAAAAAATTTGTCGGCTATTTATCAAAGTGAAAGAGCATTTATTTAAATACAGGGGACACAAGCAAAATATAAAATCTGTACACGTGTTTGAAGCAATTCATATATACCCGTCTCTTTCGTTTGAGTGATCAGGCCGCCTTGTATAAAAATATAAACCTTGCCCGAAGTCGCTGCAGTGGACCATATAATTAAAATAGTTGATAACGTGTACGAGACGAATGTTAAAACCGTTGGGCGACTTGGCGATCCTTCTCTAGAACAAGTAGAAAGAAGTTAATTGCATAAACCCGAGTGAAGCGATGCAGTTAGGGGAGTAACGTAACGTTGGACATAGTATAGATAGATCTGAAAATGAATTTGTTTTTTAAAATTGTATGTATATGTGATTTAGATACATATTTATGCATTAAATATTTTGAAACATTTAAAAGTTTTATATAATGAAATTTTACTTACTGTAATTAGTAATCAGCGCAGAATAATTAAATTTAGTTCTCAAAAATATGTTCCTGCAATTGAAAATATTTTAGAATATATGTTGCTTTATTTAGCCAATAACAATTTAAAGAAATAAAACTGTTATTCATAGCAAAAAATAGGATACCTCATTAGAAAATTGTTATTGCCCAGCAAATACCACGGGGAGATACAAGCATCCCTTGTCAAGAGAGTAATGGGTAGAGGGAGATATCAGTATTCACGAACACAATATATACTAATAATACACTATATAGGATATACATAACACATGTTATAGACACATTAAAAAAACACTTGAACACAAGTTGTGGACGAAAACTATTTATACACGAACACTGATTTATTATTGACTATACATATATAATATTGCACTATTCATTGTCTGAAGGAAAAATTTTTTCACTTTCACAACTGCTTTCACCTACTCTTATTATGACTGGATTAACGGGATTATCCACCTTGACATGAAGGTTCCACATCTGTAATTCGATCTGTTTAACATGATCTGTATTCTTTAATCCAATTTTCCACTTTTACTTCATTTAATGCAGCTAAGAGCAGTTCTTTCACATGTACCAATTTGAACGAATATCCCGATAGTACATATGTAGATACCTACACGCATGGAAATCGAAATGCAATTGATCTTAGACCATCCACTTATCTTATTATTCCTATAAACATGGTGTAATGAGCATGACACGCAGGAAGTACTTTCGAGTAGCGGGAGAAAACGTCTGGAGTAAGACAGACCAGCGAGTAAAAAAGATATTCATTGTTTTTATTTGGGTGTTGTAAATACAATTTTTTATAAGGAAAATCACAAATAATCCATTTGTGTTTTTTTTTAATTAGAACTTTATTCAATACTTATATTTGTAAATAATAAGTAATATATTGTTTAATGTTTATAAAATTTAGATGATATAAATAAATGTATTTAATTACAACATAACTTTCCCTAATGATTATTTTTCATACCTAAAATGAAATGTATCGATTTATAAGAGAAAATGTTAATAATCATCAATTGAGTTCATAGGCATTCTTAATCAAATTATTTATTTATTTATTTATTATATCTTTATTATTGTATTATTATTTCCTACGCATGCACGCAATTGAATCCGTATTCCTTTACTCTACAGAATTTACGAAAATACTATAGCCGATATAAAATGCAAGTAAAGGACCATGGCAAATAGATTTTTTTTTGAATTCGCTATATCTCCAAAATAAATGAACCGATTTAACACATTGTAATCTTAAAATGTAGAGCGCATTTTATCCTTTCGATGTAACGCCCTGTGTCAATTCCTAAACAGATGTCTCGCTATGTGTATTATCAATATTTCAAACACACGCGTTTATTCTTGAAAAAAAGTTGGCGTAATTTTGGATGCAGTTTTTTTTCATAAAAACAAAAAAAGTCATGTAAAATGATAATATCGAAATATTATCAATATTATAATTACTGAAAATGTAATTAAAAATGCTGCCATTCTAGACTGGTCAACTTTATATTGAAACTAAGTATGTCCTGAAAGAAACAAAAACCATTTATGATGAAAAACAATAAAGGCAACGAACTCGGTATTTTTGGTAAAAACGTAAGTAAGGTACTTTAAGCAAATCCATTACTCAACTAGTCAGGCAATAATATAATGTTTTATTATTATTGGCTATTATTTTTCCCAATAGGTACTTAACTCCAGATAAACATTTACATATTATTTATTGAGCATTAAACTGTGAAATCTGGTAAGAAAATTTGTGTGTTTATTTGCTTTATGAAGTACTTTTTACCATTTAATACATGTTTTATACATACATATATTATTTACCCGCGTGAACGTTAGCCAATGGCTGTCTGCTGTATTTAAACAGCGTTCATAAATCACTTGAATTGACAATTTAATTTGGGAATTGAAACCTGGCCAGCGTAGTAACGGCTCTAAGTACATCCAATTTGAATTGGTTTTTAATTTAAGCAACTTAGTAGCTAGTTCTATACCAATAAATATAGTTTAAAAAAAACTAAAAAACACGCTTTTAAAGCACATCAAACTAAAAAGTGAAAAATAATTATTAATATAAACTGAAAACAATAATGAACGAAAAATACTAGTATTATTGTGAAAAAAGCGTGGGTTGCTCGATATACGAAAAATATGGCACAAAGCGCCCCACGCTTTTTTCACAATAATACTAGTATTTTTCGTTCATTATTGTTTTCAGTTTATATTAATAATTATTTTTCACTTTTTAGTTTGATGTGCTTTAAAAGCGTGTTTTTTAGTTTTTCTAAACTATATTTATATTGCTTATTGATGCTGATATTATAACATATTACGATCCAACAGATATTTCTGAAAAAAAAAATATTTTTTTATTTCAGCCATGGGATTTGAACTCACGCCCGAGGAGTCCGTCGTTTCGCGTCGACTAAGATTTGCCCGCTCGGCCCACGACCGAACTGAGAATCACGGAATATACTTACAATATTAAGCCTCTTGCTCTCACGCAGAGGATACGTGAGGAAAGGACTGGCGATCCTGATCAGGATAATGATATAAACTTATCAAATTATTGTATTGTTACCGGTTCTTCGCAAGTGTACAAAGTTTCAATTAAATCTGTCCGTTTAAAGTGGGTCAAAATTGAGTCCAAAGAGTCGGTTACAAACAAACAAGCAAACAAGCAAACAAACAAACATACAAGTAAAGCTAATAAAAGCGTGTTAAAAAGAGGCAACAATGGGTATTGAGTTAATGATTTGTAATACTCTGAAGTCGGTGTCGGTACCGGTCAATACATGCAGTAGTAATATGTAAGTTGCCTTTGTAAAATACCGCAAGATTTTTTGCTGATTTTCGCGCTAGTAGAGAATACACTTTAGTTATTAATTGTTTTCACGAGCGGGTGTCGGTCTAATACAGTTCACTTACATCTTAAAAATATCAAATCAACATTGTATTGGAACTGCATGCATTGAATATATGTATGTTATAATCATTATTTGTAAATAACAATTATCTACAATTTATGTACAATTTAACTGCGAATTTTACGCAACAACTTTTTACCGTTTAATATTCATCGCTTTGGTTTTGATAAATATTCATAGAGATTTATTTTAAGCAGTTCCACGACATCCCTCTGTATTTGCATATAATCCATCAACCTTGACCGATTGAACTAAACGAGTTGTGTCGACAGTGACTTATTTTAATCCAATATTCAAGTTCGTGCAACGATCATACAAGCGATCTGATTTAGCAAGTTTTTTATTTGAATTCTTCTAACAATAAGTTAAATAATACAGGGTGGCCAATCGGAAACACTCCACCCACCATTTTGATTCAACTTTAGATAAAACGCTTGAATAGGTCGAATTTATTTTCAAGGAGGTCAATTAAATTCACTATTTTCACTCCTTAAAGGGGTTGATAGTTACAGAAATTCTTACTATGCATATAAAAAAGGCTACAAAAAACTGCCTTCAAAGCCAACTTAATTAACGGCATACAGCGCTGTACTTCAAATTTCATGTGTATTGCGATGAACACAATAATACCTACAACATATTTAAAATTAGCAAGTAATTCTCTTGTTGTCCAGTTTCGCCAATAACTGCATTATGTTGTTGCCCAGCTTTTTGTTCATATTGTCCTTCCTGAGTCAATTTATAAACAGTTCGTTCTGAAACTTCTATTAAGTTTCCTGTTTTTTTTTGTGACTGCTGGTATACTGTTTTGAAACTGTCTTTGTAATTTGTGAAACAGTATCATCATCCATGTCTTCCTGACATTCTTTGCTGGTGGTGGGTTGAGGATCTTCCCAAGGTCTGAACATTTTTCCAGTATTATTTTACCACAACCACTTGTAAACAGGAAACATCTGAATAGTCACCACCCACCAGTTTTAGAACATAACTGTATAAAATACACTTAAATACAGAGGAAAATTTCACCTACATACCTGTTTAATCCTTTTGAGTTGTGGCGACATGCTAAAATATGTAATATAAACAAGAACTGTATAAAACACATCTACAGCGCCAACACCGATGAAAATTCCTAATCTAATTTTTAAAAGCAATACAAAGTACCGTCGAAAATACCACCTACTGACCTACTAGAATAATTTATCAACCCAGCTAGTACTGATACATTTCCGTCGTCCTTCGCGAAACTGATAAATTCGAAATTCGACCCTGTATCCAAAGAATGACGTGGGAGAAAGAACAAAGGAACAGAGAGACCGCGTATTGTTTATAGAGGCGAATCGCGCACTACTAGAAGGCTTAGGAATCCTTGTTAAAACATGTTTCTGTTAATTTCGTATTTTAATCATGTCAGAACATACTTTACATAAGAATGATGATGTTTTAATGTATTAATATATTTATAATATTTAACATGGTGTAAAAAATAAAATATGCCCCATTCTACCTTCAAATGACTGTCGGTACCTGGGTCGGTAGCCTTTGTGGTTTTTTGTGTACACAGTAATTTTGTAATAAACTAAGTAATCATATATGGACATGACATGGTTTTTTTTAGATTTTTACCCTTGCGCACGTCTGACATATTTTATTATAAAATTAATATCAACAATAAAATACAACAAATAAAATGATCAACAATACAATATAAAATACAACGGAGAGGAATAAATTAGCGTGTAAACACTACGACACACAATAATGAACTAGTCTCACGGCCTGCTTCGATTTGTTCGCCGGCCGGTCATTGCCTCACCAGGTATCTATCTACCTGCTGTTGCACCACTGAATAGCCGCACGCCTTGCCAACTTTATTTGTCTGTGATCCGATGATGTAATTGTACGATTTGTAACGAATTTGAATTTTAAATCGTAGAAATTTTCATAAATCTTTTTTTATGTCAACTTAAAATTAAGTCACGATTGAAAACGATAAAACAATTATTTATATTACTCTAGAAGTTCCAGGATATATGTAATACTCAAAATTTAATAGTTGCATCATAGATAACAGGGAAAATAAGAAAATGTTTGAAATATGTGAGGTTGTGTGAGAGTCGTTCACAAAAAAAAAATCAATAAATTTTTTTTATAAAATGTAAATTTTTGTTGCAAACATCTAATGTAATTTTATTTAGTTTGGAAAGTGTCGCGTGGTAGATCTAATATATGTATCTGTAACAAAGTTGCACTGACGTGGAAAAACGTATTTATTTATCAATTACATGTTTTTATAGCTTCTGAATCATTTATGGCTCGATTGATTATGTAATTTATTTATTATTGAATAAAAAATGTTGTATCCGCTCGGACGATAAATTGTTTATGTAATACTATCTAGTGGTCGTGAATAAAAATATACCAGCAATTTGTACGTACATAGAATTTGCAAGATACCGATAGGCACATTTTAACTAATTAATTCAGGGACAAAAGATGCGAAAATAAAAGTTATCGAGACTGGCACGCGTTGCCTGTGGTAATAATTGAAGTTGGTATATATACAGCCTCGTCAGATATGGCGGTTGTTATATTCTCCTTGATAGCATTTTACATTATAGATCATATCATGATCTTCTTTGTGCCTTAAAATACCTTGGCTTCGATGAAATTGCTTTAAACCTTTTTTTCGTACTAACACGTTGTCAAAAAGTATGTGAACGGGCTAGTGTCTTCTTCTAAATTAATACTGTCGGGTGTTCCCCAAGGATCAATGCTTGAGCCACTTCTATTTTTTATTTATACTTTTGATGTATTTAATACTACAAAGTATTCTCACTTACATTCCTACGCAGACGATACGCAAATTTTACATTTCTTGATTCATCTAATCCTACGTATGCCTTATTTTTGTTAAATGAAGATACTAGTTTAGTTTTAAATTATTCAAAAAGCGAAATTTGAGGATTAATCCAAATAAATCTACGGTACCTACTTGTTTTGCTCAGAAAACAGACGAGAGTTCCCGACGTCCCAAATGAATTAATATTGGAGGAGAATCAGTTCCCTATTGTACATACGCAAATAATTAAGGTGTAATTTTAGACATTAAACTTAGATTTAAGGAACACGTAAAACTGTTATTATAAAAAAGTTATATGCGATTAAAAGTACTAAGTTCAAATCGCTTAGTGTTAAATGGTAAGTACTACACTTTTCAACTCTTGTAATATTATGTATTAATCGTGCCTTGATCAGCAGACGAAATCACGATTACAGTGTGTACAAAGTATCACTCAAGTTTTGTGAATTGAAATGGCTAAAAGTGGCAAACACTGTGAAGTTACATATACTTATGTTTATATTTCATTTATTACGTCCTCTATTCTGACTTATTTAAGAGAAAAACTAGTCTATTGATTGACACACAATACATAAACGTGGCATACGACATCAAAATTAACTTACTCCAGTATACATCAGCCGTATTTCAGAGAAGTTTTACTTTTTTTGCTCCTGTTGTGTTATGAAATATAAGTGAACTTAGTGTTCGTGTTAGAATTAAATTTAGGTTAAGTGAACAAGGTCATTCGATCGTCCTATATGTTTCTTCTTGGATTTGCCCAATTCATAATTGATATTATTCCTCGTTGATTGATAATATTCCAGACCGTAGTTATATGGATTTCTTCTTTTAGATGCCAAAAATGAAAAACTTTTTTCACTCTTGATCAAATGAAGTTAGTGAAATTCATTTTGTTTCTTTGTCAGCAAAATTAGCGACTAAATTTCGTGGCAAAATCTTTTTTATTTCTCTTATTTGGATTTTTATTATTGCAAACGCATTGAATTCGTTATTGAAGCTTTTTGACCATACCTGTATAGATTACAATTAATTATAAATATTTACTGTGGTACATTTGGTATGTGCTTTTTAGGCAGTAAGTCAAACCATTATTATCAGATATTTTCTAATATCTGGCAGAGAAATTACCAGAGTCCATCAAAAAAAAAGTGTTTCTATTACAATATTCGCCGTAGACAGTTAATCATAACATTAATATCATTTTTAAATAGGAAATATCAAAGCATTTTTTGTATATGTAAATAACACGTCATATTTCCGGTTATGCTTTTATATGTGCTTAAAAAATAAATAATGCAATTTAATTTATCTTTGCATATATAAACATTGAACTTCGTAGTAACATAGAAATTAGCGTTTACCTAAAAATGTTTTAATTAAATTTTTTGATTTTCCTAGTTAGATGACCTTTTCCTTTATGAATAAGGCCGGACTGGTATCATTTTGCCTACCCGTATTACAAGTATCAAAAGTGTTCTGTAACATATTGCGTGATTTTTTTCGACCTCGAGATTTTGATTGATGTATATGTACGTTTTGAACCCTCCTGAATCCATTCTGACTATTTTCCGAATGATGTCTGTCGGTGTGTGTGTGTGTGTGTGTATGTGTGTATCCGCGATAACTCAAAAAATACTAATGGGAAACCTCCCAAATTTGGCAGTTAAGATTGTCAACAACATATGAGGTGACACATTAAATTTGGTGAATGTGGTACCACCAGAAGAGACATAATGAATGAAAGAAGGTACAATTTCGGAAAAAAAAAATTATTGCATTTCTGGACAAATCTCGACGAATTATAATGAAAAAACATAACTTTATGAAAAAAAAATCTGTCCGCATATCTGTAGTATCGCGATAATAGCTGCAGTTTTTGAGATAAAACTTTCAAATTTGGTACACTTGTTCTAAAGGCCAAAAACAATTAAAAATTCGGTGATGAGCAAAATTGGCCAGCTGAAAGGGGGTCCACGGGACCCAAACTTTTTTTGTATTTGACTTTACAAAAAAATGTATTCTTGATGAAAGATTATAAATCATGTCTACTATATCAAGCGGATAAAATATATTTTCCAAGTACTTAAATAAAGCTGATGTAAACTGAAATATTTTACATATTTGGCCTCATAAAATGGGGTTAGGATAAATTTACCAGTTTGATATTTGAAAGCTCTAATTTAGTTACAAAAATGTCAATGTCGATAACAAATAATTATTAAAAGATATGACATGAATTATTATTGACAGTAACGAATGACGCTGATAATTATTTAAAAATTTTAATGAAACATTTCAAGGTAGCTACGATATTAAAATGTAATTGAGGTAAGTGAAGAATTAAATAAAATGATTTTTTTTAGATCAGTATGATATGTATATAGTGGTGTAAGAAAGTTATGTGCTGGCCACAACAGATATTTTTTCAATAATAAAAGAACTAAAAAAAAAAAGTTGGATTACTGTTTTACTAGTATTTGCACATTTTATTTACAAAACTTGGTTTTTGTATAAAGTCATAGATATTATATCTGAGGTCCTTGTATAAAGTAGATGCAAAACCTGGTTTTTGATTCCTTTAACTATAATAATTATTTCTTAATATTATCCGATTTTTAGCAAAAATTCAGTCGTCTCATCGGAAATGTCTAGTGTTATTTTTAACACAATATAAGTGATATATTAACTAAATTATTTGATCAAATATTATACGCGTAATTTAATTGCTATTTACATATTGTGGTGTTAAAATTGTACACTAATCTAAGTGGAAAAAGAGTTGATCCTAAATCAACATTACATGTTAATTTTTTTCTACATTGTATCATACATTTCTTATAATTCTCATAAATTCGATTACATGTTAATATGTAATATTTATTGTGTCTTATTACCTTTCCTAATATAGTAATATTACAAAAACAAACATAACATAGCATCGAGGGCTATATACACACTGACGAGTGTTAAAATGATTTAATATTTTCTACTGCGTAGCGTAGCGAATCATATGCCAAACACCGTTTCCAGAAGTAACTAACTCTACGCGGTCATAAGGCAATGCCAACTGTGGAGTGGAGAAACACGTGCTTAGTTGTCTATAAATTATATACGATAATTCCCGACTTCCCGCATAGATCCTGGTTCTACGACCTGTAATATATGCAACCAATATTACAAGTATATAAATAAACGGATACATATCAATTAATTTAATTATAAAGTTCTTTAAAAAAATATTGAAAAATGGCAGATATGATGATAACAATATCTTAGCAGCAAATCGAGATTTAACTCTGCAGTTAAATTCTGGACAAAATTAAACCAATAAAACGGTCACAAAATAAAACCTTACAAGCCAAAATTATTACATACTGTGAGAGAAAGACGAACATAAAAAATTAAACAAAGAAGGTTTAGTGCCATATTCCCCAAAAAAGAAACAATTATTCTTTTTGGGGAATATGGCACTAAACCTTCTTTGTTTTATTTTGAACCCCAATAAATCTATCTTATTTGATTTGTATGTGCCAGGTGGAAATGAGCAGTACACATAGAGCTCTGTGTGTTGACTGTGCTCATCGAGGCCCCAAATGTGGCACATGGGAACATGAAGACACTAATTGAGTACTGTGTTCTGTACTTTCCAGCCTTATTTTAGTTCTTGTTCCTGATCTATCCCATCGTAGATCGAATTCCTTAGCTACGCTACGCTGATGAGGGGCAATAACTCCGAAACACGTGTCCGTAGCTGCATAATTGTTTCTTTTTGGGGAATATGGCACTAAACCTTCTTTGTTTTATTTTGAACCCCAATAAATCTATCTTATTTGATTTGTATGTGCCAGGTGGAAATGAGCAGTACACATAGAGCTCTGTGTGTTGACTGTGCTCATCGAGGCCCCAAATGTGGCACATGGGAACATGAAGACACTAATTGAGTACTGTGTTCTGTACTTTCCAGCCTTATTTTAGTTCTTGTTCCTGATCTATCCCATCGTAGATCGAATTCCTTAGCTACGCTACGCTGATGAGGGGCAATAACTCCGAAACACGTGTCCGTAGCTGCATAATTGTTTCTTTTTGGGGAATATGGCACTAAACCTTCTTTGTTTTATTTTGAACCCCAATAAATCTATCTTATTTGATATATAAAAAATTAAACTGTTGCTATTGGGTTCAAGGAAATTTTTTTTAAACTATGAATATTTTCTTGATGTGGCTACGTCAGTAGCGGCTGCTCCATAGAGGCTCAGGGGCTCGAGCCTTCCAAGTTACTATTAGGAAAAGGTAACAGTAATAAAATGCATGATATATATTTTTTTTCAGTTTTATTATATTTATTATCTTTTTTAACATAGTTATTACCCGTTTACGACGGCTGTGTGTACAATACAGTCGCATAATATACTGACCCTCAACTTATAACTCTAACCAGAGAGTATGGAGCAGGCTTAGCTCATATGAGCAATTCCTTGCATAAGGAAATATATGAAGAAACGAACCGAGCGCGGAAATTGCCGATCGCGGAGAACGGTTTTTACAACGCGACAGAAGGCTCAAGTTATCAGAGCCGCAGTTCGCTTTTAATGTTTGTATAATGTAGTAGAGCCTATATCGTTTCGCCGGTTTCGCTCTCGATATTTATTTGTGGTTTCACTGTTTTGAGTGTTTTTGTGTTGGTTTTAAGTTTGTTGATGCCAAAATGACTGAGAATAATTATAAATAATATTCTGAAAGGGAATTTAAAACTATGCCGTAGCAGAAAAAATAAAAATCAAGAAACTCGGACGACCATCAGAACTGACTCTTAACCAGCCAGACAAGGTAGGGACACGTACTTTCACGAGGCATTTACAAAAGGAAATTTACAAAAGATCAGTGCATTTGTGGATGTGATAAAGTAAGTCAGAGGGTGCTTTTTGACAACTAATATGACACAAAAATAATAATATAATTCTCTGACGTTTCGGCAAACGATTCTGTTTCCTTCTTCAAAGTTATTTACCTTTTAGAATATGTTATTTGTTTATGTAATATCCATAGATATTATCGTATCGAATTATTACTTACCATAGTATTATTACATGCATTTTCTTTAGTTTGTATGATAATTTCTTCCACTGACCTTGAACTAAATCGATTATGTTTAATTTTTTTAAAATTTAAGACAAAATTGATGATATGTCAAAACCAGAAAACCCGTCAATGTACAAAAACAAATTACTACAAAATATTCTCAGTGGGATAATATAAATAGATTATTCTCATTATAATAACAATATAATTGGAAAAAATTAAACACAGAAATACTTCTAGATGATTGGAAAATAAAAACATTAAAAAATAATCACGGAAATAGACTAACGTGTGCGGTAAACACGATTTAAATATCCGCGGTTTCATAACCTTCTATAATTGGTTAATATGTAACCAATATAAATTGCCCACAGTATGGCAGCCTACATGTAGGGGACATTTTATTTGTATTATGTCAGAGATCCAGATTATATTAATAAATTCGTGCTCGTAGCACAATATTACTAAATTCAAATGCAAATTTTACGTTGAAACTCGGTACTTGGGGCTCAAAATTGGATTCTGAACACCTAAACAAAATAATGGGTAAAACAAAACTTGATTGCTGCTGCTACCCCGAGTCCTGAAATGTCCCAGCGTCAGTAAATATCGTCAGAAAATATCGTGAGAAGATCCATCGCATGTCTAGGTGCAAATGGACAGTCTGTTACCTTTTTCTTCTTCTAAAATGCATATAGTTTCTTAAGCGAGGGACAAAGAATTTGTTTAAACATTTTCCCAACACTGTTACATCCTTACCTTCAAGGTATGCCTAACGTTTGGAACACCCTGTATATCTATAAAAATGTTTGCGCAAAAATTTACAGTTTACATTTTTTTTGCATTTATGCAACATTTTAAAACAGTTTTTTCTTAGTGTGCATGTAAACAATATTTATATAAAAAAAGTTTACTTAGAGTGCCCGCTTTGTGTGTGTGCATAAAGGATAAAAATAGCAAAGTCATGTATGCGACAGAAAAAGACCTTTTTGTGTTTACGAAGTAACGAGGGTACTTCTCCGTCTAATCGTATCCCTTCCACATGTGATCCTATACGCCTCCAGTCCTCAGTCATCACTGATGACTGGGATGTGATGACTGATGATTCATCAGTTTTAACTGGTAGTTGTTAATGGAGCCTCTACTAATGACATAATCTACGATAATTTTTTTGAGAACGTCACTTTTTTTTATAAAATTATTTACACCTTGAGAAATAACTAAAATCGTTTCATGTAAAGTGCATAATATGCAATGAATACTGTTCCATTTTACTAACTGCGATGAACATTTGGCGACATCTAGTTAGTAGTAGGGCGGCATATGAGATTTTGTTCATTTATTTTATAATTATAAAATAAATGCTACACTGCACGAAAAATGAAAGCTCTATGAGTGCAGACTGCACGGAGTGCTACATGTGGACGCATTTTTCAAAGGTCAACGTAATTTAATCAAAACCAAAAGATCAAAACCTATAACCAACAATCAATTCACGATGAACATAGTAAATGGTATTTTATTAAGTTCAAAATGCGTGAAAGAATCATAAAATTCCATAATATCATAAAAAAATATAAACGAAAATTAAGATCATAATATAATTTCTGAAGTCGAACTTGACAGCCAATTGTTATTATTTGAAAAGTTTCTATTCAATATACTTACTTGTAACTGTTTAACTTTTGTTTATTTATTTTTTTATAATAAAGTTTTTGAATATTGGCGTATTATTTGAAGTATCTGGTAATTTTTCCTAAAATCTGGTAATTTCATTGTTACTTTCTGATAATCACACTTTCACAATCTGGCAACACTACAATAAACAATTTTGTGATCACGTGGTGAACTGCTCTCACGTTGCTGTTGTCTCATTTCTTTTATTATTGCATCAGCCGTTAGCGTGGTAAGTTAAACTGGCATTTCTCCTTAACTTAAACATGTATGTTTATACAACTGAAGAAAAAGTGCAAATGATCAAGTGGTATTACGGCGGTAATACTGCTGAGGGAGTTATCGGGAGATTCATTTTTACATTTGAAAACCGTCCTGCCCGACGGTTCAAACTGTATTAAACATCATTCATAAGTTCGAGTCTGTGGGATGTGCGACAAATTGCAGAAAATGTAGTCATTTAAATGACGAAGACGAGCCTACAGTTTACTTAAGGGAAGATCGGGAAAGAAGGGAAACCAATATCTGTAGTTTCGCCGAGGTAAATGCACCTTGTTCGAGTAGACAAATCTCGCAAGAAGACAAATCTCTCGAAAAGTGTACAAGAGCGAACAGTGCGGAATACACTGAAAAGAAATAAGTACCACTGCTACAAAATTATGACTACCCAAGAAATTTTTCCTGTAGACCGTACGAAACGAATGGATTTTTGTGAAACCATGATGGAAAAGACTAATGAAAACGAAAATTTCATCAAGAATATTTTATTCACTGATGAAACATCTTTTTCCATACATGGCCGGCATAATCCTTCTGTAGTTCGATATTGGTCCAGGGAAAATAAACATTTGAGTGTGCCATTACGTACTCAATATCCACAAAAAGTAAATGTTTGGGTCGGCATTTTAGATGATCATGTCATTGGCCCTATTTTCATTGACGGTAACTTAAGTGCTGACAAATATTTAAACATTTTGCAGAATCAGATTATTTCGGCTGTTCAAGCTCTTGACGTAAACTTTGAGGAGATTTGGTTCCAGCAAGACGGCTGTCCTGCTCATAATGCAAGAAGGGTGCAAGAGTTTTTAGACAACACTTTTCCCGATTGTATTATAAGTGGAAGAGGCACAGTAAAATGGTAAAATGGCCACCAAGATTCCCCGACTTGGCACCTAATGATTTTTTTTGTGGGGATATGCAACATCGCAAATTTATAAACATGAACACGAGCAAGAGTTACGTACTAAAATTGTTGCCACCTTACAGAGTGTGACTCCTGACATGCTTTTAAATGTCAGGAACGAATTTTATCACCGATTAGAGTATTGCTAGGCGTAACAGGGCGACATTTTTGAGCCCCTTGTAAATTAACATTTAGAATAAAAATTGTTTTATTTCATTTTTAATACGTTTTTTTTAAATCTATGTCATTTTAGAATTTTTTATTTTATTTTCGTTAGAGTATTTGTTAATTTATTTTTATTTAATAGCAGAATGCCAGGTTTACTTTCACCCCAAATGGCTAAAAATTACTCAAAGAATTATCACTGGGTTTTTTTTATGCACTATACCCCACAACATTTTAAAATTTACTAACCAAAACATTACCAACAGTGTCATCGGCTACCTGATCTGATGAAGGGCGGGCCATCGCAGCGCATGACCTAAAGATGAATAATTTATTGGCAGTACTTTCCCCGCTACTAATTACGCATACCAATGGTCGTGCTCGCAACTTCGTGGTTTTTGGGGGCTTTGGGAGAATTTACCCCGACTGACCAATCACTATCTCTGTCATTGTTTTTCTTATTAGTTTTAGATAAAGAGAATATTTGCAAATCGCTAGAATTATCCTAAACACCTAAGTCGAATTTTCGAGCTCTAACCATAAGCAAACAGTTTACTTTATTAACCAATCAGGGAACAGGAAATTTGTATTCAACCAATCAGCATTAATTTTTAGTAAACATGTTTGAAGGCGTTTGTTGCGCAAAAATACGTCTCTAATATCTGTACAATAAACTGTGCGTGGAAAAAACGCATATGATAGGGCGTGCCCTCTTTACTTCACAAAGACAACGTACAATGAGGCAACATTGATACATAATTCTCTTTCTCCCCCATGCATGACTTTGCTATTTTTATCGTTTATGCACACACACAAACGCACTCAAATTAAGTTTTTTTCCAATACTGTACATATATATTTTTTGTTTACAGCCATCCTTATTTATTTTTATATACATGTATATTTTTTTAACTAAACCATCACCTTGAATAATATTTGTTGAAATAACAATATTTTGATTTGCAGGTCAGGTCCCAGCCCGGCTTGTTCTATACCTCTTATCATGGTCTGGGTTTCTGGTTTCTTTTATGATGAGAAACGACATCAATTTAGCTATTGTCACCATGGTGGAACAACCCGTACGCAAATTAACAAATGCTTCAAACGAATATTGTTACATAATAGAAGAATCTAGTAATAATACAGCTCCCGTGGTAAGTGATTTTTAAAATTACCGTTATGAAGTAGTTAAACCAAGCTGAACGGCATAATAATTTAATCACAGTCAAGTTAATTGTATGAGTAATTTTCTATTTATAAATAATTTAAAATAAATACCTAGTACTATTCATTTGAAATAATTACATATGTATGTATATCTTCGTTATATATCAACTTACCGTTTATTTCAGTTAAAACACGTTTACTCATTTTGAATATAGTACTTTTTTGTGTGTGTAGGCATATTTTTTTCTAAAATCAGTATTTTACGACGTAACGCATATCTCAGAAAGTGCCTGAGACACACTTATCCGCTATTTATGTTACAAATAAATTTTATTATGTAATCTTAATCTGACTGATTGTGAGTGTGTGTGAAATACCCATTTTAAATACGAAATTGCAATTCATTCCACAATATATGTACATATGTATAAAGTTGTTATGATATCATGAAATGATTAAGGAAATTACTAAATGAGACACATATTTACATTAATATACACGTTCGAACATGTCGACTGAGTTTTACTATAAACGATTAAGATAAAACACTGCATAATTTTTAAATAAAATACATCAAGCGAATCGAAACGAAGTTAGCCTTGAAACAAATGCACATCACGGAATAAATAAAAAATTCAATTTTAGATCAAAATTATAAAAAAATATAGCTAAAAATCAAAAATCGTGCATGACAGTGTACCGGAATGCATTTTAGACAGTTGGGTTTTTAGTGGGACCAAAAAATATTCGTCTTTCCTAGAATGATTTTATTTCCAGATAATAAATAACTTGATACCGCAAAAGTATCTACTCTAAAAATGGAAAATGACAATGAATTTGTACAACACAATCAGTGCAACAAATTATGTACCGAGTTATAGATAACAGATGACTAACTTCAACTAAACAATAATATATGTATGAACACAGCTAATATGTTTAAACAGGCAAGAATAAATAACAACAAACTTATATGTGTTAGGTTTTGAAGGGTTATCAACCCTTAATAATAGTCAAAATTGAACACAACTTATTTATTGCCAATACTTTAGCGTAGAGCTATCCACACGTATCTTAATCACTAGAGCTGACCGATGTGCCTGGAGTACAGCCACGGTCTTGCGCTGTCGTCACACGTGCCGATTTAGAAGTGATTTACTATTGCAGTCTTATTTGAAAGGTTAATGCGTGAGGTTGTACCTATAAATTATACATAATGTCAAACGCGCCAAAGGGTAAAAAACGACCGTACGCGGACACAGTGAATAAATTTATCGGTGAATTTCCGGATTTATTCTATGACGGATGCAAAATAATTTGTAAAGTTTGCAATCAAGACTTAATGTGCTGGCACAAAACAGATTGTCGTCGTCATATCAATACCGTGCAACATCAAAATAAAAAAAAATGGCATGCCTTTGACAACTCAGTTTATGTTTGATTTATTGTTAATGTTAGTAGCCTGTAATGTTCCGCTACACATACTGGATAAACAATCATTTCGGGAGTTTTGGAATAAATACAATCCCCAGGTGAACTTACCAAGTCGTACATCGTTACGTAGATATATTCCAGCTGTTCGTGAAGACATTGTAAATAGGATTAAATGTGGATTAAAAAATACACGGCAGATTGTAAAAAAAATTCTATTTTAAATATTATAGTACGTGTACCCTCTTAAACCAACATTTCCACTTTTACTAGCTAGTAAAAGACTAACTGCGTGTACTGGCGAAATAATTACGCGTGTGGTGTTGGAGACATTCGAAAAATTTGAACTTTCAACAAGTCAAGTATTGATGTTTGTGACTGATGGTGCCGCGACAATGCGTGTGGTAGGCCGTTCTCTTCAAAGAGACAATTGTAGGTTTTTACATGTTACGTGTAAAGTGCATGCGTTACATCTTGTGGCAGAAACGATTCGAAAATGTTTTCCAGAGGTAGATGCATTAATAGCAAATACAAAAAAAGTATTTCTCAAATCTCCTAAACGGCTTCGAGCATTTCACAGACAGTGTCCTGGTATCCCTGAACCACCAGAGCCGATTCTTACACGTTGGGGAACGTGGTTGAAAGCGGCTTTTTATTATGCTGAATATTTTCAACAAATAAAAGCTGTGATACTACAGTTCAACCCTGACGAGGCTGCAGCTATTAGGGAAAGCCAGACAAGCTTTCAAGGCGTTTCCGTTGAAACAGATTTAAAAAGTATTAATAACAATTATAGAGGACTACACGACGCATTTGAAAAATTGCAAAATAGTTCGTTGTCGTTAGTGGAATCGCTGCAAATAGTGGACGACGTAAAAACACAGCTACAGGCTATAAATGACGCAAAAAATAATCGCGTTAGTGAAAAATTCGAGAGTGTATTACAGAAAGATCCTGATTTTAGCAAATTAAGACAAATTTGTGATGGTGCATCTACAACTTCGTTAAGTGAGTTCACAGATTTTTACTTATGCCTGTATTACATCCGTAGATGTCGAACGGTCATTTTCAAAATACAAACATATTTTTTCACCAAAGCGAACATCGCTGACAGAGACAGCTGTAGAAACATACCTGATGCTATTATACTATAGATCTTCCCCACTTTGTGATGACGACAACCAAACTACTTCATAAATCTGTTTAAAAGGGTGAGTTTTATACAAATTTTTATAAAATGTAACATTATTGTTAAAATTTATTTCCATTTAATATACTTATTCAAGTATTATGATATGATGTAAACATATGAGTCATATGACGGCTCTGGCGGCCAGGTGACCTCGGACAGCTCTATTAATCACCCAATCTACTCAACTACTGCCTCTACGCATGCTCCACTTATAACCAACTCGGCTGTCCTGTGTCTTACGCGTCACGAACTCGGCCATTATGGGGGGTGCCCAAGGGGAGTCCGCTAACATATGTATCACTAACAAGTTGAACTTACCTAAAGGTGCGTACAGATTACGCGAACCGAACATGCAATGCAACGTGCAATGCAACGCTACCTAATTAGGACGTCATTGCGCACTTTGTGCTCGATTATGAGTGCACCTGTTTATCCACAGTGTTCCAACTGAATTCGCCGCGATGTGCTTTGTTAATACTAGCAAATCTGTCCAAAAAACGCAGAAAAAGTCGACGTTGGTGGCATTCAAATTTATATGATATAAGAAATGCTTCTGGTTTGCTGAAAGATTTGAAATTTCAAGAAATCAGTGGACAATACAAAAGTTTCACGCGAATGACATCTACAATTTAGTGAACATGGTGGGTCATACAATTGCGAAAAAAGAAACACATTTTCGAATGCCAATCTCTATTCAAGACAAACTAGCCCTTACCTTACGGTTTTTAGCCCCTGGTGACTCTTACACAAGCCTTCAGTATCTGTTCAGAGTATCTAAACAGTCTATTGGAAGAATAGTCCCTGAGGTCTGCTCAGCCCTTATTCAACAATTGAAAAACAACGTTAAGGTATTTATATAATATACTTTTTATTGCTCTTCATATAATAAATGAAACTTTTAAATTATGTCTGTCACGTCATCATCTATTTCTGAGGACTGAGGTGAAGGGGTGTATATAGAGGGCTGAGGTGATGGGATGCATGTATGTAGAGGGCTGAGGTGATGGGATGCATGTATGTAGAGGGCTGAGGTGATGGGGTGTATGTAGAGGCATGTGGGGTGAAAGAAGATTGTTGCGCAGCGGTTTGCGAATATAGAATATTCGTGTTTACCAGCAAAGTAGTTGAATGTCGTGGAGATTGTTGTGTTGGTGGCATAGTCGTCTACTGTAAATACCAATAATTTGGATACGATTGTGGTTTTCGATCATAAAAACCCCCATCGGCTTTTATCAAAATTTCAAAAATAGCATGCTGGACAAATTTTTTTAGTTTCAACAGAATATGAACTCATTTTAGCTGCTATATATACAAAAAATGTTTTCAGTTCATTGTTTGTCGCAGGAGACGTTTCCAGTCTGCTTTCAGCGGTCTTTCATTACCACATTTTTTACACAATCTCCTTTCCGAGGACGTAGAGTTACAAAGTCACCTGAATCCGATGCATGATCCGCGTCTTTGGTAGCAGTGTTAGGATGTGCTTTATTTCTCTCCTCTTGTTCAGAACCTTTTTCCTCCTGCTACTCAACAGTATTTTCTTCTTCCTAGAAAAATAATATTTTATGTTCTTACACCTGTAATTATATTATTTATGTTGCTAGGGCAACTACAAGAATTAATGAAACTAAACACATTATCGCTATTCTTTTTTTTTTAGCTTCCTAGTACTCCCGCGTCCTGGATGGAAATAAGTACAAGCTTTCAAGATATTTGGCATCTGCCGTATCGTGTGGTACTGAATTTTTTTAATTATAAATCTCAATTCAGTATCGTGTTGTTTGCATTAGTCGATGAAGATTACAACTTTCTGTTTGCGAACGTAAATGATGGACTTAAAGACGTCCCAATTACAACTAGGATTGTCTTTGTATTCGCAAAAAAACCGACAACGATCGGATCGGTGCCCGCACGAAATGAATCCGTGAAGAAGGCGCGCGCGCCATTCGCAAACCCATCTCAACTACACAAACAATCAACAGAAATGTTGCATTGCACGTTGCATTACATGTTAGGTTCGCGTAATCTGTACGCACCGTAACACCAGGGATTAAGTTTTCTTTATCATAAATGATATCTAAATAATTAGCCCTAAATGCTGTTAGAATCCTGCCATTACCAATCTGTCACAGGGACAAACAGCACTTTTTCTTTTATCTTTAGTTGTTTTATCAAAAGAAATGACACAAAAATGGCAAAATTTGAAAATATCTCAGTTCTGATTCGGACGCCGACCGACATCTAGCGACGTACGATCGTACGCCCATACTCTTATGATAGATCGCCTGAACCCTGCTAAACGCGCGACTTGCACTTTCCGGAATTTTAGTAGACTATAATTCCGATACGACAGATTGATAGAGAATTTCAAAACGTACATTTAAAAAAAAGTTTCTGATAACTTTAACTTGAAGACCTGTAGACTGATTTGGGTGGCACAGTGGGGCTTCGTCCACATTGCTCCTGAGCAATGTGGACGCATCTTAACACACATGGTAGGTAACTCACAACTCATTTTTATATGAGGATTCATACCTGCTATTGAGTTAGACTTAAATATTTTAAAGTTATTTTTGGTGGTCCGAATTTTGGTTTATTCACGGAAAACAACTTAAAGCTGTTCTACTAAGAGTCTCATCTGTTGACAATGCCAAAATTGAACATTTTAATCCATAAAAAATGTGTCACAATGTCTAAACGGTGATGATATGTAGTTGTCCACCAAAATTAAATGTTTGTCATTATAATTAATGTAGACTTAAAATAATATTATCATTTATCACTGGTGCCAAACCCACAATAAAATAATATTATCATTTATCACTGGTGCCAAACCCACGATAAAGACTCTACCGTACAAATACTTGTTTATATTTCTAATCAAATAAGCCTAGATTATATTAAACATTTCTGTACAGGGTGTTTCAAAAACCGTACCAACATTTCTAGAGCAAGTAGAGTAGCAGGTGGCCCATTTTCAGGCCTCATCATTGGGATCTTGGAAACCGCAAGAGATACAGGGTCGGTTAAATTATGGCAAAGTTGCGCAATTTGATGCTTATCAAAATGCTGTGTTGGAATTTGGAAAATTCCGAATACTTTTTGAAATATCCGGAAAAAAACGAAATTTCATAAAATCTTTTTTATTTTTTTCTGACGTTATTTGAAAACAAATTTTAAAACGAATAACACTTCCTAATTGTCACTCTTTATCCTCTACAAGGTGGCGCTGGCAAATTTTAAATCCGACATTTCGTCTTCCAGAAACCATCAACTAATTTTTTTTAAATACGGACCTGGATTTTTTTATTTTATTTTTTGTTACCTTCGGATGACAAAAACTGACATTTTCTGTATTTTTTTTAAAATATAAATATTTTTGATACGACTTTTTATAAAACAAATTATTACTTCTGGCTAAATAATGTTAATAATAATTAATTAATTAATTAATAACTATATACCTAAACTTTAAAAGGAACAAAATTAAAACCTAAAGTAAATGCTTAAATATCCCCCCTTGCACCTTTATGCATTTTCGCCTGCGTCTTCGCTGATTGCCCGTAGCCACCCGCTGGATTACTCTTCCTCTTGCTCTTAAATCTGTTATCTCTAACATTAAATTTTGGCGCAAAATGTTTAAGTCACGTGGAGTATCTTGATACAAACGATTTTTTTAATAATCCCCATACAAAAAAAAATAATCCAGCGGGGACAAATCCGGGCTTCTAGCAGGCCAACGCACTACCCCTTGGTTTCCAATCCACTGATTAGGAAATGTTTCATTAAGAAACTGTGTGACGACCCTTGCATTATGGGCTGGTGCGCCATCCTGTTGCCACCACAGTTGCCGAAGCATATTTAAAGGCTTATCGTCAAGCGCATCTAATATATAATTTCGGATGAAATTAAGATAGCGCTCAGCATTTAAGTTTCCATCGTAAATAATTGGCCCCAAGATTTTATCTCGATACAGCCCAACCCAAACATTAAATGATTCCCGTCCCTGCCTTCGCACTTGTTGATTTTGGTGCGGATATTCCACTGCATAATAATGTTCATTGTTTCTGTTAAAAAGACCGCATGTGGAAAAATTACACTCATCAGTCCAGATAATTTTATTTAAAAAATCGCCATCTTGTTGCAATTTTCCATCAAGCCAATAGTAAAATTCAATTCTTCTTTCACTGTCTCCTGGTCTTAATTCTTGGCTGACATGTAGTTTATAGGGATGATACCTATGTTTTTTGAGAATCCTCTGAATTCGAATTCTAGGCATATTTAGTTCTATGGCAAATTGCCGAGAGGAACCCATAGGATTTTCCGTAACCTTTAATAAAACGTTTCGGTGAAATTTTACCACAAAATATGTGTAATAAAATGCATATTATCATTTTATAACAAAACTTACAGCATTTATAACAGCTTCTTCATCTTCAGCTTCTATTCGTCCGCCATAAGCATTTCGGGGTTTACCAAAACTACCAAAAAGTCCCAAATTTCTGTCCAAAGTATTAAAATACGAATAATGGGATTGTGGACGCTCTAAATATCGTTCACATGAAATTTGCGAATTTCTATTGACACCGTAATAAATCCGAAGCATATCACGTTTTTCTGAATTGGAAAACACAATTTTTACTGTCTCAAATTATTTAAAAATTTAAACTGGCATATTTTAAGGAGCTAGGGCGATTTCTTGTTTTAATATCAAGACCGCCTTTTTCATTTTCCGTTAATATTACAGAAATAAGCTCAATATAAACGAGGTGGACGGACACATAAGATTGAAATAAAAGTATTTGACATCCTATTTTTTAAAATCCTATTTACGGATTTAGGATTTGGAAATAAATAAAAAATATTACATTGGTATTTACTATTGTAATCTAAATTAGTTACCTACCAACAAGTGCTTTAGTTATAATTATAATGACTTTTTATCCGCTTTTAATATAGCTTTTCATCAGTATCATAAATTTAGATATTTATTTTTTACCTAGCTAACAAATTTAGAATTTTGAAAGAATAATTTGTTTTAAAAACAGTGCCGTATTAATTATTTTTTTTAAATACGGAAAATGTCAGTTTTTGTCTTCGAAACATTTGAAAATCAAAATTTGTGATGGTTCATAGCATTTAGGTCGTCCAAAGGTAACAAAAAATAAAATAAAAAATCCAGGTCCGTATTTAAAAAAAATACGTTAATGATGGTTTCTGGAAGACGAAACGTCTGATTTCAAATTTGATAGCACCATCTTGTAGAGGATAAAAAGTGGCAATGAGGAAGTGTTTATCGTTTTAAAATTTGTTTTCAAATAACGTCAGAAAAAATAATTTTTTTTTATGAAATTTCATTTCTTTCCGGATATTTCAGAAAGTACTCGGAATTTTCCAAATTCCAACACAGCATTTTAATAAACATCAAATTGCACAACTTTGCCATAATTTAACCGACCCTGTATCTCTTGCGGTTTCCAAGATCCCAATGATGAGGCTCGAAAATGGGCCACCCTGTACATCTAAATTAATGCCGTTTCGTATTCGTGAAAATGGGTGCCATTTGGCCATCTTATGTAGTTAGTCAGGTCGTTAATAGCTTTAAGATTACAGGTTTATTATTAATGTTTGTTAGTTACTATACTGTAAAACCAAATGGAAAGTAAAAAGATCCAATCATTGCTTGTGCTCATTGATAGAGCGCACAGAGGGCCAGAAAATTCGAAAAGCGGCCAAAAATCTGAAAATAGGCTAAAGGGCTTTAGAATCCTAAGCTTTACATGGAAAAAAATAATTAAAAATATTGAATTACCCAGGGGTAACTTTTAGGGGGCTATAAGGTTATTAACTGAATTTACTGGACTTTTTTATCATTATGCAATAAACTATTTATAAACAAAGAAATTACTAACAAAAATAATTGAATCCCAATAAAATACGTTACCTATTACTAAATACAGTATAATTAGTATTAAGATTAATACTAAAAAATCTGTCACTGACATCCTCGTATTCCTCGTCGGATGAAGAAATTTCGCTGCTTCGCATCTCAGGCTGTGGAACTCTAGGAGATTCTGATTCCGTTGATTCTAGCGAGGGTGCCTCTAATAACGAAATAACTTCAGGAGATATATTCGAATATTTTCGTGGTGGGCACTGCCGCAAAGATGAAATTACTGGATCGGAAGTTATAAGTCTGTTCAGCAAATCTTCTTGGTTTCCTGGGAAATTTTGTGAGTGTGTTTCTCTCTAAAACTTCTGAGATCCTTACTTCTTGATTCTTGGGCCTCTTCTGACAATTGACTGATAGGTAGAATAACTTCTTTGATTATTATGGATCCATGAAGTAATATTTTATGTACGCTAGCGGGCATATAATACCACGGATATTTAGCGACATACAATTTTGCGGTTTCCAAAGCATATTCGTCAAATGTTGTCACTCGATCGCATAACCACAAGATAAGGTGCGTAATATCACACCAAATCGCGTAATAACTTCTTCATCTATGCCCGTAATTTCACTGGTAAGTGAGGGGTTAGTAAGAAATCGTCGAGCCGTCGAGGGTATTAATTTACTTTTGTTGGGAATAATTATCAAGGAGTTTTGCATAGTCCAGTTTTTAATTAAACTCAGATCACTATTCATTTTTGTTTGTGCCTCAGGTGCATCATTAGGATTAAAGTGAAGATATAAATGAACATCGTCAGCATACATGTGAACCAAACAGTGGTTTGCGACAAATTGGAGATCAGCTATAAAGGTGATAAAAAAAAGCGGGGCCTAGGATGGATCCTTGTGGCACACCTGATCTTATTGATCGCTTTTCAGAAATATCAATTTTATTGAGTTTATGCAGACGAACTGCGAACGGTCCTGTTGATAGTTTTTGCACCACTCCAGTGTTTCCAGTTATACCATAGAATTGATGTTTTGCTAATAAACACTTTAGGTCAATACTATCAAATGCTTTGGACATATCTAGGAGTGTTAGACATGCAATCAAAGACCTGTCGCTGGCCCGGGGAATGTTGTCAACCACCTAACATAAGGTTATAGAATTTCCAAAACGTTTTCTGAAGCCTGACTGCATATCAGGAATAATATTGCTGGTAATAAGATAATCTGAAAACTGAGAATGCAGAGCACCTTCTGCAATTTTTAGGGGGACAGGTAAAAGACTGATAGGGAGTAAGTCGCGTAGATTTTCAGGATTTTTGCATTTGGGAATAGGTTTCACCAAACTAACCTTCCGTTGGTCAGGGACACATCCAGTTTCAAAGAAATAGTTAATGTGTTAATAGGTCTTTAATCCACTCAAGAGACAACTGCAGCATGTTGCCTGAGATTCCATCTGGACCAGTCATGCAAAGCTTCCGTTTGAAAATTAAGTTTTCAATAATGTTCGAGCTAACAAAATGAAATTCAAAATAAGAATTTTCCTTAAACTGAGAAGATTCAAAGCGTTGAATATAGTCTGGATCACTTGTTATATTTGGGATTGAATCAAGAAAGAAGTCATTAACGGCATTGGATTCAAGATTGCAATTAAGATTGTTAAGAAATGTTGTTTTATGTTTGTTCTTAGCGATGTCCCATGATTTCAAATTTTCCCACAATTTTTTTATTACTTTTCCTAGAAATATTAATATTATATTCAAAGTAGGCCTGTTTTTCAAATGTTAAGGAATCGTTATATAAGTTTCTTAACTGGCAATATCACCTAGCAGTTTAGATTTTTTATAACGAGTCCATAAGTTTGCCTTTAATTTCTTGAGAATTCTAAGATTATCAGTAAACCAGGGTTTATATTTATTTGAAGAGGAACAAGTGACAGTTTTGAGGGGTGCATGCAACTTAAAGAGATGCATCAAGCAAGAGTTAAAATATTCTACTTTTGTTGAAACATCAGAGAGTATATAAATTAAGTTCCAATCAATATCTGTGTAAGAAGGTTTATGGTAAATATTATGTCATGTGAGTTATTAATTTTTGTAAAAGTTAAATCTAAAAAATTGATCGAGATGTCTTTTTCATAATCTATACTAAATTTTATATTGTAAATTATTAATAAATTCTACAAAACTAACTGTCTCGTTGTACCTGTAAAACATGCGATGATATTATCCACTTTATCAATACCAGTATAAAAAACTTTTACTCAAAATGTTTTTATGTATTTTTTTCTCAATATGATCCTTAAAAATTTCAGCTAAAATAGGGCTTAATTTAGTTTAGTTATTGAAATCAAAATAATTTTGGTTAAGACATATAGTCAACAAAATTCATTTCACACATTCAACAGACATATAGTGTTCTTTTTTTTTGAGACAAATTGTTAAAGTTTGCCTGATACACGAATTTCTTAATATAATCTGGATCCCCAATTCGACCTTGAGAAAATGTCCCTGTATAGGGGGCCGCCATACTGTGGGCAATCTAGTTACGTGTCAATTTATTATTGGCAAAAATTAGTTAATTTGGCGACGCCGCACTGGGTTTCGATTTGTCAATTGTCATGTTTGGGCGATTTGTTTATGTATGTGCTGTGACTGGATTTATTAATTACAGAAAGTGCAAATTAAGTGCAGAGGTTTATTTATCCAGTAACATACTGGGTAACTAACTATATTTTTTAGATAACGAAGAATTAATCATGTGGTAGTAAATCCCAAAAAAAAGAGAAAGAAAAGCAAAATATAACTTTTTAACATTTTTTTTTCAACAATTGTCTCAATTTAAACTAAATATAGTAACTTTATAGTGCATCAAAATTAAACTATGCTAAAGTTTTGAACATGAAAACACAATTATTTTAAATGTTTCGTCCCTGACTGGTATATTTTCTTCTGGTGTGTAACCCCTTTCGTCACAAAATGACTGGGAAATGTTTCTATGTCGTAGTATTTTTACATGCATTTTCTTTAGTTTGTATGATAATTTCTTCCACTGACGATGAACTAAATCGTTTTGGGTTCATTTTTTTAAATTTAAGACAAAGCTGATGACAGATGTCAAAACCAGATAAGCTCGCCAATGTACAAAAACAAATTGTTACAAATTATTCTCAGGAGGATAATATAATTAGATTATTCTCACTATAATAATATAATTGGAAAAAAATAAACACTTGATCAGAAATACTACTAAATGATTGGAAAATGAAAACATTAAAAAATAATCACGGAAATAGACTAACGTGTGTAGCAAACACGATTTAAATTTCCGCAGTCTTTTAACCGTCTATAATTGGTTAAAATGTAGCCAATATAAATTGCCCACAGTCAGTATGGCAGCTTACATGTAGGGCAAAGCTAGTTACTAGCTTTGCATGTAGGGGACATGCATAGTATTTGTTTTGTATTAGAGATCCAGATTATATTAAGAAATTCGTGGCCTTATATTATTACTTATTGATCTTATCCAACTATAAACAATATTTTATTCATATTTTTAGTGCGTACATAAGACTGCTTTAGTATTGAGAACGCCTTGACAGGTATTCATATTTATGAGGCCGATTTATTCAAATCTATGTAATTAATTATCTCTACGTTTACTACGTTTTTTGCAATACCTGCATACATAAATTGTTATCTTGCATTGGACAACTATTTAAGTGAATAATAAAGTTTTACCTGTACAGTAAGGCCTCAGTTATACTTCTAGGTGGCAGGCGGCGGGTGACGGGTGATGGGTGATGGACGGCAGGCGTCAGTTGATGAGGTGTTCATACTTTATTGCGGTGTAGATACGCATGCAGGAAGGCAAGAGGGCGATTTCAGTCTCAATTCAGATGGCGTTCAGAAGGCGTCGTATATTATTAATGTTAGATGGTGATGAGGTTCCAGCAAGAAGAAGGAGAAGGTACTATATTCACCCGGTACACGAACTACGTGGCAGACAGAATTTTTGTGGTTTGGATCCGCATCATTCCAAATTGCAGGTCTTGTCTGCACTTCACTTATTAGAACCTCACGATACTCTCTAGAAATTACGTATTTTGACATTGCATATAAATTTTACACGTTTTCAGTAGAAGTGTCGCTTAAAACTGCGGGTGTTGTCACTCGAATCTGTAGCATTTCACAGATACGGGTGGCGGCCTGGCGATGTCACCGTGCTGTTTCCTGTCACCTGATCATACTATAAACGATATCATTTAAAACAATGCGCCACAGCTACAAGTGACATCGCCTGTCGCCTGTCACCCGTCACCCGCCGCCAGCCACCTAGAAGTATAACTGAGGTCTAACAATAATAGCGAAAAGTATACGGGAAGGGCCAGCTAACATGCACTCCCCACTATTTAATAAATAGGGAGCAATATGCAATTGTTCGTAAAGAATAAAATCAAAATTTTCAGTAGATGATATTTTACACAAGTTGTTGGCTGTTAAAGTAGAAATTATTTCTTCAATAAAAAACAGAAAAAACTATTTCCTATTTTTTATTTCTAGAGGACTTCCAGCCAGGTACATGAAAAATTTATCCTACGTTTCGTCCGAGTTTTCGGACTTTTTCAAGGTTAAAAGCTAATATAAATTTACTATTTTAATTTCATTGTATGGATGGATTTTATTCTCTGCCTAACTCGTCGAACTACACGTACATACAAATAAAAAAGTGATGAAAAACAAAATAAAATCCACCCATATAATGAAATTAAAATAGTAAATTTATATTAGCTTTTAGCCTTGAAAAAGTCCGAAACCTCGGACGATACGTAGGATAAATTTTTCATGTACCTGGCTGGAAGTCCTCTAGAAATAAAAAATAGGAAATAGTTTTTTCTGTTTTTTATTGAAGAAATAATTTCAAAATTTTCAATGCTTCATACAAATTCATGCAGTTTTCTTACAAATTCATATAATTTTCATGGAAAATTAGCCAAGATACTTGGATTTTCGTGTCATATTATAAGTTTTTGTTACTATTAAAGAATATTCCCTGAATATTTCAGTTGTGAAAGAATATTCCTATTGGAACATTGACATATTAATTTACAAATAGTAATGAATACTAAAAATAATAAGTACATAAATAAGGTACAAAGTTTCCTCTCACTTTAATTGAAGATTACGACTTTGAACCTTATTTAGGTATTATTTTTAGTATTTATTACTATTTGTAAATTAATGTTACCCTCTCTGCAGGTATTTAAATTTTTATTACACTTTTATTAGTAGAGATCGCTTTGTCGAGCATTTTTCCAATTTAATTACATTGCGATTGATACTGGTAGATGGAGTTCCATCGACTCGTTGGTACTCAACTTTCACGTAGAGTTATGATCAGAGGTCGGATTTACCAATCGGATATGACGTAAAACCAGGGTTGGCTTTAGGTGGTTATGTGTCAGATTTGCATGCATGTATGAAACGATATCTTCCCTTGTAATTTTTTTAGCGAACTCCGTATTATCCAAAGTTGATAAAGTCAGTTTATTATAAACATTCTCTTGAAGAGAACTGGAGGTGTAGGGGGATGTACTCAACACTAAACTATCACACAAGTATTTTTCACTGCTGGTTACAAGAATAAAAATATATTATTAATATGTTCTGAATGTTTTGGAGTTAAACTTCGCTGCCTTTCGTTGAAAATTCATTTATATTGCGAGAAGGACCGCTCGACGTCAACAGATGTAACTGGGGCATACTTAAAATATTAGTCCAGTCACATTAGAGGTTTCACCTCGGAATGAGAGATAATAAGCTGTAATCGTATAAACCTTTATTTTGGCGTTCTAAAAGTTGTCTCAAAAGTCTCAAAAAAATCTCGTGTCCGCGTCTTAAGATATATAAGGTCAAAGGTCACAAAAATCGGTTTTTTGCAAATATCTCGCTTCCTATGGTTTTAATGACATTTGCATTTATTATAAAAATTGTAGAGAATAAAATTCTCTACAATTTTTGTCCCAAACATTTTTTTATATACTGAACTGTTTTTGAGATAGAAGGCGGAGAGCGCTCCGCGCTTACCTATTCACAGCATAATGCAAGGTCAACCGTAAGTCCCAGTAAATAATACGCCGTATAAAGTCTATAAATCATTAAAAAATATATAATTATGAATAATTCGCATTGTTTATTAATTAATACATTATATTTAATAATATTTTTCATTTATCGAATATATATTTGTTTAATATTACTTTCCTTTCCGTGTAATCAAAAAATTGTTGAGTGGAATACTTTAAATATATTTTAATTATATTCTAATATATATGTTAATTATATTTTAAGTAGAAAAAGAATAGAATAAATACATTTTAATTATATCTTTATTTAGAAATACTTTTTCATATATTTATTACAGTTGAAGTTCAAATGTGGGGAGGTTTTTCAAAAACTTTTATAATTAGAAGGACTTGAGTCTTAATTTTCTTCTTCTTCATTATCGTCTTCCGGTCGCTCGAAAATTTACAATTCAATATCATATTATTCATAATTATGTATTTTTTAATGATTTATATACTTAATAAGGCGTATTATTTACCAGGACTTACGGTTGACCTTGCATTATGCCGTGAATAGATAAGCGCGGCGCGCTCTCCGTCCTCAAAAACGGTTGAGTGTTTGGGACAAAAGTTGTAGAGAATTTTATTCTCTACACTTTTTATAATAAATGCAAATGGCATTAAACCATAGGAAGCGAGATATTTGCGAAAAACCGATTTTTGTGACCCTTGACCTTGAATATCTTAAGACGCGGACACGAGATTTTATGAGACTTTTGAAACAACTTTTAGAACGCCAAAATAAAGGTTTATACAAGATTACAGCTTATTATCTCTCATTCCGAGGTTGACCCTCTTTTTTGGCTCAAGTGATTGGATTATATGTAAACTTTCGCAAAGTGACCACATTCATGCCCGGTGTAGCAAAGTCTACTTCTTTGCCGTTTAAAAGGTCTATAACACCTGTCCATCGTAACAAATCCGAGATTTTTTATTTAATCAGTTTGGAATTTTGTGTGTACCCTTGTCGAGGATCGAACACAACGTTTATTGCATCAACTGTAGTAAATTCTGCACCTTGGTGCTTTAAGAAAAACTTTACGCTAGATATCAAATTATCAACAATAGGGTAGCACCCCTAATAGTTTCAACAATCCTATAAATCTCATGTGCTAAACATGTTACATAAAGGATATTCTGATATGTTTTCTTCGGTAAGAAATAATAAGAACTTGTCCTTATTTTCTGCCTATTTGTCACCCCAAAACTCTTGTAGACTATAGTGCGAGAATTTGTAGCTTCTAAAACTTTAGAGGCGATCAAGTGTCCGCTCATTGAACAATTTTCCTCTAATGCACCCACTAAAGCATTTGCTACCTTAAATCCGCAAGCATTGGCGGTGTCGTCCACGCTAAGTCAGATGTACTTCCCATTAAGCCCAGAAGAAATTTTCTGTCTAATATTTTCACCCTCCGTTGATAAATATTTTTTTTCTTAGCGTAGACTCCGAGGGCACGTTAACATTGCTATATTTGCCACTAATACATTTTTCCAAAAATTGTCTAAAAAAGTGAATTGTCTAGTTCGACCACGGTATGTTACATCCTATCATAAATTCCACTAAATCTAAGTTAAAATTACGTTGCATATGTCACCGTAAGTAAAGCCACCTACGCTCCGTTTATGGTTTATGGTATGAGGAAATATGCCTATTAATATTTGTGTTGCATGACCACGAAATTGCTTTGTTACATCTAGTGCAATATAAATGTCTACTATCAAATTGTAATTCGGCAATATCGCGAATCCAAGAATTTACTGTAGATTCCGTTGGTTTAGTACGTTGTGACATTTTAACTGCGCGTTTTTAGTACCTACGTCTGAATGAATCCACGTTATGCAATATACTGTTTGATCGTATTATGTTTTCTCGCCTCCACGCAGTAATGTAAATTACCAGTATACTGCAATTTAAAAGAATCTATTACGCATTGTAAAATTAAACCAAATGGACTTAATATGTTGCATGACTTTCCCTTTGTAGTTTGCGAATGTTTCATTCAGTAAGTGTTTACAATATGTTATATCATCTGTAAAAGTCGTCCCCGGAATCTGATTGCTAAATCCGACCTCTGGTTATGATTCTGAAATCCTCTTTGTTGGCGTGGTGTATACCTACTTTGCTCTGAAGAAGGAAAAAACCAGAAACCGGTCTGCGAATGGCATACGCTGCGGCCCTAAGAAGGATTTCCATTTATTTGGTAAAAATCTTTTACTAGCGGGCAATCGCAATTAAAGCTTAAACACTTCTCTTTGTGTGAAACAAATTTATAAATCATCAAGAAGTGCTTGTGGCAATTAATCTTCAATTAAATAAAATAAGAGGATTACGACTTATTATTTGTAGTATTTATTACTATTTGTAAATTAATTTTAGCATCTCAGTTGGAATACTTTGGTATTTTAATTTTTTTTTATTATACCTTTAATAGTATTAATATATTATTCCAGTAATATTCTGTGCTCATTAAGGGGTTATTCGTACAAGAATATATTGACATGCTTTAATTTATTTCCAGGATTATGGTGGCACCCTGCAGTGGTCGGGAAAAGTACAAAGTTACATATTAGCCTCATTTTATTGGGCGTACATCGTATCTCAAGTGGTGGGCGGTTTGGCCACTCAAAAGTTGGGCACCAAGCGTGTGTTTGGCTACGCCCAACTGGCGACTGCCCTCTGCAGCCTGTGCATTCCTTGGGCGAGCGAGACCCACTTTGGAATCGTGATAGCCCTACGGTTCATCCAAGGGTTTGCTTCGGTAAGTTCTGAGTATCTTCCAGTTATCACCGAAGGATGTTCCACAAACAGCAAAACACCGAGTAAACGCGTTTTACCAGCCAAGATGTTGCCAACTTGGTTGGCGAAATCCAGCGTTTTGGATATTATTTAAGTGTTAGCAAATGCGGCACTGTGAAAATTGGTTAATGATGTAGGTATACAGATTGTATCATAACATAAGTCACACCTTATCCGCAAATTAATAGGTTTAAATGGGTAAAATAAGCCAAAATGAAAGAATGAAAAATTTTCGTTTTGCCTTCGATATCATATTATTTTGTGAAAATAATTACAATTCATTGGTTTAGTTGGCTTGATTGCCGAAACAATATCTAACTGTCAACGTGAGTTTATAATCTCTAACTGTCTTCGTGAATTATTAATTGTGGCAATTAATTTAGATTTTAGCTTTAATCTAATCAATTTAACTGCGCATTTACCCCCACTACTTCAAGATGTACCTAATATTAGGCAGGCTATTTGGTACCAACATGACAGACTGCCGGCGCATTTTGGAGTTTAAATACCTGATTTCTAAACCATCATTTTCCACAACGATCAATTGGAAGGGGGTGTCACTTCGTTGGTCCCCTAGTTCACCGGACATAATACCAGTCAACATCTTTCTTTAGGGATTAATCAAAGAAAATGTGTATCAGGTACCAATTAAAAATCAGGCGGACATACTTCCCCGAATTCAAGAAGCAATAACATTAATAGATGGGTAAATGCTGTACAGAGTTAGAGATTCACTTTTACGGCGTGCTAACGTGTGCATTCAAGTTGGTAATGGATTATTTTAACATCTTTAATAAGTTTAAAGTTGCTCTTTAATTGTGCACAGGCACACAAAAAAAGTTGTCTGTCCAGCAGACAGGACTACCGTACCCCATGTATTTTGAGCCCCTGTATATGGATCCGGAGTTGGTTTTAACGAGTTAGCTCTTGGTTGTTCCCTAACCGCAAAAAACCATCTAAAATCACCAATATCGCACATTTTTTTGAGGTTAGCTAACAACCAAGAGCTAACTCGTTAAAACCAACTCCGGACTCATATTCAGGGGCTCAAAATACATGGGGGTACGGTAGTCTTGTCTGCCAGACTGACAACTTTCTTTTGTGTGCCTATGATTAACTAATTTTATTTAATTTTACCCTCAAAAACTCATATTTTGCTGATGGAGAGTGACATATGATACACCTTCTATATACATACAATTATTTGCATTTTATGTTATGGGGAGATCCAGCATCACTGAACGTGCCTTTTCATAAAGATTTTTTATGCCGTTTGAGGTTAGCAAAGAATAATATCAAAGCATTTTAAAACTGATGTCCGTTTTACCAAAATTGATTTCCCTCTCATCCAAAATTGTCATGCATTCCAAATCGATTTGCCAGTCTTGTATAAAGAAACATATGTCATGAGAGTGAAATAAATTTTGGTAAATTGGATATCAGTTTTAATTATTTTGATGTCATTTTTTTGCCAACCTCACCTTTAATCATTCTGGATCTCTCCGTGATTCAGTTTTAATCAAGAATACTTTCGGAGAATACTCTCCTGGTTATTATGATTCGGAAAAATATGACATGTATTTCTAACTCTCTTCCTAAGAAAGATACAGGGTGTCAAAGTTTACAAAAAATAAATCATTTTTCTTCATATCTTCTAGGAAAAAGGGGCAAATCAAAATTTTGTGTGCATACTTTCATTGTGTGGGGTTGTTTTTTGAAGTTATGTTCATCCAAATTTGACACACCAATGGCGTGCAGTGAGATTACATCGGAATTATTTCAAGAACAAGTACACCAATTAGTTGAACGAAGTATTTATTGGACGAGTCGAATGGCAAACGCCAAATTCGCTGGATTGAATCTTGGTGTGGGACCAATAGCCTGGTCGCCTCGCTCACCAGATCTAAACCCATTAGATTTCTTTATTTGGGGCTATGTCAAAGAAAAAGGTTTACAGACCACCCGTGAGCTCTTGCAGAACCACGAAATATTGAAAAATGCCATAAATTCATTAATTCGACATTGTCAAGAATGTATTGAGAATTCAAAATAATTTCTGCTCCACAGCGAGTTTGCATGCTTTTGAAAATGTTTATATCTTTGAAAATATGACTTTAAACTAATATCTATAAAAGCGTGTCATATTCCAAATTTAATGAGGATTTTGAAAAATGAAAAAAAAATTGAAAAACTTGCTCCGTACTTTTTTTTCTTGAAATAATTCCGATGTAACCTCACTGCACGCCACTGGTATATCATATCTGGTTGAACATAATTTCAACAAAATTTTGTTTGATTTGCTCATTTTTCCTAGAAGATATGACGAAAAAATTATTTATTTCTTAAACTTTTAACACCTTGTATCTTTCTTTGAGAGCGAGTGAGAGAACATATCATAATTTTCCCAATCGTAATAACCAGGAGAGTATCATCCCAACGTATTTAAGATTAAAACTGAATCACTCTGTATATGCGGATATCCAAGGTGATTCTAAAAAACTAAAAATTAGTATGATCTACAAATACAAAGAGTACCGCTGATTATTTTTGGTATCTGTCGATAAAAAATAACTATGTGGGTTATATTTATATTTGATATTTGTATATTGTGTTACATTGTTAGCTTTGATAATAAAACTTCTCTTTCCTAGGCAATAAAGCATATGTATTTTGATTTAAGTAATTGAATTGATAGTGTTTCACAACAAAATCGCAACTTTAATCATATCAATATATTTGTTTTTGAATCGGCCCGACAGCGATGTTTTGTTTTTTTTATGAGTATTCCTCAAATGCTGTGATAACGAGATAAATAAATAAATAAATACCTTTATTGCCCAACAGATTATAAAAATCCAATTATAAAACAATATTTAATTGAAACAACAAATAGTAAGTTCAATACATAAAGTTTATTTCAAACTTATTTGCAACATAAAAAACGTCGGCTTCTTTGATCTCTTTACTGCCGCCAAAAAAATCGACATTTTTTGTGTTTCAAATAAGTTTGAAATAAACTTTATGTAGAAACACCATTTATATGTGATATATATTTTCACAAATAAAATAAAATTAATTACCTAAATTATATTAAATCAGTTAAGTAAATTAATGTTAAGTATTATGTCAAACCATTATAAGGAGCAGAAAAACACAAGAAGAATCAAAATTACTTTATTTAAAATACGATTATGATATACGAATGTAGAAACACGTCTCAGACTATTCCTGAACAATCCAATAATGATCCCTGGTATAACTTTACATTATTTTCCACACTCATAACTTAATGGGTGTTATAATACAGAGTCCCCTTTCTCCCTACACTAGAAGTATCATATTTCTTTCTTTAAAATAAACACTGATTGCTTTAAGTCAATAAATTCACTTCGTTGACGTAGACTAATATTCGGCCATCCTAGTTTCGAGTCTGTCCTCAGATTCTTCGTCACTATCTTCTTATTTTATGTTTAGGCCTTGTATCTTTAAATACCTATCCTAACAGACACAATCCTAACAAGCGTTTAACCTAAACTCATAATGAATTTATGATTGAGCCTTGTGCTTAACTACACCCCTCCCAACAGTCATAAACTCCCATTTTGCTACCGTAATTGAGTCTTGTGCTTTAATGTAAATACACCCATCTCAACGGACACTAATTGTGATTGAGTCTAGTGCTTTACATACACCCATCTCAACAGTCACAAACTTTATTTGTGATTGAGCCTTGTGCTTTATATGCACCCATCTCAACAATAACAAACTTTATTTGTGATTGAGCCTTGTGCTTTATATACACTCATCTCAACAGTCACAAACCTTATTTGTGATTGAGCCTTGTGCTTTATATACACCCATCTCAACAGTCACAAACCTTATTTACGATTGAGCCTTGTGCTTTATATGCACCTATCTCAACAGTCATAAGCCTTATTTGTGATTGAGCCTTGTGCCTTATATGCACACATCTCAACAGTCACAAATCTTATTTGCGATTTAGCCATGTGCTTTATATACACCTATCTCAACAGTCGCAAGCCTTATTTGCGATTGAGCCTTGTGCTTCATATGCACCCATCTCAACAGTCACAAACCTTATTTGCGATTGAGCCTTGTGCTTTATATACACCTATCTCAACAGTGGCAAACCGTATTTGCGATTGAGCCTTGTGCTTCATATGCACCCATGTCAACAGTCGCAAGCCTTATTTGCGATTGAGTCTGTGCCTTATATTCATCCATCTCAACAGTCACAAACCTTATTAGCGATTGAGCCTTGTGCTTTATATGCACCCATCTCAACAGTCGCAAACCTTTGTTGTGATTGAGCTTTGTGCTTTATATGCACCCATCTCAACAGTCACAAACCTTTGTTGTGATTAAGCCTTGTTTTTTATATACACCCATCGCAACAGTCACAAGCCTTATTTGTGATTGAGCCTTGTGCTTTATATACACCCACCTCAACAGTCACAAGCCTTATTTGTGATTGAGCCTTGTGCTTTATATACACCCATCACAACAGTTATAAACTTTATTTGTGATTGAGCCTTGTGCTTTATATACACCCATCTCAACATGCACAAGCCTTATTTGTGATTGAGCGATGTGCTTTATATACACCCATCTCAACAGTCACAAGCCTTATTTGTGATTGAGCCTTGTGCTTTATATACACCCATCTCAACAGTCACAAACTTTATTTGTGATTGAGACTTGTGCTTTATATGCAACCATCTCAACAGTCACAAACCTCATTTGACCTTGCAATCAAACTTATCCACCTCTAAGAACTACCCAAGATTTCAGCTTATCGACGGGTACCACCGTCCCTAATTTCTTAAAGTTCTCTCTCATAACTTGTATTTCGTATCGGTCGATATTCAAAACTAGAGTTACTTTGAATGGCCCCTTAAATTTAGGTAACAGCTTTGTGCTAGACCCAGTGTTAGGACTGTATGTCTGCAGCACCATTACAACATCTCCTGCTTGGTTCTCCTTGTCCTGGCAAATCTCTCTTTTTGTTTAACTTGATCCTTTGATAATCGTTCTTCAATTTTAGGCCTTAGCTAAGTCAATTCGTGTCAAAATATAATCTATATCTTGTAGAAACTTGCCTTCTGTCAAATCCGTCACTTTGTATCCCCTTAATGATTCAATAGGGGATATTCCTGTTGCCTTGTTATGTTGAATTGATTGCCAACTGAATCTTTTTCACAAACGTCTCCCATTTGTTTCCAGGAAACGGATTCGTTTTCCGACACGTTGGGGAATTATATTATTAGTTGTCAAAAAACACCCTCTGACTAATCTTTTGACGTAAAGTCACAAGCGCAGAGATTTATTTTTCCACTAACATACTGGGTAACAAACTAAATTTTTCAGATAACGAAGAATTATTCATGTGGTAGTAAGTTCCAAAAATGTGAAAGAAAGACAAAATATAACTTTAACTTTTTTTTTTCAAGAATTGTCTCAATTTAAACTAATTATAGTAAATTTATAGTGCATCAAAATTAAACTGTGCTAAGTTTTGAACATGAAAATACAATTATTGTAAATGTTTCGTCTGTGACTGGTATATTTTCTTTTAGTTTGTAGCCCCTTTCGTCACAAAAAAATTGGGAAATGTTTCCTATCGAATTATTACTTACCATAGTATTTTTACATGAATTTTATTTAGTTTGTACGATAATTTTTTCCACTGACGCTAAACTAAATCGGTTTTGGTTCATTTTTTAAAATTTAAGACAAAACTGATGACAGGTGTCAACTGTCACCAGAAGACACGTCAATGTACAAAAACAAATTACTAGAAAATATTCTCAGTAGGATAATATAATTAGATTATTCTCATTATAATAACAATATAATTGGCAAAAATTAAACACTTGATCAAAAATACTGCTAAATGGAAGTGGAAAATAGAAACGTCACGGAAATAGACTAATATGTGTGGTACACACGATTTAAATATCCGCGGTCTTATAACCTTCTATGATTGGTTAATATGTAGCCAATATAAATTGTCGCCAGTATGGCAGCTTACATATAGGGGACATTTTATAAGTATTGAATCAGAAATCCAGATTATATTACTAATAGTAATTTTTTAATTCAATATGTACCCACCTTTATTTTCTTGATTGGACCAAGAAAATGCATTAATTAAATGAATATAAATTGAGCAAATGACGCAAATATTAAAAAAAAAACAAGAAATAACTAAGTTAAGAAAGTAAATAATTATTTTTCTGTTTGTCTTATCATAAATAATTATTTTACTGACAATAAGTTAGTTATATACTTAATGTTTAACTAGAAAATATGAAATAAAAATACCTAGAAAATAATTAAAGCAGTAAAGTAGTTTATTATCTATTTCCACATACCTGGAAAATTCCCTTGATATAGATAGGTATATGCTACTCATAGATTTTTTTATAAACATCTGCAACGGAATAAAATGAAAGTAATTTTTATTTATTATAAAAATTTATTAAACACATACTATTATAGGATAGGTACATTAATAGGTAAAGTGGTAAGTAATCTAAAAATAGTAAAATACGGGGCGGACTAACGCAAAAGTTCTTCGATCATAGAAAAGGTTAAATTTGAAAATATGAGGTTTTCTTATAGTTCCTAGATGTATTGGCTTGGGGAAGTTAAAAGTTTACTGTGCCTGTTTTTAACAAATATAAGCAGTTTATGAAAATGTTAAGCATTCGCATCACCGATCGCCGCTGTCAACTGTCAAAAGGCAACTACGTTTCCTATTGGCTATAGCCAAATGGCCGGTCGCAGGGTCTAGCGGCTAGTTGTTTAGTTGTTTGATTGCCGTCGATGCGTGTTGGTGATATACGTATCGTAAAATGTCACACCGGCCGGGAGCTTTGCCGTTTGTGAATCAAATCCACAAATTACTAAACGATTTTCTTAATGCCGTTACGATGGAGCTAATAAAGTGCTCCGAAATAATAAATATAAACTATTGTTCCATATTTTAGGGCTTGACATGGCCAGCTATGTATGCTCTGGTAGGACACTGGATACCCGTTCCTGAAAGAAGTCGATTTATGTCCAGTTTTCAAGGTAACATTTTATAATTTGTAATCTTTTTTTAAAATTTTTTAAAACCCCACATCTTTTTAAATAAACCTCTTATTAGTACATACAAAGTATTTAGTATAGTTCTTGATATTGTAAAAAAAAACCATGGCCTTCTCAGTTTATGTTTGGAAGCTACAATTCTGCCCTATATGGAATTAAAAAAAGAGATAGTGGCAGAAAAATTCTGTGTAAATAATAATCAACTTTAAAATATCACACAGTATAAAACAGGATGTATCCTACATAATGGGATGTTATAGAATAGAATAGAATAGAAATTTATTTCCCAATTTAGATACATGTTATTTGGTACGTCCAAAAAATAGTGAACAGGTTGTATATATTGCAATTTATAATAAGATGTTATAACGTGTTACATTTTATACATATGCAAATTAATATAGTTTTGAAAAGTTTAATATGACACAAAACAATAATAAATGTATAGTTTTGTGAAATAGTTGAACATTACAAATACTTCATCAACAGTCATCCTCCGCAACCACCAAAACCAAGACCAAAACACAAACGCAGGAAATATGATTATCTGAGTGTATGTAATTTTTAATGTTAATAATTTTTAAATGGCAACCGATACTAATTTGATTACTTTTAATGCAGAATCATATACATTAAAAAACATCCCCGTTAATCATGTATCCCCGTTATATTATTCATGTATGTATATTAAATAATAAATCAAGAACCGATTCTTTTTACTACAATTAAAAAATGTTATTAAACATACAATTATCGCGCAAACAAATATTTTGTAGGTTTCAGCATTGGAATAGGAATAACCTACCCCCTTTGTGGTTTCCTGATTGCTCATCTTGGATGGCGTTCCGTTTTTTACACGACAGGTTCCATCGGCATCCTGTGGTGTCTCATATGGTATCTTCTGGCTTTCGACAGCCCAGAAATCCACCCAAGAATTAGTTTAAGTGAACAGCAATATATCAAAGAAAATACGGTTAATACCTACGCAAATTCTAGAACACAAGTGGTACCATGGAAAGCTATTTTGACCTCAATGCCAGCTTGGTCGATTGGTATTACCACCTTCGGTAGGATCTGGGTCCACTATATCTTCATCATTCCGGGGCCAACTTACATGAAGAGCATTCTGGGCTTTAGCATTGAAAAAGTAAGCGATATTTTATTATGTATATAACGGGTGATTATAAAGTAAAGGATATATTTCAACTTATTATATATTTTTAACAAATCAGATTAATAACAAAAAGTAAATGGAATCTAGTTGCTTACATAATGGGATTTCTGATGTCAAACACTAGTTACCGCAAATGCTCGATATGACCTCCATTTTGTTGTTGTAAAATTACCAACCGTTCCTAAAAAGTGTATACAGCACTATTCAACATTTCTGGTTGAATTGCCCGAATTTGCTCTCTAATACTGTCTTTTAATTCCTCCAGCGTTGTTGGCCGTGTTCTAAACACCAAATTTTTTAAATAACCCCACAGCCAGTAATCCGCTGGGTTAATATCAGGCGATTTTGGTGGCTATGAATTTGCAAAATGACTGCTTATAACACGATCTTGAAAAACCGCAGTTAACAATTCATTAACTGGTCGGTAAATGTGCGGAGGTGCTCCATCCTGCATAAAAATCATGTTTTCAATTCCTTCGTGCTCGTTTTGCAACTATGGAATTGCATAATTCCTTAACATTTGCAGGTATCGTTCACCAGTAACAGTTACAGATACGGCCTCCCCATTCTGTATTTCCTCGAAAAAGTATGGACCAATGATGAAATTAGCTGTGAAACTGCACCAAACGGTGACTTTTTTGTCATGAGGGCCTTGCTGAACGATTTCATGTGGATTTTCTGTTGACCTTATTCGACAGTTTTGAGTATTAATTCCACCATTAAGAGAGAAATGGGCCTCATCTGTCCATTAAATACGGGATAACCATTCGGGTTCAATTTCCATCTGAGCCAATACTTGTAATGAAAAATCGTACCTGAGAGCAAAATCTGCGTCCTTTAATTCAAACAGCAGTTGCAGTTTATAGGGATACATTTTTAGAATTTTCCGTAAAATTTTCCAAACCGTGGTGTATGTCATTTGTAATCGTTTTGATATCGCATTCACACTACTGATTGCTAGCGGATTAGTATTAGCTACGTTTTGATTTTCCTGAAGAACTTCTACAACTTGGACATCACAAATCCTAGGTGTTCCTGACCTCGGAAGGTCATTTACAGACCCTGTTTTTTCAAATTTGCTAATCAAATTATGATACGCCTTCATTTTGCACGGCCCTGCTCTCAAACCCATTTTCGTACGAAACTTTCGTGATCCAGTAGTGTAATTTTTACCGCTTTCATAATAACATTGCACTAAACCAATTCTTGTTTGCAGATCCATATTGAAATTGTTACAATTTACGTTACGCGAGTTTTATTTTGAGAACAATTCACTAAATTACGATTATTTCGTTTGACACTTGTATCAATAGTTGTCACGACAATTCATTTGTTTTCCATGGATATACTAAAATCCAATTATTGAGGCAACTAGATTCTGTTTACTTTCTGCTACTAGCATAATTTCTTAAAACTATACAAGAATTTAAAATAGACCCCTTACTTTATGATAACCCCATACTTTCTGTTTATGTATCTTTTGAAATGTCACGTTTCGAGTGTGTTTCGTCGGTTTTCATGTACCAGTCTGGTTTTGTCTTGAGTTTTCTGGGTTTTCTCAAGATTGCAGCCTTGGAAAGTAAAATATTGTATCAAGTAACAGTAGCTACCTGGTAGTGATGAGTTTTACGTAATATAAATCGTGGTGTCACAAATTTGGTGAAAATATGTCATAAGTTGAAAAGTGGTACTTGTTTTCTCTATAGCAGTAGTAACAATTAACATTCTAAAAATTTTCGGTCCACCCGAAGTGTGAACGCCGCCATTTTGAAAAAATGGCGGACAAAATCAATCGCAGTTGTTTTTTTACGTACAACTTTTAAGTGCAAGATTTATTTTCTCGACCATTTTTTCAATATGGCGGCAGGCTTTCAAGGGACTTTTAAAAACTGTTTGAATAAGAGCGCAAGATTTTAATTCCGCGCCAGATTGGCTGTCGTGATGTCACAAGGTTATGACATGCCAGGTCGATAGGAGACAGATGGGAGTTAGTAAACATGGAGCATTACACGATAGAACAACGCGTCCTGATTGTTAAACATTGTGAAAGTTTAATTGCTACGATTCGTAAAGTGCGTCCAATTTTCGGTCGAAATAATGTTCCTCATCCATCTACTCTGAAGAGAATAATCGAAAAATTCGAAAGTACTGGTTCGGTTAGTGATGCGAATCACACGATACGAGCTCGTAGAGGTCGTTCAGAACAAAACATCACGGTAGTTCGCGAGAGCGTGGCTGAGAGTCCAGGGACGTCAATTCGTCATCGTGCACAAGAATTGGATGTTACAAGAGTCACTCGTCAGCGTATTCTCACTAAAGATTTGCATCTCTATGCCTACAAAGTCCAATTGACTCAACAACTTCTGCCAACAGATCATGCACAGCGAAGAGAGTTCACCAATTGGATCCTTGAACAACAAGAAGTGAATGCCGATTTTGCGGACAAAATCATTTTCAGTGATGAGGCCCTTTCTCACCTCGATGGCTTTGTTAGTAGGCAAAACTTCCGCATTTGGGACTCAGAAAATCCACGAATGATTCATGAGAAAGCAATGCATCCAAAACGTCTCACTGTTTGGTGTGCCCTGTGGTCTGGGGGAATCATTGAGCCGTTTTTCGAAGCAAGTAATGCAGTAACGATGAATGGCGAACGTTATCGTGCTATGATAACCCAGTTTCTTGGCCTCAGTTGGAAGATATTGCTCTCGACGACATGTGGTTTCAGCAGGACGGTGCCAGTTGTCTTACCACCAGTGAAATATTGACAGTCTTGCACGAGTCTTTTCCTGGTCGTGTCATCTCTCGATTTGGTGACCAGAATTGGCCGCCACGCTCTTGCGATTTAACACCTTTGGACTTTTGGCTGTGGAGTTATCTGATGTCACAGGTTTATGCCTACAAGCCCGCGCCCACCGAAGCATTGAGGGCCGAAATTAGACGCTATATCAACGAAATACCTCCAAATGTATGCAATACCGTTATTCAAAATTCCTCCCAAAAGAGTACGCATGTGCCAGCAAAGCCGTGGCGGCCATTTAGCAAATGTGTTGTTCCACACATAACTCCCAAATGTCTACATTATAACTCAATAAATATTTCAATATTTTGCTACAAAAAACCATGTTTTATTGAACCTGGAAATATTGCGCTCCTATTGAAACACCCTTTATATTTTGTTACTACTGCTTTTGAGGAGATACGTTCTAAATGTCAGTAAGAATTAACTTAGTTCTGAGATTAAATTTAAAACGTTCGTACTGCTGTATTATTTGTGATTAGTGTAATAGGGATTACAGATTTTTTTGCTTCTTTTTTTAGAATGGTTTGCTATCAGGAGCCCCATTTATTTGTAGTTATGTCGCATCAGTATTGTTTTGTTACATTGCCGACAAATTGGTAACAAATAATTATATGTCTTTGACCAATGTTCGGAAAGTTATGACTGCCTTATGTAAGTACTTTCACTTCTTTATTATTTATCTAGAAAATTTCAAATTTCAATTATCCATTCATTTTCATAACCTTAGCATTCGGCGGAAAATGCGAAATCCAGTCGGGTATACTCATCACATGATTTGACATTTTTTTCATTGTCTAGATTGTTTCCTACCATATTTTTCCCGCTCCATCCTCCACTCCCACCAGCTGACACACCATCATAATTTTATAATTACCACGGTTTTCTAACAATTTTCTTTCTGTAAGTGTATTGAAATCTCAACCTTACGACAGTAATTATTTCTATATTTATAGATATAACCAATAGTATAGATTAGCTTGACAGAAAAATAAAAACGTACATATTTATAGTCATTTCCATAAAAGAAATCCATAAAACAAATCAACACGCTATAAACTATTTTCATCTTCATTTTAAAACATTAAAACTAAAACAGTTTTATTTTATTACAATTGGCTTTATATCTACGTTTTTATGCTAATCAGTGACGTGAGATAAGTCTGTTTATCTCCAGAACAGCCACGTTTCATTGGGAAAACATCTGTTACTATTTATCAAACCCCTCTGAAAATATGAAGAGTTGAGCAACATAAAAATTTCTGCAATTAAACATGCATAGTAGAGGTCAGCAGCAGTGGCGGTTCGTGGGTCAAGAGATAGGGAGGTCAATTAGAAAAGTTTACTGTATTACCTACCTTTTAAAGTGATTTAAATTCCAAGTCGATCCTCCGGTCTTTTTGAGATGCAAAGTGATCAATTACTTTTTCATTAAAGTCTTTTATCTTCTTTATCAATGCCCTTTCTATGGTAAGCATAGCTAAAGGAGATCACCTTTCCTGACCCATGGTATTTCTTAAAAATGTCTTTATTCTTTTTAAGATGGGAAAACAACGTTCACTTTCGACGGTAGTCATAGGGAGAGTACACAAGATTTTTAACAGTTTGACACTTTCAGAAAAAGTATTGCACAAATTATTGTTAATAAAAAGCTGTAACAAAGCAACTGCACCTTCACTATTGGAAAAATCTTCTCGGCTATGTAATACTTCTAATTCAGTTTTAAGTTTCAAATGATTTATGACTGGATACTCTGTTTTAACTAATTTAAACATATCTTGAGGAAAGCTTCTTTTATAATCTTTAAATCGATCTGCGTGAAATAACTGAGACACTGTTAAATGATTACTGAATCCAAACCTGTTTTTGATCTCAGATGTAATTATATCACAAACTTCTAATGAAATTCTCCTTTTTGATTCTTCCGTTTTACATCTCTGGGCAGACTGCATGAATGTCTCTTCCAAATAGTTATTCAAAATTTTATTTCTGATGTCTTCAATTTTATTATTAAAAACGCCAATACACTTATTTACTGTTATGACATCGATATTGCATTTTTGTAATTGATTGAACAATATATCGCAATGAGGCATAACTAAATAAAAAAAATTTAACCAGTAAAGAAAATGTTCATTTTGTAAGTAGTTTTTTAAACCAATAGCTTGGTTTATAGTGTTGTTTTCTGATTCATTATCAATGATTTTTTCTAAACAATCTAATAATTCTGTTCGATAGGTATAAACAGTCTCTATGCACTTTGTATTAAAATTCCATCGTGTTGGAGCCGCTTTAGATAATCTCACCTTAACAACATTATCTAACACGGCTGTTCTTTTTGGCGATTTTCCAAAGAATGAAGAAAAGCTATGTAAATTAGCAAAAAAAATTTTATGCTTTATCCTGACGATGCTTTTTGTAAAATTAAATTTAGTTGATGAGCGTAACAATGAATAAAATTTGCTGAAGGATAATTTTTTTAATTTTGGCTTGTACACCTCCAAAGGCACCACTCATTACTGATGCTCCATCGTAACTTTGTGCTATCAATTTTTCAGGACTTTCATTAATTTTTAGACATTCTAACTCTTTTAAAATTACATCTGTCAAATGCTGCGATGTCGTTCCTTGAGGCTGAATAAATTTCCAAAATTTCTCACATACAACACCGTCTAAAACGTATCTAAACACAAAAATTACTTGTACTTTATTAAGTCCATCTTTCAGTTTTAATGCATTTTGTACAACACTCATATTTAATAGTAATCACCAAAAACACTGTTTTACTTAATGTATTTTGTACAACACTCATATTTAATAGTAAACACCAAAAACACTGTTTTACTTAATTTCACGACAAGTAGAGATTTACTAATAAAATGTTCACAAATAAAAACATTAAAAACAACGCGATAGAATTTATCGACCAACGCGTACCTAGTCAACATTAAGACTGCTGACGGGCGACTGCTTTACTAAACTTCGTGCGTTACCGTGTCAGGGTCGTCAGGAACATTGTTCCCGCTAGTGTTTTCTGCCTCTTTTGCCTTCTGACGATTCGCGCATAAGTCTATTTCACTATAATTCGTTGTAAATTCGGTCCGTAGCTAGCTTTGAGGACACGTTGTGGATTGACCCAAGATTTTTAAATTCTATAAATGAATAATGTAATGATCTAGATATTTGAATAGTATTGTGCATAGAATGAACTAGAAACTTTAATATATTTTTTAAGAATATTAAATATATATATATATATATATATATATATATATATATATATAATATATTTTTAAACTTCAGAAAACGAATAGCTCTATTTTTTTATTTGTATGTGGGAGGTCATTGACCAAATGACCCTATAGAAGAACCGCCAGTGGTCAGCAGAATGTGTCGTTTCAGATTGTTTGAAATAAGCTATTGGAAATGATCGTATGGAAGCGCTGGATATAAAGCGTATTTTTCCCCCCAATTTTTAGTAATTTATTTGTCTAGAAATTACGTTTATTGGCAATATTTCGCAGACCACTTTTATGTGCGTAATTTTGTATGAAAATCAATATAAAAAGTGTTTTAATAAGAGCGCAAGATTTCAATTGCGCGCCAGTTTGGCAGTGACGATGTCACAAGATTGTCATGCCAGGTCGATAGGAGACAGATGGGAGTTAGTAAACATGGAGCATTACACGATAGAACAACGCGTCCTGTTTGTTAAACACTATTATCAAAATGGTGAAGTTTGATTGCCGCGATTCGTAAAGTGCGTCCAATTTTCGGTCGAAATAATATTCCTCATTCATCTACGGTGAAAAAAATAATCGAAAAATTCGAAAGTACTGGTTCGGTTAGTGATGTGAAACACACGACACGAGCTCGTAGAGGTCGTTTAAAACAAAACAGTACGGCAGTTCGCAAAAACGTGGCCGAGAGTCCAGGGACGTCGATTCGTCATCGTGCACAAGAATTGGATGTTGCAACAGCCACTCGTCAGCGTATTCTCACTAAAGATTTGCATCTCCATGCCTACGAAGGCCAATTGACTCAACAACTTCTGCCAACAGACCATGCACAGCGAAGAGAGTTCACCAATTGGATCTTTGAACAACAAGAAGTGAATGCCGATTTTGCGGACAAAATCATTTTCTGTGATGAGGCCCATTTTCACCTCGATGGCTTCGTTAGTAGGCAAAACTGTCGCATTTGGGGCTCAGAAAATCCACGAATGATTCATGAGAAAGCAATGCATCAAAAACGTGTCACAGTTTGGTGTGCATTGTGGTCTGGAGGAATCATCGGGCCGTTTTTCTTCGAAGACGAGGCAAGTAATACAGTAAAGGTGAATGGCGAACGTTATCGTGCTATGATAACCCAGTTTTTTTGTGCCTCGATTAGAAGATATTGCTCTCGACGACATGTGGTTTTAGCAAGACGGTGGCACTTGCCATACCGCCCATGAAATATTGACGGTTTTGCACGAGTCTTTTCCTGGTCGTGTCATCTCTCGGTTTGGTGACCGCCACGCTCTTGCGATTTAGCACCTTTGTACTTTTGGCTGTGGGGTTATCTGAAGTCACAGGTTTATGCCAACAAGCTTGCGACCACCGAAGCATTGAAAGCCGAAATTAGACGCTATATCAACGAAATATGTATGCAACACCGTTATTCAAAAGTTCGTCAAAACAGTACGCATGTGCCAGCAAAGCCGAGGCGGCCATTTACCAATGTGTTGTTCTATATATAACTCCCAAATGTCTACATTATAACTTAATAAATGTTTCAATACTTTGCTACAGAAAACCATGTTTTATTGAACCTTGAAATATTGCACTTATTGAAACACGTTATAATTGGAGGACAGTGCAAAATAAAATTATTATGATAATATTAGGTTTACCCATTATAAGTAAGCCTGGCCAAGGTCATTAATCCTACCGAGACGTATTGGGTATGCATCATATCATAATACTTGAATAAGTACAATAATAAAAACAAAAATATTTTATATATTGTGATGTATGTTTTTGTATTATTTCGTTCACTTTAAATTCTTTTTTTATGTATTTCCTTATATTTTGTAAGCTTAGTGCTGCACATTATTATTAAACTGTTAAATGACGTTCACACATGTACATTGTATATCTAAGTGATAACTAATGATAAATAAATAAATAAAATAACTGGAAATAAATTTTATTAATACTGGTACACTTTATAAAAATATGTACAAAACTCACCTTCTTAAGTAGATTTATGAAGTAGCCTGGTTGTCGTTATCATAAACTGGAGCACTTCTATAATAACTGTGTAGCATCAGATATGTTTCTACAGTTGTCTTAGTAAGCGATGTTCGCTGTAGTGAAAAAAATATGTTTGTATTTTGAAAAAGACCGTTCGACATCTACGGAAGTAATACAGGCATAAGTAAAACACTCTGTGAACTCACTTAACGCAGCTGTAGATGCACCATCACAAATTTGTCTTAATTTGGTAAAATCAGGATCTTTCCGTAATACACTCTCCAATTTTTTAATAACGGGCTTATTTTTTGCGTCATTTATAGTCTGTAGCTGTGTATTTACGTCGTCCACTATTTGCAGCGATTCCACTAACGACAACGAAGTATTTTGCAATTTTTCTATTGCGTCGTGTAGTCCTCTATAATTGTTATAAATGGTTTTTAAATCTGTTTCAAGGGAAACATCTTGAAAGCTTGTCTGGCTTTCCTTAATAGCTGCAGCCCCGTTAGGGTTCAACTGTAGTATCACAGCTTTTATTTGTTGAAAATATTCAGCATAATAAAAAGCTGCCTTCAACCACGTTCCCCAACGTGTAAGAATCGGCTCTGGTGGTTCCGGAATACCAGGACACAGTGTGTGAAATGCTCGAAGCCGTTTAGGAGATTTGAGAAATACTTTTTTTTGTATTTGCTATTAATGCATCTACCTCTGGAAAACATTTTCGAATCGTTGCTGCTACAAGATGGAACGCATGCACTTTACACGTAACATGTAAAAACCTACAATCGTCTCTTTGAAGAAAACGGCCCACCAAACGCATTGTCGCAGCACCGTCGGTCACAAACATCAATACTTGACTTGTTGACAGTTAAAAATTTTCGAAAGTCTCTAACACCACCCGCGTAATTGTTTCGCCAGTACACGTAGTTAGTCTTTTGCTAGCTAGTAAAAGTGGAAATTTTGGTTTAACAGGGTCGAGTACACGTAGTATAACATTTAAAATAGATTTTTTTTTACAATCTGTCGTCTCGTCAACACATAACCACAGCCGTGTATTTTTTAATGCACATTTAATTCTATTTACAATGTCTTCACGAACACTTTGTACATATCTACGTAACGAAGAACGACTTGGTAAATTCACCTGGATCGTATTTATTCCAGAACTCCCGAAATGCTGGTTTATCCAATATGCGCAGGGGAACATCACAGGCAATCAGCATTAACAGTAAATCAAACAAACTGAGGTTCCAAGGAAGACACGCCATTTTTTATTTTTATGCCGGTTACTATTGACATGAATTTTGCAGCCGTATTTATTTCAGCACATTAAGTCTTGATCACAAACTTTACAAATTATTTTACATCCATCATAGAATAAATCCGGAAATTCACCGATAAATTTATTCACTTTATCAGCGTACGGTCGTTTTCTGCTCTTTACGCTCAACATTATTTATTATTTATTAGTACTCTATGCATCGACCGACAGATAACAACTGAAGTGTGTCGTGTCATCGTCATGGTAAACAAGCGCGCGATGGCATTGGTATTGCCCCCGACCCAGAATCTACCATCGCTTGGCCAGGCTTAATTATAAGTGATTTATTTTTCTATAGGAAGCTAATTTCATGTTGTAGAAAATGCCTGAATCATCTTGCTTTAATAAAATAGTACATAAACTTTTTTTCTCCCTTTCAGCCCAAATAGTGCCCGGAATCCTCGTCCTTCTTATTAGTTATCTGGGCTGCGATATAAATCTTGTTCTAGTCGTGTGGTTCTTAGCAGTAACCCTGATCACTGCATCTTACGCAGGTGCTATGGCAAACGTGGTGGATATAGGTAAATAAATATATTTTTGACGATTTTCCGAATTATTTCAAGAAGTGATAGTTACGTGTAATTTTATCCACTTTTAGCCCCAAACTTTGCGGGACCAGTGCTAGCCTTTGCCCAAACGATACACATGACTGCAAGTTTCCTTAGCCCTCTGGCAACGTTTGCCATGCTGGACGAGCAAGAACACCTCATGTCATCTTGGAGAATGGTGTTTTATGTCACGGCTTTCGTAGCAATATCCACTTACATCGTTTACCAGATTTGGGGAACAGGAGATGTAAGTAAATTACGAAACACTTGCCTGTTCGTCTTTTTTCGAGGATGTAATATTGTTTATCTTTCAGATACAACCTTGGAACTACGCGAATGGACCAGTGAACGCGCCTGAACAGGAGGAGCTGATGATAGACAAGCCGCATAAAAATGGCATAACGTTAATCAAAGATAGAGCAAACGAGGATAATGTCGCCTAATGTTGTTTATTTTAATTCCTGAAAGTAGAAATAATCACTCCCTAGATATTTCCAAAAAGAAAAGAATATATCGATTATATTGAAAAGTTTAGGCACGGGAAAATTCAATGTGGCCGTATGAATGGCAAAATTATAACCTAAAAATTTTGCTGTTAATACCCTCAAACGTGACGTGTTGAATATCAATTACTTAATTTTAATTTATTTATAAAGCTCATATACTAAAATCGCTTTCGTGAAATATTAATGACAAGGGTGTGCGACAAAACCCAGGAATCAAGATGCAGATCTTGACTATTGCCAACCGTTGAACAACCTTTTAATCTGAGCTTTATTTAATTTGCCGACGAGCATGTTGGACAGCGGTTTTACAATGTGATACATTTTTCTATCTCTCTATGTCTCAACCTACTTAGGATTATATCGATTATTTTTTGAAACAAGAAATTTCGTATTTAACCTCACAAAAAGTTCGTTTTAAATTTGGAATTTACTACTTAACCTCAGAATGATTTTAAATGTATCGAAATTCTCATAGTTTTATAGTAATAACGGCCATTTGTTTGTGGACTACAAATAACTGTAAGGCCACTTTCAGAAATTACTATTGAATTAATATACAAAGGATATAAAATACAATCCAAATACTATAGGCTAAACAGATTCGTCATCTTAAAGTTTCATTTCATTGTTTTCAATTGGTGGAAACGGGTGGTAATTCCTTCGACCAATCCGATCGAAGCAATTCGCTGATTACCGCCATATGTCAGATCCATTCCGGTCTCCGATTGCTCGTTTAACGCTACTTTTATATATATGGAAATTACAAAAAAGCTTGTCCAACACACTATCACATAGCTGTCACTGTCCAAATTAAAATTGCAGCTGGGGTAAAACTCTTGCAGTTATTATAAAATATTTTTAATGAATTATTCCACAAAGACACGTCATGAATGTCTAAACGCGATAAAAAGAGAATATCCTTTAAAGTATTCAAAAAGTTGCAGTTGTATATCTTGCATTTAGTATTTAGGGCACCACATCCTCAAATTACTTATTTGTGTTCCAAATTAATAAACAAACATGTAAACAATGTTTTGTTTGTACCCTAGCAGCCATTTTTGTCTTGGCAAGCCTATGCAAATTCATAACATAACCTAAAACTGAACAGTGACTTTTTTTCTGCTAACTTTTATACCAACCGAAAACTGATGGTAAATTTTAAATGAAAACTACTACATAGAAAGTGTGATTGTATGTAAATAAAGAACCACGAAAAACTGAAAACCACGATTGGGATACAGGTGGTTGTGTTACTTGTGGTGTTAATTTATGTCTATGATATGCAATTTGCTACCAAAATAACGTTTCTCCATATAATTGGCGGGTGCTGCCTATAGATAATTTAAAACGTCCAAATAATATACATATATGTAAATATCGACTTTTGTGAGGTTATGATTAGTATTTCGTGCCCCCTTATAATCCTAAGGACTGTAAATATAATTCCCTTTACTTACCCACGTCCCCTTACTGCACCTTTTGCAGACAAAATATATATATTATGTTATAAGAGTATATTTTAGAGAAGATAATGGGGAACTTTTCCCACTATATATTCCTCATTTTTATTGTGATATAAGTAGACGTAGGTATTTTTCAATTGTAGTGAGAGAAAATATGGGGCATAATTTACGTAACTGTAAACTTGTTAGAATAAGGGATGGGTCAATTTGTCCATTATATTTTTAGTAAGCTGGTAGACTCGTAAATAAACTTAATCAAAATAAAATTAAATAGCGATATTTGGTTGGTCGATGACAATAAATTATGCGCGATATTTTTTAAAAATTAGCTACATTCATACAATATAATAAAAGGTCCAACCCTATAAAAAATACAGGATTGGCGAGTTAGTGAAGTACTAAAATATCGTCATAGAACGTTTTGGCGAATAGCAAGACGAATGAGACTGCATGAATCGCTAAAACTCGAACGCAAGCTCTTGCCACCATCTTGAAAAATGGGGGCGAAAGTCGTTCTTTGTTGGTATGCTTGTAACCTATAAAAAGTTGAAACAATTTGAAGAAATTTTTGCATTCCACATTTATGTAAGCAACTTTTTTGGATTACATTTTTCTAAGATGGCAACAGAGCATGCATTGGAACTTTAGAGATGTGATATATTGGGCACCATTATGAACGTGTGTAAAAGAACCAGAACCATCCCGATGTGCCAAATATCTATTTCGAATTATTTTCCAAATATTATATACTAGATATAGGTTTGTTATTTATAATCCCCAAGAAGGTACTTAATCTTAATTATTGGCATAGCTAATTTTTCATTTTGAGTATTTATTTCATAAATCCAGTCATGATTTCTTCACATTACTATTTTTCACAAAATGAGTATATGAAAAATAGTTGTAATTATAACTGTTATAACATAATTGGTCCAAAAGTTTTCATCTGTATATTTAATTTCAATCTACTTACCCACTGAATAAAAATTTTCGTACTTGCCATCCCAGATATAGAACTCCCCCAATAGGAACACGTTAGGTATGTTCGCCGGTGTTACTATAAGTTGTGATTTTTACTCTAAGTATGAGGTCATCAAGCAAGATCGTTGAACTTTGATCTCCTCCTTTATATTTACTCCTCATTCGGAGCAAGAGTAAAAACGTTTAGATCCGAGTAAAATTGATGATGTTGTCCACTAGCGAATAAAAATCAGGTAAAAATGTCTTGTTTAGAGTAAATATTAGTCACCGACGAACAGACCTATTGTTGTTTAAACGTTTATATAACGTTAATTAACGTTACACAAACCATAATTAACGTATAAACGTTTAAACAGCAATGTGTTCCTATTGGACCCATTTTGATTGTTTTTAGTCACTTGTGAATTTACCTTTCGTCATCAATGGTCTCAAAGTTGTTACCAAGCAAAAAGATCCAAGGGCATAGATCTGGGTGATATGTTGGCATTGTGTGATATTTGCTGTAGAAAATTTATCTTTAATTTTTAGAGTTGTGATATAGTAGTTAGAATTCATAGACAGTATATAGATGCTCTAAAATGTCCATAAGAGATTTCTTGGTTAATAGGGAAATTAAAGTGCCATTTCTTGCTTTGTTTCTTTTAGTTTGAAAATCTCCATGAAGCCTTTTGGAGCAACCGAAAGCAATAACAGTTTGAATGTAGCTACATTTTTAGAATAATCTGTACATCAAAGTTGTGTATCAGTTATTGCTTATATAAATAAATTAATAGTGTTCATTTAAATCACATAAATGCAAAAATATATGACAATCATGTCTCATTAATACTGTTTTTTGACTCTCTGCAATTTAACGACATTTCAAAATCTCTCTTGATGCCTTATATTTAGTTATTATATTTTTTTGTGACTTAAAATTAATGTAGAAGTTTATTTATTTCTAAATTATAGGACGTTATGTAAAGTATAAAATGATGGAGTGGGGCACAAACACCTTATTACAAAACAGTATTTTAAAAAAGTTGTTGGTTATTTAAGTACTTATATTAGTAGAACGAGCATTTTTAGTGGTTAATATAGTATGTAGGTAACTCTTCCTAATTTCTTTATTATGTATGCAATTGTTGCAATGTGTATATTAAGAGGGCGCTTTCACCAAGTATCCAACTTAAATCTATAAATCACTGTTAATTTTTTTTTTTTTTTGTTAGTAATGACGAAAAACGAAAACAAATTATTCATCCCAAATACCATATAGATTTGATATATAAAGTTACAGGCAATATTGATGCGTATTCTTTTTATTAATGATTATTTAGTTTCATAAAGTAACACCAAATAAAATATATGTATTTCTTATTAAAAAGAAGTAAGCGTCAGTATGGCCTGTAATTTATATATTAAATCCATGTTATTTAAGATGAATTATTATTTGTTTTCATTTTTTGTTCTCATCAGTAGACAAATGTTAACAGCGATATAAAGTTTTATGTTGGTAATCCTGGCGACGAGTGCGTGCTAACTTTAACATGGCAGATCTTGGTCTTATGTCAATCTAAAATTGTCAATGATATACTATTAGTAGTAATCTGTCTTGTATTTTCGCCATGAGTATTTATACCTATATTTTAATTATATATACCTTTTTTTTAACAATTTGGTTATGTAGGAGTGGACTGTGCAAGTTCTTTTTTCATTTGCAATATGGTTTTCTAAGTACTGACTGGGGTCTGTATGGTTTCGAAATTGTTATAATGAAGAAATTTAGGATTGAGTTGACTAGGGGACTTATTTTTTATATTTTTAATATATATTCACACATCTATGTATACAGCCTTACATAAATGTACATTTACTAGAATTAAAAAAAAAAGTTAGTAGATCCTTTATTTTTGTAATAATTTTTGTAAATTTATTCTTGTTTACTTCTTAAGTTTAAGAATTATATTGTGTGTGTTTACGTTTTGTTTTTATTTATAGGGGAGAACAATATTTGCTTTATTAAATATATTATGTCCAAATAGATGATATATTTTTTTCTATTTGTGTGTGCAGAAGTTGTCACTCAAAAGTTTTTTTTTACATAATAACAAATATTTGATTCAACCTTGGCATAAGTAAAATTTGTTTGGAATGAAAATAGCAAAAATGACGTACAGCATATAAAATTGTACGAACTTTGTGAATGTGACAGATTCTGGTGATACGGCAAATTATAGCTTTCGTGCAAAATGCCAAGGATAATGTGAAATATGAATTTGACAAATTACAGGTTTACCATTTTAACGACCTTAGGAATCAGTTTCAGACCCTGGAGAAGACATGTCCAATTCTATCTAGGCTCCATAGATATCCCACTTGTACAGAGGCTTGAAATGCACGGCGACGTTTAGGAGATTTAAGAAACACTTTTTTTTGTACTTGCTATTAATGCATCCACCTCTGGAAAACCTTTTCGAATAGTTTCTGCCACAAGATGTAAAGCATGCACTTTACACGTAACATGTATAAACGTACAACCTTGTTCTTGCAAAGAACGGCCTACCGATAGCATTGTCACGGCGCCATCAGTCACAAACATCAACACTTGACTTTTTGACAGTTCAAATTTTTCTAACGTCTCCAGCACCACCCTGGTAATTGTTTCACTAATACACTGACATAGTCTTTTGTTAGCTAGTAACAGTGGTACTATCGTTTTAAGAGGGTCCAGTACTCATACTATAACATTTAAAATAGATTTTTTTTTTTTTACAATCTGCTGTCTCGTCAACAGGTAACCACAGCCGTGTATTTTTCAATTCACATTTCATCTTATTTACCATGTCTACGTGTACAGTTGGTAGATAGTTACATAACGTTGTGCGACTTGGTAACTTCACCTGGGCATTGAATTTGTTCCAGAACTCTCGAAATGGTTGTTTATCGAGTATGTGCAGCGGATCATCACAGGCAATCAGCATTAATAATAAATCAAACATAAACTGTGTTGTCGAAGGCACGCCATTTTTTATTTTATTTTTATGGTGTACACTATTTACGTGAAGTCCACAATCATGCTTATCCCAGCACATCAAATCTTTCTCGCACACTTTACAAATTATTTTAGCAATTTATTCACTTTGTCAGCAAATGCCCGTTTTTTACCCCTGCGTACATTTGCCATGCTTTATTTTTAAATTAATATCAACAATACAGTACAATAAATAAAATAAGAACAGAAAAACAATATGCAATACGCCCAAGTTACTTAACATGTACACAACTCGAAAGCTAATAATAGACTGAACTGGAGAAAGAGTTTCGCGGTCAAGGTGAATGCCGCCACAGTAAGTACATCTGTACTCTATGACCATGATATGCAGAAACGATTTGCAGCTTTAGTTATGACACTTTGAAATCAAGTTCTTCATCGTGTAAATTTCAACATGTCATATTATCATCAATGTCATTCTGATTACGAAAAAAAAAATAGTTTGTAAAGATTTTACTAATGGTCTAGTAGGAATTTGAGGAGGCTGCGCAATTTTGTAACTTTTTTCTCAAATTTTTTTCTGCAAAACTTCTTCAATCAGTACTGATAGTCGTGTCTTAAAATATTGCTTGGGTTCCACGCTCCAATACTGAGATATTCTATAACCCTTGCTCATAATTGCAATTAAATTATTTTACCAGCAATCGGCAAATAAGATCAAAAATATAAATCGCGATCAGACGTAAGCGGCACTCGCGCCAATATACTTGGCTTTGACGGTGACCTTGAATGGCAAGCCTAGGAGGACTCTCCCTCTTTACTCCTGTCGCATCGCTGTAGGTCAGGACCAACCTCGAAAGGTCGTTTTGGCATATCTCCCTCGGTCCTGGCTTGTTGGACCCCGCCGACAGGGGCCTTCCTCTTCTGGCGCCGTCTCTGTCCAGGGTTCTAATCGGACGATATTGTTAAATCCATGCCGGCACTGACCTCTCCCTATAAGCCTGGGCGTGTGACCTAGTCGACTACTACTTACGGCTCTGCAATTGACGGCAACGCCATATAGTAACCAGAAGCAAACCAAATTCTGGGATTTATACTTAGACGCTTAGCCATAGACACCTATTGTGTGATTTCTCTGGTGCCGAAGCAACCTGGTAAACCAATTAAGAGATACGTAAATACCCAGAAAGGTCACTGAGGAATAATAAATGTACAATACTCATCAGCTTAAAGTCACTGCCTACCGAGATGATCTCTTTCTGGCACTATTTGTAATGTTCTGTCATGTCTATGGTTCTGTCATAGACGTATAATGTCTATGTGTTCTGTGCTAAAAGAGGAGCATCTAATACAATTTTTGGGAAAAAAGTTTTTCATTAATTATAACGGGTCTTCATAAATGATTAAAAGCCACGTGAACAATTAAATTAGTTCTCCTTAACAGCCCCGTTGCGGCAGTTCTGCCTATTAACGAAGCCACCGAGGTGAAAACGGGCCTCATCACTGAAAATTATTTTGCCCGCAAAATCGGTATTCGCTTCTTGTTCAAGGATCCAATTGATGAACTCTCTTCGCTGTGCATGGTCTGTTGGCAGAAGTTGTTGAATCAATGAGGGCTACCGCGCTTAAATTGACCACGAGAGGCGTTAGTGTAGGGTACTGTCTATGCCACTGAGCGTTATTGTTTACTATGGCTTTTTAACGCTAGTTTTTAGTAATTTCTATAAAAAATAGCTGAAAAACATTTAATACAATGATGGCAGAAGGGGAAAGTAGTATTTTATTTGCTCAGTAGGGAAATTATTATACTTATCATAAGTGTCTTATGTCATTAAAGTTAGTCAATAATGAGTATGATGAAAACAACGAATGTACATGATTATTACTCACGATTTTCTGTAGTAGACTCCTTTGGTAACGCATAATCATTAGGATTAAAATGTTCTTACATACACACGAATGTTTCGAAGGAGTAAAGTTATATCTATCAACCACTGTTTTAGGCGAGTTTTGTCTCGGAAGCATATGTCCGACTTTTGTTACTGAACAAAATGGAACTGCACAACACTGAGGCACAATTAACAAGGTTTTTTATGTGCTGGTGTACGAAATAATTATAATAAAACACTATAAACTTTTCCCGCGCCTAACAATAACTTTTGACATGACAACACTCGCCAGTGACGCCAACTGGTGAGCCTGAAAACGTTGGCCCTCATTCAAGTATACTCACTTGTAGGGCTTTTACTACTACTCAAAACCAAGTGAAATTGGCAAATTTGATCAGATTTTGATTCAATTTCAGCACAAAATAATATTTAAAGAAAGTGTAAATAATGTATGTTATTTCTATATCAAATATTGGCAATTAGTGGTAATTTAGGCAAAAATTAATTTTTAGCCAGCTGAATTTATTTTTTTTCTTAGCTATATTTTTTAACACAAACTGGATTTCTTGCATTGTAAAAAACTCGACTCGCATCACTATAAAATAGTATTTTTAATTGCTCCGCATCTTTATATAAGTCCAAAAATTACTTTACAGAGATACAATTTAATTTGAATTTACAATATACTTCAAAACGCGCTAAATAGACGCGCGTACATGGAGAGTGTTCATTTCCAACACAGACCTCAAATATATATGTCTATGATTTCCAATAACATATCGAAATGTTCGGGTCGTAAACGATAAACGGGTGAACGCAAGTACATCGAGGGCGGGCCTCACTCGTCAGGTACCGCCTTAACACACAACATAACGAGTAAAAGGTACAATTGATCAAGTGGTTTTAAATCATTTAAGAATGCACTTTCATTAAGGTTAGATTGATTTTAATTTCAGGTTAGAGTTTATGACTAGTCTTTGTTGCCAAATTCGTTAAATTAAAAATATAATTTTAATTTCAATCAAAATTCTGTATATTTCAAATTATATATGTTTTAATGATAGGAATATATTATATGTACATGAGTTTACGAACCTATGGCATTAAATTAAATGGTAGATCATACTAAATGATTAAAGATATCTGCAGTATAAGAAAATAAATGTAATTTTAAAACAAAATATTGTCTCACCGCATTTGGGACCACTGGTTCACAGTACCTGTTCGAAATGACCTCGCTTTGTCGAATCGTATTAACAGCTGGATCCACTGGTTGGCGAAATTCTTCCAATGTTTCAGTCTCTTGTGTAGACTAAAGTTTTTAGATATCCCCAAAATAAATAATCTAAAAGATTCAGATCCGATGAGCGGCGTGGCCAGCTAATATTTCGGCCTCTCCATTTATTTTGAAACTCATTATTTAGGAACTCGCGAACTTCCCGTCGAAAATGAAGTGGTGCATCGCACGAACCTCATTCTTTGATGCACATGTAAGTTTACATCCTCCAACAAATTTTCCAAATTATTTTGCAAGGAATGTCATTGCCGTTAAGTAGATTTAGGAGACGGAATGGGCCATATAAGGTAAAATGTCAAAAGGTTTTAAAAAATTGATGAAAATTACATGAGGATTATCATTAGCTCAAAAGTGACATGAAAATTAAATAATCCATTACAAGTAAACAGCGTCATCCGTAAATAATATGAGAATAAAATTCGAGTTTTCCTTTTTGTGTCGTAAAAGTACGATGGGGATAAACCTCAAGTTTAAGGCTTGTTCACGTTGAATGTGAAATGGATAACATTGAGCCTCGCGAAGTGCTCGCTATACGGATTGACACATGAATTTCAGCGGCGACTCTTCATGTACTCGATGAAGGATGGATCATAACATGTTCCTAGTTTAACTCTTTTGGGTTTAAAACTCGTATAGGCCTTCAAGGGCCTCCTGCTAAACTACAAACGGCACTTAATTACTAAAATTTAAATTTTATGCACTAAAACGGTAAGACACTGTCACAGCTTTGAAATCAAACTGATTATTATTTCCCTTGGGCACTCCTAATCTAGTAGACGGACGAAGCGAGGTGATTATGTTATGTAGCGTCTGTCTTCGTCGGTTAACGCACGTGTTCATGATTTTAATTTATAAGTTTCTTAGAATAATTTGGAAATATATCACCTGCAGTAGATTTTGATACCTGATCGATTGTTGGTAACACTTTGTTTTCTGAAAGTTAAATAGAAATGTTTCAAATCGGCATCGTCATTTGAGAGAAGTGATAACCTAACAAGAGGTGGAAATATGTTGGTGTGATGAACGTCAAACTAATCATATTGTTTATTGATAAAAAAATTGAATTAATTATTTTAGTAATTATTGAATTTTTATTACCTAGGTAATTTTTGGTCAATCGATAAATTTGGGTATGACCATTTACCCATTTACTTTAATACTATAGGTTCATAAATACCCTGTATACATCCTTTTGAAAGTTGGTGAAGCGAGTAGATCCAGATGTTCACATCCATTTAAAAATTCATAAAGATTAATTCACTATTTGAATTGCATGTACTTAATTCGTTTAATTAATATAATTTTTCATATATCAGTCAATTTCGCATAATTATTATTATTAATAGCATCTTAATAATCATAATACGCCTATATTCGTATTCTAATAGGTACCTATAATTATCCTACATCTGTAATTTTTTCCAAGTATAGCATCTGCCAGGTTATTTTCTAATGCAATTATCTCCCTTGCTACTTTACATTTGACATTAAAAATGTCCTGATGTTTTTGATGAACCTTGTGAATTATTTGTATTAGGTACTTTGTTTTATTGTTAAAACATACAAATTAAGTATATTGTTAAATCATATATCTATACAGGGTGTCCTCCTAGTGCGTTTTTGTTCCATAACTCTGTAACTATTATAGATAGAAAAAAAAGTTAACACAACAGTTCCTCAGCATTCATCACTGCATACTCAAATAATTTTAGTCATACAGGTTTTTTTTTCGGCTTTGTTAAGTTAAATAGAACATCCTATATATTATTGTATATTTGGTTAGCGGACGTCAAGAGCTTTCCAATTAACTACCGTAATATGTACTTTTTTTTGAATAGTTCTGAAATTATTTGATATTATATAAAAATTTTGACGTATGTGCACCATTACAAGAGATGTTGTATTCATCTAATATGAAATATTTTCAAATATTTCGATACGGTAATGAATACCAATAGAAAAGGGATTTCAAACCATGTATCCGGTTTTAGATTATTTTCTACAGGATGTCCATAATTTTATGTCGAACTTGGAGATTTAAAAACCTTAATAACTTTGTTATTTCAAGTGGAACACCCTGTATGTTATTTCATATTCGATTAGAGTATTTCAAGAGCTTTTCGATGATCTATCATACCTCATATTTATTTTCAGTAGTTTGACGATATGGTCATTTATGTCCAAATTTTAAGAAATATGAAATAAAAGTATTTTTGATATATTTTATACAAATTATAACCAATAAATAGAGAGGATAATATTTTGATTATTTTAAGCTCTTTTATAAAATAATTCGTTCATTGATAAATAATAAATGAGCAATTTTTTTTTCATACAAAAAAATAAAAAAAAAATAAAAAATAAATGTGTCAAATTTGATGTAGTTAAGTATGAGGAATTAGCAAAAAAACAGGAATAGCAAAATTAACTAATATATATATATATATATATATATATATATATATATATATATATATATATATATATATATATATATATATATATATATATATATATATATATATATATATATATATATATATATATATATATATATATATATATATATATATATATATATATATATATATATATATATTTTCAAAATTTTTATTGAATTAATCATGAACAAAATAACAAATCTAAGATATTTTCTTGTTCATTCGCTCAATATTTAAAAATTATATGTTTAATCTCAAGTAAGCCGTGGAAACAAAAGATAAGAGACTGCCAGAAGTCATAATTGATTGTAACAGTTGTGACAATTAGTAGTTGTGGTTTTGTGCGTTTAATATAACAGGAATAATTATAAAAAAAAAAGAATTTTCACGATAATGAATTAGTTGATATGCTTTACATGTTGGGAGAATGCAATAAAAATTCTTTATTAGCATCTAGAATGTACGCTGCTACATATCCAGATAGAATACACCCACAACTGAGTGCTTTTGAAAGGCTGAAAATTAGATTTCAAGCAACATTAAGTATTAAATATAAAAAGTATTCAAGAACTGATGAGGTTAGTAGAGAGGAAAATCAGTTTGCAATTTGTACTTCCGATGTAGAAAATCCTAATGTAAGTGTGAGGCAGTTCAGTGACCAACTAGATATTTCAAAGAGTGTGATAAATAGGGTAGTAAAGAAAAAGTTCCATCCCTATCATATACAACGCCACCAGAAGTTATCAAACCTCGATTTTGAAAATAGACTAAGATTCTGTGATTGGGCACGAATTAGAATTAATGAAGATCCTCTGGTTTTTAACTTCGTTTTATTTAGTGACGAATCTACATTTTATAACTGTGGCCGATTTAATAGACACAAATTTCATTATTACATGACAGAAAATACAAGAATAATTCGGGATGTTGATACACAAAATCATTTCAGTGTGAATGAATGTATGGGCTGGAATAGTGGGTCAACATATTATCGGACCATATTTCTTTGAAGGACATCTAACAGATCGGAAATACTTAAATTTCTTGCGAAATGAATTAGATGACCTATTACTAAATATACCACTTAATATCATAGCTAGACTCTGGTTTCAACACGATGGTGCACTAGCGCATTATAGCGTTGTGGTAAGAGTACCTAAATGAAAGATTCCCAGAACGCTGGATTGGTCGAGGTGGTCCAGTGATTTGGCCTCCAAGATCGCCCGAACTTACAAGTTTAGATTTTTTCTGTGGGGTGCTATTAAAAACATAGTTTATCAAGAAGAACCCAAAGACGTCAATGATTTGAAAAATAAAATAACAAATGCATTCAGTACAATTACTCCCCAAATGTTAACGAATGTCACTAGATCCTTCCACGATAGAGTTAATTTGTGCGCAATTCAAAACGGTCAACACATTGATCATTTGTTAGAATAATAATTTAAGTTAATTGTTATCATTTTGTTATATGTTAATTAAAGTTAGTGCATTTTGTTTGAATTGGTTTTATTGTATTTTCTCAGATATGCAATGTATGTATTTCAATTAATACATACTTATTTCAAAAATTTCTAATTAGAAAAATTAGCAATTCTCCCTGTTCCTGATTTAGTAGAATATGATTCTTTAGAGAAATACCATTATTTGTGTCTTGGGCAACAAATCAGCGAACTCTAAATACTTATTAATTATTATAAGGTAATGTATTTGTTCATAGCTTGCTATTGGATCAATTTTATAAAAAAAGCATCAAACTATTAATCTCTTCATTTATTGGTTATTTCACATTTGCATAAAATATGTCAAAATAGGGCACTTATGTTTTATTTTGTTTCTCAAAATTTGGACATAAATGATCATATCCTCAAAACCATTGAATATAAATATGAAGTATGGTAGGTCATCGGAAAGTTCTAATTCTCTAATCGAATATGTAATAACATACAGGGTGTTCCATTTGAAATAACAAAGTTATTCAGGTTTTTAAATCTCCAAGTTCGACACAAAATTATGGACATCCTGTAGAAGAAAAATCTAAAACCGGATACATTGTTTGAAAGCACTTTTCTATTGTAATTCATTACCATATAGAAACATTTGAAAATATTTCAAATTAGCTGATTACAATGTTTCTTGTAATGGTGTACATACGTCAAAATTTCTACATAATTTCAAATAATTCCTAAACTACTCAAACAAAGTACATGTTATGGTAGTTCATTGGAAAGCTCTTGACGTTCACTAACCAAATATGCAATAGTATACAGTGTTTCATTTAACTTAACAAAGTTGATTACTACCCAGCCAAATCGAAATACCCTGTATGACTAAAATCATTTTTAAAGTATGCATGATGAATGCTGAGGAACTTTTGTGTTAACTTTTTTTATCTGTAATAGTTACAGAGTTATGGAACAAATACGCACTAGGGGGACACCCTGTATATATCTATTATCAATAGTATTGTACCCATTATGCATAGTTACTATGTAATGAAAACATTTTTAATGAAACTTAAACAACAATATAAGACTGTTTTTGCACAGACACAAAGTATTTTTAATGGTAGTACATTTTTTGCAGTCTTATATCAACTTTCGTGTTAAATATTTTCTTTACCTAACAATAAGTGTAGAAAAACAAATGTGGTTTAACAATAAATATATTTTTATTTAATAGTGTTTCTTTTTAATTCCTGTGTAGTAAATCCTTACCTCATAGAATACGAGAATGAAGTATTGGACCCAAAATTAAGTACCCCGCTTAACGGTATGCAACGGAACGATTACAAAGGTAAAATTTTTAATCTATATAAATAAAAATCAATTGCCACATGTATGACGGAGCATCACTTGAGAACGGCTCGATCGATTTGGCTGATTTCTTTTTCGTTGTGTTCGTAATTGTCAGGACAAGGTTTGCATAAAAGAAAATTTTTGGAAAATCCACGGGAAAAGTCGGAAATTTGGATGGTATTTTATATGAAAAAAAATCTTTGTTAAATTTTGACGTTTTCATATTGATAGTCATTACGTGAAATGAGGCACAGTTTGAGAGTTCTGCTGTCATATGTTTTCATAACAAAAAAAAACGTGCATGGCTTAAAGGTCTTGCAACCATTTGACATTTGACAACCATTTGACATTTTGCGAAGTGATTTCATTATATTTTCTTGGTTTCATCCAGATGAAGTCGTCAAGTATCCAATTGAATTTCTGAATTCAATGGATTTGCCCGGAATGCCGCCCCACAATTTGCAGCTCAAGGTAGTCTCGGTGATCATCATGTTACGCAACCTGAACCAACCGAAACTATATAATGGAGCAAGACTCGCTGTTAAGAAGCTGATGAACAACGTGATTGAAGCAACGATAATCATAGGAAAGTTCAAAGGTGAGGATGTTCTAATTCCAAGAATACCACTCTCGAATATTTCAATAACGGGCTTAATTTTTGTGTCATTTATAGTCTGTAGCTGTGTATTTACGTCGTCCACTATTTGCAGCGATTCCACTAACGACAACGAAGTATTTTGCAATTTTTCTGTTGCGTCGTGTAGTCCTCTATAATTGCTATAAATAGTTTTTAAATCTGTTTCAAGGGAAACATCTTGAAAGCTTGTCTGGCTTTCCTTAATAGCTGCAGCCTCGTCAGGGTTGAACTGTAGTATCACAGCTTTTATTTGTTGAAAATATTCAGCATAATAAAAAGCTGCCTTCAACCACGTTTCCCAACGTGTAAGAATCGGCTCTGGTGGTTCCGGAATACCAGGACACAGTGTGTGAAATGCTCGAAGCCGTTTAGGAGATTTGAAAAATATTTTTTTTGTATTTGCTATTAATGCATCTACCTCTGGAAAACATTTTCGAATCGTTTCTGCTACAAGATGGAACGCATGCACTTTACACGTAACATGTAAAAACCTACAATCGTCTCTTTGAAGAAAACGGCCCACCAAACGCATTATCGCAGCACCGTCGGTCACAAATATCAACACTTGACTTGTTGACAATTCAAATTTTTCGAAAGTCTCCAACACCACCCCCGTAATTGTTTCGCCATTACACGCAGTTAGTCTTTTGCTAGTTAGTAAAAGTGGAAATGTTGGTTTAACAGGGTCGAGTACACGTACTATAACATTTAAAATAGAATTTTTTTTACAATCTGTCGTCTCGTCAACACATAACCACAGCCGTGTATGTTTTAATGCACATTTAATCCTATTTACATTGTCTTCACGAACACTTGGTACATATCTACGTAACGATGAACGACTTGGTAAATTCACCTGGGAATTGTATTTATTCCAGAACTCCGGAAATGCTGATTTATCCAATATGCGCAGGGGAATATCACAGGCAATCAGCCTTAACAGTAAATTAAACATAAACAGGTTCCAAAGAAGACACGCCATTTTTTTTATGCCGGTTACTATTGACATGAATTTTGCAGCCGTATTTATTCCAGCACATTAAGTCTTGATCACAAACTTTACAAATTATTTTACATCCATCATAGAATAAATCCGGAAATTCACCGATAAATTTATTCACTTTATCAGCGTACGGTTATTTTCTACTCTTTACGCTCAACATTATTTATTATTTATTAGTACTCTATGCATCGACCGACAGATAACAACTGAAGTGTGTCGTGTCATTGTCATCGTAAACAATCGCGCGATGGCATTGGTATTGCACCCGACCCTGAATCTACCGTCGCTTTGCCAGGCTTACATATTAGTAACACTGCAAGATAAATTTTCATTCGACAACTCGTGAATTAAATTTGTGTGAAGTGAAAATCGGAGATCGATGGTCATATATTTAAAAAAGAAAAATGGTATCAATGTAAAGTGTCTTTAGTGCATGAATTGAATGAAGATTCCTAGCAGTAGATTAGAGTTTTGCGAAAAATGATACACTTTTTGCACCTGCAATGCTATAAGTACTGTAATGAAAATGATCCTGATATACCACATAACTCTATGGTATCGACAAGACGAAGCACCGCCCCATTTTGTACAACCAGTGCTTGTCTATCTTAATTAAACTTTTCCAAAAAGATGGAGAGGAAAAGGGGTAATGGTGCGGTCACCAGATTTAACCCCTCTTGTGAACTTCTTGTGAGATTACCTAAAAAGTAAGATGTATGCCAATAAACCTAACAACATCAACACGATCGAATTGGGCATGTGGTAACGGTAACGTTAATCCAACTAGACACTGCTTAATAGTGCATAATGCATAAAAATACTTTAACAAATTTTCAGTGTAAAAAAATAAACAATTTTATTAAACTTCAACATCGTTTAAAGAGTTGACATATCGGATAAGAACTGTATTGGACTTATTCCTCATTATTTGTGCCCAAGAACCTACCGTATCAATTTGACATAATGTTTTTGAAACACCCGTCTAAAATGTGGCGAGTCCAAACTGAAAGAAAGAAATTGTTGTTCGATATGTTATGTAAATATATTTATTACATGGCATAAATTCCAATAAATATTATAGACAAGCAGTCAAGTGAACAGGTCTTAAGAAAATCATGAATTATTTAAAGAACAGGGAAAGGTACTATTAAGCAAAAGCTTCTGTTCTTACATACTTACATATGTCGCCGTGGGCCAGAAAGGGGTGATTTATAATGCAATCAAGAAAACTGTCTACCAACTTCTTGCATATATGCAGATAAGCTAAAAAGTTCCTGTTTACGTGGGGGTTGATTACCATGTTTGGGCACTGTTCCTGTTTGACCTTTTTATGGCTAAAATAAATATTGGGATGGATAAAAACGATTATTTTCAGATATCTCAAGAACGAAAAGAGTTTAAACGATTAGTCAGTTCAGTTTTTTTAATCACGTAATTAAGGCCAGCTACCGACGCCATTAAGTAAGTGTGTTAAACGCTGGCATCGGAAACTAAGTTTTTAAAATACACTATGTGCAAATTTAGTGATGTGATCGAACGGACTATTCAGGAGTTTGAATTTTTGATAATATTCATACGTGGGATTTACCGATCCGTTCGCAGGGATGGCTTTTACAGATATAATATAATATAAATTACAGCCAAAAGAAAATAAGAAAATACAATTTTGTTCTAATTACCTTGTTATACATAAGGTGGCTTTGGAACACAAAAAATGAACACAAAATATTACAACAGTTGTTCAAAATGCTGTCCATTGACGTCAATGCACTTTTGAACTCCCATAGCTATTTCTCGAAGAACGTTCGTCAATTGCTGGCCGATATGCTATTAATTGCGCGTCTTACTCATAGCTCCAGGTCTTCACGGGTTGTAACGGCGGTTGCGTAAACAATATTTTTTAAATGCCCCAAACAAAGAAATCAAGAGGTGTTAAATCAGGTGACCTTGGACGCCACCTCACAGGACCTTTTGTCCAAATTACGTTTTCTCCGAATCTTCGTTGAAGGTAATCAATTACTATCCTTGAATTATTGGAAGGAGCGCCATCTTGTTGGAAATACATTCCCTGTCGTAAACGGAAAGGTAATTTAATTAATCTGTCCTCAATTTCAGTTTGCAGAAGTCCCAAGTATCTGGCACCAATCAGGAGTCCTTCAAATATTATTGGACAAATGATTCTGCTACCGATTATTCCAAGCCAAACATTGAAACCGACCCGCACTTGAAAGTTACCCTCCCGTAATAAATTTTGATTTTCTTGTGACCAATATTTTGTATTTTGTCAGTTAAATAATCCCAAATTTGTAAACCTAGACTCGTCCGAAAATAAAATCATTCTCAAAAAATCATTGTTTGGCTCCACGTTATTCTGCAAAATCCAATTGCAACATTCCATCCTACGTTCGTAATCATTTTCGTACAAGTGCTGGTGCAATTGGTATTTAAAAGATTTATAATGGTATTTGTGCAAAATTCGGCTTACCGTTTGGTGACTGATTTCCAGCTCAAACCCAATTTGACTTAAAGAAATAGTTTTATCAACTTCTACTCGAGCCAAAACATTAATTTCCATTCCTTCGTGAAGAATGAAATTTTCTTCGGGCTCATTGTTGGGCTCACTTCGGAATTGATTTTCAAAACGATTAAAATTATTTCTCGCTGGATATTGTCTATCAGAATATCGATCGACATAAAGGAGTCTAGCCGCAACGGCATTTTTTTCTACATTCTCCATAAATAAATTAACATGTTCACTTTTTCATCTCTTGCATAAATTTGCGGCATTTTGAACACAATTAACAATAATTTTAGACAATTTTTAAGGACACGATAAAAACACCGGTAAACCAACAAATGTTTGACAAGCTAAATATTTCATTGTTTTCAAAGCCACCTTAGTTACTTATTAATATTTAATTAGAACAAAATTGTATTTTCTTTTAGCAGTAACTTTGTTTGTATTTATCGCACATTTTAATACGACATACGAATAAATTTCTTATTAATAGCACTAATAAATGGTACCACGGTACCAATATGGTTCCATTTGAAAAAATTGAGTTTTGTCCCAAAAACCATCTTGATGAACTTTATTTGCTCATAAATTACGTAGAAACCGGAAGTGAAAATAAAATCACTTGTACGTCAAAATACCGAGGATAATACGGAATTCGCTGAAAAATTTTCAAGATAAGGTATCGTTTCATATATGCATGCAAATCTGACACATAACCACCTAAAGCCAACCCTGGTTTTACGTCATATCCGATTGGTAAATTCAACCTCTGATAATATTATTCTTTAGAATATGTACATAATACCTACGTACTTTATGAGATGCATTTATTTTCTAAAAAATTTCTAAAAATACAAATTATCGAAAAGAAACAAATCACTTTCATCATAGTTATCATGAGATGAATTTCTATTCTCAAAAATTTGTCAAAATACAAATTTTCGATAAGAAACAAAACACCTTCATCAGTATATCTGGTAGTTTGTAGAATACAGATATTATGAACAATTTCAATTCCGTAAACTTGCTCTAAAAAAAAAATAAAATAAAATAAAAATATAAAACGAGCATTCTAAACGAAACTCAGGACTGAAATTGTTCAATAGTGAATTCTAATCTAAATATGTATGTCAAAACCTCATGGGTTCCATGAATTTGAATATTTTGAGGATTTAAATTAAGATTATGTATAGAGATAGTAGCATTGTATCGATGTGATGTTTACGTTTAATGGGGATAGGGCAAATTTTATAGAGAAACCAATTTTTATGTAGTCGACTTTTCGATTTTAATTAAATCATCCTCAGGACACTGTATACAAAAGATAACAAAAAAAGAAGGTGAATTGACAATTTTTAACATATTTTAAAACGAACAAACACACTACTATAAAGTAACTAATAGTTGATATTTAAAAAAATTTGAAAGTTCATAAAATTAGAATTGTTTTTAAATTATTATAAAAAAACCTCAAAATTTATACGCCTTTGGCTCGTACTATAAACGCCCCAGTTGTAAAAAAAGCACCATTTTAGCTACTTGTTATATAAAATACTATTATTCGCTTAATATAGTTGACATGATTTATAATCTTTCATCAAGATTATATTTTTTTGTAGTCAAATACAAAAAAATTCAGCTGGCCAGTTTTGCTCATCACCGAATTTTTCATTCTCTTTGGCCTTTAGAACAAGTGTACCAAATTTGAAAGCTTTATTTCAAAGACTGTGATTGCTACCGTGACATTACAGACATGCGGGCAGATTTTTGCCATAAAGTTATGTTTTTCATTATAATTCGTCGAGATTCGTTCAGATGCAATACAATTTTTTTATTTTTTTCCCCCGAAATTGCACCTTCCTTCTTTCATTCATTATGTCTCTTCTGGTGGTATCACATTCACCAAATTTAATGTGTCACCTAAAATATTGTTGAAAATCTTCTACCAAATTTGAGAATTCTCCCATTAATATTTTTTGAGTTATCGCGAATACACACATACACACGCACATCCACACACACACATACACACACATACACACGTACACACGTACACACGTACACACTTACACACATACACACATACACATTTACACACATTCACACATACACACATACACACATACACACATCCACACATACACACATACACACATACACACACACACACACACACATACACACATCCACACACTCGCACCGACAGACATCATTCGGAAAATAGTTAGAATGGATTCAGAAGGGTTCAAAACGTATATATCAATCAAAATCTCGAAGTCGAAAAAAATCACGATTACTATACTTCCTTATATTAGGTATAACAAAGTAAAACACACAAAAATGACAAACTCAGTACTGATAATTTAATTAAAATAATTACAAAAGTTATAAGGTACTCACATTTAAAGTAGGTTCTCCGTGTTTTTATATAACTAACAGTTCGATCAATCATTAAACATAAAAAAAAGAAAGAAAATTATAATTTTGTGACTGTGGATTTTTCAAACCTTTCTTTTTTTTCTTATACCTAATGATTGTCCGAACTGTTAGTTTTATAAAAAAGACGGAGAATCTACTTTTAAATGTGAGTACCTTATACTTTTGTAATTGTTTATTTTAATTTAATCATTAGTACTGAGTCTGTCATTTTTGTGTGTGTGTGTTTTTTGTGTTTTTTATAATAATGATTAAAAAAAATTATAATTTTGTAAACTTTCAAATTCTTTTAAATATCAACTATTAGTTATTTTATAGTAGTGTGTTTGTTTGCTTTAGAATATGTTAAAAATTGTCAGTTTACCTTATTTTTTTGTTATTTTTTATATACAGAGTCCTGAGGATGATTTAATTAAAATCGAAACGTCGACTACATAAAATTTGTTTTTTTTATAAAACTTGCCCTATCCCTATTAATCGTAAACATCGATTTGAATTAAAGCACACTTTTTGTGGATTATACAGCGACCAAAAAAAAATTTTTTTTCAACAAACAATTGTTATGATCTTTTTTAATTATCTTTCCAACAGCCCGCGGTTATTTCTAAGCTCAGTCATAACATTATCTAAACTATCGCAATCATTTTTTATTATTTTTATCTGCCCTGGTAATATTAGTATAGATTTCTGTCGGTCCATAATAGGTGATAATAACAGGTTACAGAATCAATATATCTCTGAGTTGTCAAAGATAATTACAGGCAAAGATCGTCAATCTGGCCAGCTTCCGATTATACCTCCGGCGAAAAAGAACCGATACTTTATGCATTTATTAATAAATTTATTACAATCCTGATATCAACATACAAGTTTACTAAATCAAGAAGCATACAGTTTATCCATGTTAAGCGAGACATATTTTCTAGGAGTATAGCTGGGACGACAAATGAATCTTTAAGACCGATATGGATTAAGGCGATCACTAAAAATTGATATTAATTACAAATATCAATTTTTAGACGATCATTAAGGTTTTATTTGTCATAAAATTGTCAATAAAGTGTTCAAAATTTGAACAAAGAAATCTTCTTCATCAATGGCATTCTTGCACGCAGAGTAGTTAGTAATTAATAAAATTTGAAAATGCTTTTCTAGAAACAACCAAATTCACACATAACTTTCAGTAAATGTGTTCTAAAACAGCAGTAGTGGCATTATTGTAAATTGTTCAAGAATGCTTATTATTACACAAACAATATTAATTTTGGCAAAAGACTTGAATTTTGTCGTCTTGAATGCGAAGACACCTGATTTTGATGAGAGTTATATCGACCGATGAAAGCTGTTTTACAAATTGTGGAGTCTTTAAATGCACAATTATCACCACTTGGCCACGGACAGATCGCATGTAACTAGGGTAGTGGTGAGAGGTATGTGAAACTTCTCATATGGTCCAAATGCTACTATCCGAGCTACTATCCGACCGACATCATAGATGTCTCTGTGGCGGATAGCGACTTCATAGTGTTTATGATCGAAGGATAGCGACTTGCGAAGTAAGTACCGAGAGCGGCGACCTCTAGCCCAGGTGGACTAAACTGCTGTTATTAAATATGATTTGAACGAAACAACTACTCAGCGGGCAAATACCCCTACCTGCATTGTATTATATCTTCAAATCATGATAGATCGATAGCCAATATCATTTGTCAATTCCTAACCAGACATAGACCGATTTCGAACTTATTAGTTCTCCTCAGTATGCCATAGGTTATGGAACAGACAAATGAAAGTGGCCAACCTGCTAGTCATATACTGACTAAGGTAAATTGAGTAGTGGTGAGAGGTATGTGAAACTTCTCATATGGTCCAAATGCTACTATCCGACCGACATTATAGATGTCTCTGTGGCGGATGGCGACTTGCGAAGCAAGTACCGAGAGCGGTGACCTCTAGCCCAGGTGGACTAAACTACTGTTATTACATATATTACTATATTATTAATATATACGGGTATTTGGTCGCTGAGTAGTTGTTTCATTCAAATCATATTTGGTTTCCGAGATCGCAATGGTGAGCATCGAATTTGGGACACAGTATATCGTATCGTATCATATATCATATCGTATCATACACCAAATCATGTCATATCATATCATATCATATTATACTATATTATATTATAATACTATATTATAGTACTGTATAATATAATATATGCTATCACCTTACGAATTTTCTTAGATTAAGGCAAATTTGAATAAATTTTATAGGTATAATTAATGAGTTCCGATAGTCAAACTATTTTAAACATGAAGTTCCCAATGGACTTTTTATTTAAAGCATTTAGGGTGCGTTTCTAACTTTACTATAAATAGTTTCATTTAAAAACCATTAGTAAAGAAATACTATATCATATACCGCGAACGATATAATTCTAGTTTTTCACTGGCTTAATTAAACGGTTTCAGAAATAATTATACCTTTATTCATCCATTAAAATGTGTTTCAATTAGGTCCTATTTTACGAGTATAATTATCACACCAATGGAAATGAATCGTTTTGGACTCCAAATTAAGAAATAAACTGCTAAAGGTCTGTAATTTATTTTATTTTCTTTTGTAATATTCAACTTTTAAAGTAGATTATAAAAACATAACATTTAATATATTACTATAGTGGCAACGAAACCTACAATAATCGAAACAAAAACAACAACAATGTAGTATCAAAATCATTCAAACAAAAATTAATAATTAGATAACCGATCAATATATCATATAGGTCTTAAAACAGCTCCTAATACGCACCATATAAGGTGAAACCATGGCTAGCTCTTAAGTTCTACATTGATGGAGGGTAATATATGACCACAAACAAAATCTAGCGGGGTGAGATGGCTAAGGAATTGTAGTATGAGTATCTACAACAGTCAAAGTGAATATATTATATATGTATGTATTTTTCATATGTATTGTTTTAAAAAACAGAAGGGTAATAATTTCCTATAAATAGGTGTGTCAAATATTAAAGAAAGTATAACATGATATCGTTACTTACGTGAAATCCAGGCCAGGAACTTTCATACAGGGTGTCCCAGCTTTCTGAGGAAGTAAGATATTGGCTATTTGTTAATGATTTTAAAAAAGTTTTTAAGTGAATTCATGTAGGGGGTGAGTAGGGGCACAATTGGAAAATATCTTCATATATATAGGGTGTGTCGGAAAAAAGTGACAGACACAACATACGTTTTTTTAAATGGAACATACTGTATATTTTTTAATTTATAAATTCCTTATAAAATGTCCATCATTTTGATATATCATAACCTATATTTGTTTCGACTAGTTTTTGAGTTATAGGTTTAATTAAAATAATTATCACAATCCAGCACCTCAAAAAATTATCGCCTATCAGTATTTATTTGAGTTGGGAAAACACCGATTTGGTTTTTACTTACCGACACCTTGATCATTTTTACTAAGCAAAAATGTAACCCAAATATTACACAGTGTGACTCGAAAAGTCGTTTCAAATTAACAAATTTCAAATGTCAATAAGTCCTTTTTTTTAAATGGTATCCTATTTTTTTCATTATTTAGGTGGCTAGAGAATTCAATTCCCTTCAAAATAAATATGGGGTACCCTATACTTAAACTTAATAGTTTTGGAGATATTCGCAAATATCGCCTAAATGTGCGCTTTCTTACAAAATTATTGTTGATTTTAATATGGTGGGCCATGTAAACAATTCTTGCTTGACAGCTGTTATATAATTGAAAACTTAAAACAGATTATAGCGTCTTGATTAAAATTCAGCGTGTGAAATAATTTTTTATCCGTTTTTACTCAAATTAAAATGAATTTTAGCAAAGACGAATTAGTTAATATGATTTACACAATTGGTGAATGCCACAAAAATGTTTTACTCGCACAAAGAGTTTATCATCAAAAGTTCCCCGATGCCCGACAACCAAGACGAGAAGCAAAGATTTGATGAAACTGGATGTGTAGAATATCAGAAAAAGGGGAAAAAATTTACAATATCGGTGACGCAGGAAGTAGAGCTAAATACTTTATTACATGTTGAAGAGAATCCTGAATATAATACAAGAGAATTAAGTTTAGAAACAGATTTAAGGAAATCATCAATAAATAGAATTTTATTGAAGCATAAGTACCATCCTTATCACATAGAGTTGCATTAAGAATTAAAAGATACCGATTATGAAAAAGAGAATAAGATATTGTAACACAATACTAGAAAAAATCGAGCTTGAGCCTAATTTTATACATTGCGTTTTATTTACAGATGAAGCTACTTTTAAAAGTAATGGGGCTGTAAATAAACATAATTTACATTATTACTCCACAGCAAATCCACATTGGATGAGGGAGGTAGATTTTCAGAATAGGTGGTCTTTGAATGTATGGGGAGGTATTATCGGAGATACCGTCGTTGGTCCTCATTATTTTGATGGTACTTTAAATGGCCTCATGTACTTTAACTTCTTGACAGAAATTTTACCTCAAATGTTGGAAAGGCTGGGTGTAACATTAGAAACAATGTGGTTCATGCAGGATGGTGCTCCAGTTCATTTTTATCAACCTGTGTGAGATCATTTAAATAATTGGATGGAAAATAAATGGATCGGAAGAAATGGTGCAATTCCTTGGCCAGCGCGTTGACCCGATCTTACGCCTGTGGATTTTTCCTTTGGGGGCATGTTAAAGAAGTTGTATATCGAACTAAACCAACGACTCGGGATGAAATGAAGGATAGAATTAGAGTCGCATTTAGAAACATATCACCAATTATTTTACAAAATGTAAAACATAACTGCATTAAACGTTTGCGCACATGTGTCCAACATGAGGGACACCATTTCGAACATTTAATATAGTTTTGTTTATTATTAATTTAATTTGTTTCAAATATTTAAAAGTTATAATTTATCTTTAAAAATCCTTTATTTCACTTAATGTTAAGTTTTTTATTTTGTAATTTTTTATTATAAAGTTTTATTTTAAAGTCAATAAATTGTTTTGTTTTATAAAATGAACAATATTATTTTATTATTCAAATGTTAATTCAGACGGCTAATTCTTCATTTCCATAACGGCTGTCAAAATTTTTTTCCATGGGCAACCATATTGAAATGAAGAATAAGAAAGCGCACATTTAGGCGATATTTGCGAATATCTCCAAAACTATTAAGTTTAGGTATAGGGTACCTCATATTTGTTTTGAAGGGAATTGAATTCTCTAGCCATCTAAATAATGAAAGAAATAGGATGCCATTTTAAAAAAAGGACTTATTGACATTTGAAATTGGTTAATTTGAAACGACTTTTTGAGACACACTGTGTAATATTTGGGTTCCATTTTTGCTTAGTAAAAATGATCAAGGTGTCGGTAAGTAAAAACCAAAGCGGTGTTTTCCTAACTCAAATAAATACTGATATGCGATAATTTTTTGAGGTGCTGGATTGTGATAATTTTTTTAATTAAACCTGAATAACTCAAAAACTACTCGAGGCAGATATAGGTTATGGTATATCAAAATGATGGACATTTTATGGGGAGTTTAAAAATAAAAAAATATACAGGGTGTTCCATTTAAAAAAACGTATGTTGTGTCTGATATTCTCCAATTGTGCCCCTACTCACCCCCTACATGAATTCACTTAAAGACTTTTTTTAAAATCATTAACAAATAGCCAATATCTTACTTCTTCAGAAAGCTGGGACACCCTGTACATATAAAAATGTTTTTTTTTTCTAATAGTTTATACGAAATTAACAAGAACTCGATAGCTGAATTACCCTGTACATAATTCAGTGGCGGCTCGTGGTTAATTTTATAGGGGGGCACACATTTGACATTTTGAAATTGTATATTAAAATTAACTTACCACAATATTCTTTGTTCTCAAAATCGTGTGCTGCTTAAAAAATAAGCAAAAAATTGCAAAGGTGTCCTCCCACTTTAAGATCTAGTACATAAACACACACAAACACAAACAAGAACATTTTAATAATTATACATAAAATCCATTCTACGTTCCTTACTAGCTGCGAAAATGTCTATCACTTTATTGTCAAAGTCAGGAATTAACTGAATCATATTTTTTTTCAATTGATAACATCGAAAGTGCATTAAGCCTTTCTTGGCCCATAGTGTTCCTTAGAAAACATTTTATTCTTTTTAACGTAGAAAAACCTCTTTCACATTCGCACGTCGTCATAGGTGTAGTACATATGATACTTAAAATTTTGTACGTCTCAGATAAGCCTTCCTCCAAATTATTTTTATTAATAAATGTCAGCAGAGGTAAAACACCATTGCAGCACATATCATCCCTGCCATAAATAACTTTCAATTCAGTTCTTAATTTCTCTTTGTCTATTAAAGCATTATAAGCTTCTACAGTCTCTGTAAACGTTTCTTCGGGAAAATTTTCTTTATAAGTAGGAAACAAATCTGAAGAAAATAGTTTAGCTGCAGACAAATGTCCAGTAAAATCAAATCTATCTCGTATCTGAGACAATAAAATATCACAATATTCTTTAGCCACAATTCGATTAATTTCAGATAGATCAAACTGACCGCGTTTAGTGCGTTTTCGGCTAGATCCTTCACTATTCATTTCTTCAGGTTCAGGCACTTCAAATTGATCAATTTTGTTTTGTCTGATTTTGTCTATCTGAGATTCAAATGTTTTTAAACATTGTTGAATATAAACACTGTCTGCTCCGCGAGATTGGACTTGATTAAAAAATATTGCAACATGTGGAGTGATCCAATGAGTTACTTCTAGAAAATAATTGAAATCTATGGAATTTAAATTTTTCAGCAGTCTGTTCGCTTCAGCTATTGTTTTAGGGTCCTCCTTAGTGTCTAGGAGTTTGTCCAAACATTCGCGAATTAATTCCTTTTTTTCATACAGGGTGTTGATGGTTCTTGTTTTGAAATTCCATCTAGTGATAACCGCCCGTGGAAGTCTTCGTTTTGCAATTTCATCCAAAAGTGCTGTTCTTTTTGTAGATCGAGAAAAAAACGAAGTAAAAGATTGAATTTCAGCAAAGAATATTTTTAATTTTTTATTGCAAGATGCAGCCTTTTCCAGTATTAGGTTGAACTGATGGGCGTAGCAATGAATATAAAATGCATACGGGTATTTTTGCCTGATAAGCGATTGAACGCCTGCTACTCTTCCACTCATAACTGACGCTCCGTCATGGCCGTCTCTAGAGTCCGTGGCTCCGTCATAACTTTGAGCTATTAATTTATTTGCAGGAACTGCAAGATGATCGAGTTCATGCATTATAGCCCCCGATATATTTTCCGCAGTGTACCCCTCTGGTCTAACAAAAGTCCAAAACCTTTCATAAATTTCTCCTTCAAAGATATATCGAAATATTACAACAAGCTGCTGCTGGTTAAACAAGTCAGTTGTCTCGTCAGCTTCAATAGCAAGAAAATTAGATTTTGTTATTTGATCGAAAATTTCCTTTTTGCAGACTTGTAACATAGCATCTAAAAGCTCATTTTGAATGGTTTTAGAGGTTCCTTTAAATACCGTAGCCTCTTTTATATGAGCAGATAAAACTGAATCTAACTCAGATGTGAAATCAACTAAACCTCGAAATATACCTCGATTTTGTGAATCTTCGCGTTCATCGAGTCCACGCAGTGCCAGTTCAAATGCACCACAAAATTTAATGCACATTATTAAACGTCGTAATATATGACGATTTTTATTGACCTTTTCGTTATGAGCTCGTATATTTTCGAGATAAGCACTGTCTAATTGTTTACGAATGTCACTTTTACCTAAAACATTATGGTCCACTAAATTATGTAAATGACTTGCACTCTTCGCATGTTTCGTTGCTCTTTCCTGTAAATGTTGTAAATCGTGTACTCCTTCCTGAATCCAGGGTGAAGATTGCAAATTGTTGCTTAAAAGGCAAACAAAACAGAACAGCTTATTTCGCTCAGAACACCCACACATCCACGAAAATTTATCATATGTATTTTCTTTTTTAAAATATCTATTAAATTGTCTTATTTTGCCTACAGTAGTTTTTTTTATATTTAATTCCGGGACAGGCCTTCCTAATTTTTTTATACTAACTTTATCATCATAACTCAGCGGTCTGTTACTTAAAATATAAGACACTTAATTCATTTTGAAATGTCTTATGTGTGCCTAAGTGAAATAAACAAAACGCGAAAATCAAGCAGCGAGAGCAGACAAACATAAATATCTCTCCAGACTGAAAAGTGAAAACTCAAGTGTAGGTGTGTGTGTGTACTGTGTACACAAGTGAACTGTGCCCGCATTAGAGCATAAGCGGGGGTCGTTGCCATAGCAATGCCGTAAACAAAATCTAACCTGATGCAGAAACATGACGCGATCTCCGTACACAACTCATCTTGTGCCCTTTGGGAAGTAGATATTGGCAAACTCAAGCAGCGATAGCGTCGGAAATTAGTTTTGGGGTTTATTATGTTGATAGAAATGTTAAAATGGATAAAAATAAATAGAAATTAGAAATTGACTAATTAACTAGCTAAGCTGAATTTTCTTTGGGGGCACGTGCTCCTGTGCCCCTTAGGAGCAGCCGCCACTGACATAATTAATAGAAGAATTTTAGCATTTTTAAATAATTCAATGAAAAATTTCCTCGGCGATGGTTAAGTAAAACATGCATATTAATAATTTTCCTATTAAAATTCGTCAATTTAAATTTATACATAACATTAGTGAAGCATTTCAGTCTTTAGGCATTAGTTTATGAAGTTTTAACTGATCTTACCTTAAAGGGTTGCTTATTACTAATAAACAACGTAATTTAAGGTACGGATATTATAATTCAACGAATTTGCACGAAATGATTTGAATAACTTCACGTCTTGGAGCAACATGATGGGCAAGCAGACGGGACCATCGATGCTCTTTAATAATACAGCACTGGCTACCGCTCAGAAGAGCACCTCGATGCCTGGAGCATGACATATACGCCTAGTAGCCACCGTGAAATCGAAAAATCATATTTTGTTGAGGATCTCTAGATTGATTTTGCTGAAATTTTGAACGTGTACAAAAAATCCACCATTAAAGTTTGTTTATTAAACTTTATTTTTATTAATCGTGTGTCATCTTAATTGTCATTCTGTAATATTATTTGTAACCTGAATAAAATTGGGAAAACATTATTATAATAATAATATGGAAAACTACTTTGTAATAGTTTTCTGTACATGTGATTTAGTAGTAATTTATTTAAACGAAAAAAAAATGTGCATGAGATGAAAAAGTGGTATTTAATATACACAAAAACATACGGGGTGATTCACAAAGATGGGACCGTAGTTCAATATTACATATAAAATAAAAAAGTAAAAGATCCTTATTTTTTTCTTTTTGACATTTATCAATTTTTGCGGGGTTGGAAGAGGGTCGAGGACGAATTTTTAAAATTGTTTTCTATATATACATTTAGCTCTATTATCCGATTCGTGTCAAATGATATGATGTTACAGAAACATTTTGCACATTTTTCGATAAGTATGTTTTTGTCAAAATTTATATGTAGAAAACGCCAGTAGTATTACAAGTTTTTTGTCAGATAATGGAATACAAATTCGATGATACGCGCAGGTTCAGCATATAAAGGGTGTTTCAATAAGAGCGCAATATTTCAAGGTCAATAAAACATGATTTTCTGTAGCAAAGTATTGAAATGTTTATTGAGTTATAATTAAGCCTGGCCAAGGTCATTAATCCTACAGAGACGTACTGGGTATGCATCATATCATAATACTTGAATAAGTACAATAATAAAAACAAAAATATTTTATATATTGTGATGTATGTTGTTGTACTATTTCGTTCGCTTTAAATTCTTTTTTTATGTATTTCCTTATATTTTGTAAGCTTAGTGCTGCACATTATTATTAAACTGTTAAATGACGTTCACACATGTACATTGTATATCTAAGTGCTAACTAATAATAAATAAATAAATAAATAAAATAAATGGAAATCAATTTTATTAATACTGATACACTTTATAAAAATATGTACAAAACTCACCTTCTTAAGCAGATTTATGAAGTAGCTTGGTTGTCGTTATCACAAACTGGAGCAGTTCTGTAATGACTGTGTAGCATCAGATATATTTCTACAGTTGTCTCAGTAAGCGATGTTCCCTGTGGTGAAAAAATATGTTTGTATTTTGAAAAAGACCGTTCGACATCTACGGAAGTAATACAGGCATAAGTAAAACACTCTGTGAACTCACTTAACGCAGCTGTAGATGCACCATCACAAATTTGTCTTAATTTGGTAAAATCATGATCTTTCCGTAATACACTCTCGAATTTTTCAATAACGGGCTTATTTTTTGCGTTATTTATAGTCTGTAGCTATGTATTTATGTCGTCCACTATTTGCAGCGATTTCAGTAACGACAACGAAGTATTTTGCAATTTTTCTATTGCGCCGTGTAGTCCTCTATAATTGTTATAAATAGTTTTTAAATCTGTTTCAAGAGAAACATCTTGAAAGCTTGTCTGGCTTTCCTTAATAGCTGCAGCCTCGTCAGGGTTGAACTGTAGTATCACAGCTTTTATTTGTTGAAAATATTCACCATAATAAAAAGCCGCTTTCAACCACGTTCCCCAACGTGTAAGAATCGGCTCTGGTGGTTCAGGGATACCAGGACACTGTCTGTGAAATGCTCGAAGCCGTTTAGGGGATTTGAGAAATACTCTTTTTGTATTTGCTATTAATGCATCTACCTCTGGAAAACATTTTCGAATCGTTTCTGCCACAAGATGTAACGCATGCACTTTACACGTAACTTGTAAAAACCTACAATCATCTCTTTGAAGAAAACGGCCCACCAAACGCATTGTCGCAGCACCGTCGGTCATAAACACTTCACTTGTTGACAGTTCAAATGTTTCGAAAGTCTCCAACACCAGCCGCGTAATTGTTTCACCAGTACACGCAGTTAGTCTTTTGCTAGCAGGTAAAAGTGGAAATGTTGTTTTAACAGGGTCGAGTACACGTATTATATCATTTAAAATAGATTTTTTTTTACAATCTGTCGTCTCGTCAACATATAATCACAGCCGTTTAATGCACATTTAATCCTATTTACAATGTCTTCACGAACACTTGGTACATATCTACGTAACGATGAACGACTTGGTAAATTCACCTGGGGATTGTATTTATTTCAGAACTCTCGAAATGCTGGTTTATCCAATATGCGCAGGAGAACATCACAGGCAATCAGCATTAACAGTAAATCAAACATAAACTGAGGTTCCAAAGAAGACACGCCATTTTTTTTATTTTTATGCCGGTTACTATTGACATGAATTTTGCAGCCGTATTTATTCCAGCACATTAAGTCTTGATCACAAACTTTACAAATCATTTTACATCCATCATGGAATAAATCTGGAAATTCACCGATAAATTTATTCACTTTATCAGCGTACGGTCGTTTTCTACCCTTTACGCTCAACATTATTTATTATTAATTAGTACTCTATGCATCGACCGACAGATAACAACTGAAGTGTGTCGTGTCATCGTCATCGTAAACAATCGCGCGATGGCATTTGTATTGCGTCTGACCCTGAATCTACCATCGCTTGGCCAGGCTTAGTTATAATGTAGACATTTGGGAGTTATGTATGGAACAACACATCTGGTAAATGGCCACCACGGCTTTGCTGGCACATGCGTGGCAATCAAACTTTCACCATTTTGATAATGTTTAACAATCCGGACGCGTTGTTCTATCATGTAATGCTCCATGTTTACTAACTACCATCTGTCTCGTATCGACCTGGCATGTCATAATTTTGTGACATCATGACAGTCAAATTGGCGAACAATTCAAATCTTCCTCTCTTAATGAAACCCTTTTAACCGTATCCAAACAGAAGGATTCCATCAGGGAAATATGTCAACTATTCATCGCCGTTTAAGGAAAAATAGATCATTTAGCAAGTGGTATGTCGAAGTGTGGAGGCAACAAACTGTAAGAACGTTAGAACATGAGGGGGAATATTAGAAACAGTGGAGAATAATAGAATAAGTATGAGGTGAGTGGCAGTACAGCAAAATATGAGTCAGGCTACAGTTTGGAGGGTACTTCATGATCAGCAACTATATCCTTTCCATGTTACAAAAGTTCAGGAACTAGTGTCAGGAGATTACTAAATAAGGGGTTAATTTTTGCCAGTGGCTCCTTCAAAATCACGAACGTGATCTTAATTTTATTTCAAAAACAATTTTTAGTGATAAAGCAACTTTCACTAAGTGTGGATATATAAATATGTGCAACATGCATACGTGGGTAACCTGCATATAATTTTTGAGAAGCATTCCCAGTTTCAATTAAAAATTAATTATTTGGAAGAGATTTTAGGTACTGGTGCTGGGATCCTTTGAACTGTCAACTAATTTAAATGGAGCAAGGTATTTCTTAGAAAACGATTTGCCCGAGCTACTGAGAGAGATTCCTCTGAATCAGAGGTTAAATAGCTGGGACATGCAGATGGTGCTTCTTCGCACTATTTTGTTATCATCAGGCTGCTAATTATTCAGAAATATGGATTGGTTGTGGAAATGAAGCACCACGATCATGGCCCCCACGCAGTCCTGACTTCAATACTCTTGATCTTAATTTTTGGGAAATTTTAAATGTGTTTGTAAAACCAAAATTTAAAATGTTGTAGATTTAAGAGAAAGAGTTTTAAATAAGGGAAATTCGTAGAAACGCTTAACAAATTAAATTTTAGTGTTTTAAAAAGAGCCCAGGCCTACGTTGATGCACAAGGTAGGCATTTTCAACATTACTTAAATTAATTTTGTGTTTTTTGTTACCAAATTTATTATTATTAATTTATAAAATATGTCCTTTGTTTTTTGTTGAATAAATTTAAATGTATGTATTGTCTTTGACATCTGGTAACATGTACTAGTGCGAACAAAAGTAATGTCACAAATGTCAAAACAATTTTTTTTTGTAAGGCTAAAAGAAGAAAAACCTACATTTTTGTAAGCTTCAAATAATTAGTGTATTTCTCTACTACCTTAAAAACTACTCTCAAGCCAGGAGTAGTTTACATTCTACCAGAGGATTTTAAAAAAATACGTTTACAACATTACTTTTTACATGTTATCTATCACAGAAAAGGTGAATACGTTATTATTATTATCCTTGAAATAATAACGGATTATTATTAAAAACCGCTGCCAATTACTTGGGGCTCAGAACTTCCTCACCGTAGTAAAATAATAAAAGTAATTTTTTGACGTTTCAAAAAAGTCACATTTTTTGACGTTTCAAAGTCACATTTTGACGTGTCATAAAAGTCACTTTGACGTTTCAAAAAAGTCACATTTTGACTTTTGAAAATAAAAACATTGGTGGAATATCACTAATATTTTTTTTTAGATATTGGGACCGATTTTCCTCATCAACGACCTGAATCTCTTCCTTGACCTCTAGAATGTGTGTACCAAATTTGAAAGCTTTATCTCAAAAACCGTAGCTGCTATCGCGAACCAAACAGACACACAGACAGAAAATTTTTTCTGTTTGAAATTTTGTGTATCGTCATAATTCCTCGAGATTCGTACAGAAATGCAATAAAAATTTTCAAAATTTTTTTCACAAATGCATAACTTCATATCGTATCTTCCAACTTATCAATTTTAAACCCTAAGTGTATACATATTTGGAATTAGATGTTGAAGCAGAATCCAAAAATGGAGAAATATAAAGGGTGTTCCATTTAAAACGATATTGATAACGTCTTAACGGAAACGGCAACGACATCATAACCAAAAAAAAAATAATAATAATAATAAGACGCAATTGAAATTAAAAATCAACTTGTCCGAGGAATTCTAAATATTTTTGATTTAAGAAATAATGAATTTGTTCCATACTTTACAAACACACTGTATACGCGAAAATTGATAAACGTCGAAGAGATTTCTTCGGTCCCATCTTTGTGAATCACCCTGTATGTATGTAAATTTATTAATAATTTGCGTTCTAAATATAGAAACAATTTTATACATCATCTTCAACTTTTACTGAGAGGTTTACCATAACATACACTCCAAGTTTTTACGTCTACAGCTAATTCTCTTAAATTATTCCATTATCCGCCCCTACAATTCCAGCTAGCGTCACTAATTGAGGTTTATTTTTTCAAAATAAAGGACTGTATGTGTGCTTACAACCCGGAAACAGTTATTATATAAAATTAACCATTTAACCACATTTATAGCAATTTCCGAAAAAAAACAATAAATAATAATGTAACTTGTAATTATTTTCGAGGAAGACAGCTGAATTTCTAATAGACTTCTATTGGCCCCTTAAATTGGCGAGAAAAGAGCTATGTAATTTTTGGATATTATTGTTTCCTATTAAACTCCAAGGGTAGACATTTCTTTTGACGGTGTTATGGAGAAATTGAGAGGAAATTGCTGTTAAGGTAATTAGGTGGTTACGCAGACTGAGTCGTATTTCTTGCTCACCGTCTGGATACCGACAAAATATTGAAAAAAGGATTATCGAAAAAATGTTTTATTTTATTTATTTTTACAAATTTTGACAGATGTCTTACTATCCATGTCACAACTGCCAAGTTCTTAAAACAAATAGAGTGGACTTTATTAAATATTCCGTTGACGACTCCAATTTAACATAATAAATGACCACAAACGTTGAAATAATAAGATATAATAGTGTCACTGTCTATAGTCATTTATTTGTGGCATCTTTGGGTATACGCCGATATCCTATATCGTTGAAAACATTTTTGTTAAATAAACTTGTGCGCCTAAAGGATCAGTCAGAGGATGGTTCTTGATAAAAAGGCACAAAAATGTCTCACGTCTAAAAAAAATATTAATCTGAAAATGAAACTTAAATGTCAAATATTGCAGATAATTTAAAATTGACGTTTTGGAATACTGATTCCGTTCCCAACACTAAGAGTAAAATTTCTTTGATAAAAGATTGTCAAACATGACAATTTTTTGTATATATACATCCATGATACAAATACACTGGCATGCTAATCCGGCGACCGATTTTGTTCACTTCTGCGCATGACGTCAGCGACGAGGATAATTTGGCGCGAAATTTAAATTATTGAAATTGTGTGGTTGTCATTGTTTTAGTGCAAGAAGTTATCGGTGCCTTTAAGACAACTATTGTGTACTTTAAAGATGCAAAATTGTGCTATAGCTGTTTGTAAAAATCAAGTATAATCAGGTAACTAAAGGATCGATATAGGGATATTTTCATTTTTCTAAAAACGAAGGTCTTGTGAAACAGTGGATTACGTATGATATTATTTACAGGTAGTTTGAATTTTACTTTTGAATAATTTGTTTATTTAAAAAAAATAATATGCCGATTCGAGCGTATAAATCGATACTACCAGGTCATAATTGGAGTGCGGTATTAAATGGTAACATATTTGGACTAAACTCTGATGTCAGTTATACTTTACGGTGTTAAGTTGAAGTTGAAAAAACAGATTCAGAGGTGGTAAACGGTAGATAGGTTATGTCCTCGACTGATTGTTTAAAATTGGACATTGGTCTGAGCTGTGTGCCCCCGAAAATAATTATTAAATGTTTTATTAATAAAACATATGTGGAATTCGAGGAAGAAGACTATTTAGTAATAAATACATTCCCCATCCTCCATCAAAGAATAAAAAGTTTTTTCCATTCTACAATGCTTGCAGATGTCTGTTTTTAAGAAACTATCTATTCATATTTGAAAATAAGGTTGCCCAATGGATAAGCCTGTTGTTAGTAACAAAGGCATAAAATATGAGATATATTTTTAGATAATTTGAATGAAACAGTAAAACTTTACTACCTTAAAATGGAGTCAATAGGAACTAGTGTGTGGAAAGACAGAATTCAGGAAAGAGTCAAAACCAACAAACAAGTAGGTCGAAAAACTTTAATTAGCATTCTGTTTAAATTTTTTTAAACAAACAAATAACTTTTACAATAAAACTTAAAATAGTTTCACCTTTAATAAATAAAACGAGTTGTTTAACGTTTTTTTTTTGTTTCTACAAATTTCCTCCGGGAATTTATATATTTTTTAATTTTAAAGTTCTCTATTTGCCGTTACTTTGGTCAAATAGAATTTATAGTGATAAATAAAGCTGCAAATCGTTTTTGTGTACCATGGTCGTAGAGTACAGATGTACTTACTGTCGCCGGCATGCACCTTGACCGCGAAACTCTTTCTCCAGTCCAGTCTATTATTAGCTTTCGAGTTATGTACACGTTAAGTTACTTGGGCGTATTGCATATTGTTTTTGTGTTTTTATTTTATTTGTTGTGTTGTATTGTTGATGTTAATTTAATAATAAAGCATGGCAGACGTAGGCAGGGGTAGAAAACGGCCATTTGCTGACAAAGTGAATAAATTCATAGGTGAATTCCCGGATTTATTCTATGATGGTGCTAAAATAATTTGTAAAGTGTGCGAGAAAGATTTGATGTGCTGGGATAAGCGTGATTGTGGACTTCACGTAAATAGTGTACACCATAAAAATAAAAAAAATAGCGTGCCTTCGACAACATAGTTTATGTTTGATTTACTATTAATGCTGATTGCTTGTGATGTTCCGCTGCACATACTTGATAAACAACCATTTCGAGAGTTCTGGAATAAATACAATGCCCAGGTGAAGTTACCAAGTCGCATAACGTTATGTAACGATCTACCAACTGTACACGTAGACATAGTAAATAAGATGAAATGTGAATTAAAAAATACACGGCTGTGGTTATTTGTTGATGAGACAACAGATTGTAAAAAAAAATTCTATTTTAAATGTTATAGTACGAGTATTGGATCCTCTTAAACCGACAGTTCCACTGTTACTAGCTAGCAAAAGACTAAGTCAGTGTACTAGCGAAACAATTACTAGGGTGGTGCTGGAGACGTTAGAAAAATTCGAAATGTCAAAAAGTCGAGTGTTGATGTTTGTGACTGATGGCGCCGTGACAATGCGTTCGGTAGGCCGTTCTTTGCAAGAACAAGGTTGTACGTTTATATATATCACGTGTAAAGTGCATGCTTTACATCTTGTGGCAGAAACTATTCGAAAAGGTTTTCCAGAGGTGGATGCATTAATGGCAAGTACAAAAAAGTGTTTCTTAAATCTCCTAAACGTCTCCGTGCATTTTATAGCAAGTGTCCCGGTATTCCTGAACCACCACAGCCGATTCTTACATGTTGGGGAACATGGTTGCAGGCAGCTTTTTATTGAGCTGAATATTTCCAACAAATAAAAGCTGTGATACTACAATTCAATCCAGATGAGGCTGCAGTTATTAAGGAAAGTCAGACAAAATTCGAGGATATTTTTGTTGAAACAGCTTTGAAAAATATTGCGAAGAACTATAATCCATTACATGAAAGCATAAAAAAATTAGAAAAGAGTGCGTTGTCGTTAGCGGAGTCACTGCAAATAGTGGACGAAATAAATCTACTGCTACACGCTATAGGTGACGCAACAAGTGAGCGCGTTAAAGAAAAGTTCGCAAGTGTGTTAAATGAAGACACTGGTTTTACCAAATTAAGACAAATATGTGATGGTGTAGCCCCAGATTCGTTAAGTGCGTTCAAAGACTATTTTACGTATGTGTGTATTACATCAATAGATGTCGAACGGTCGTTTTCAAAATATAAGAATATATTTTCACCAAAGCGAACATCACTCATGGAGACAACCATAAAAACATACCTGATGCTGCAAAATGGCTACACATTTTCTCCAGTTTGTGATAAGTGAGCTAATTAAGAGGGTAAGTTTTACATACATTGTTATAAATTGTAACAGTTTATTATTTCTCCTATTAGTTAATTTCGCGTACGCTACTGTCCCACGGAACATTTTTGACAGCCCTAGTGATAAATAAATTACTGTCTTCATTGACCCAAATTGGAGGGTCAATAGAGACAACAAAAAAAGATTAAAAGATACGTATTCGCAATTTTCTGTCTTTCTAAAAATATGATCATTTAATATGTCATTGACACGGTAAGTAATTTACACAATTTGTTATATTAGTGTGTGCAATTATGTTTGCTCAATTCAACACTTATTTTTAAAAACCATCGACCCCATTTTACGGTACCATTTTCTATCGGCATTATGCAGGTAGCAAGAAGTTGCAAATCGTCAATTTTCCTTACTACAGCACCATTTCCTGTGCAAAAAGCAGCTAAAATGGTTAAAAGGTCTCTTCCGCTAAACATAGATAAATTATGAGGTTATGTTCACCAGCGAATTCAGTTGAAATATTTTGATATTTGTACAACACATTTAAAATAAACATTTATCCATTAAATTTCCTATATTATTTTAAAGTATTATTAATTAAGTGTAGAACGTTTTAAAGCGATTACGAAACTTCGATACTTCCTCGTTAGTGACGTCACATTTAGAATCGAAAGCCACGCCTTCATGCGCATTGACGTGTATTTGTATCATGTGTATATCCATAGGTACGTGAGACATTATATTGATATTGTGTCTACTTACCACGTCTTTAATATAAGAATTGACAACCAGTTCGTACAAAAATCAACAAAGCGATACTTTTGGAAAAGAAAGTAATAAAATAAGTAGAAAACTTAAAGATCCGCCATTGTATTGTTGAACGGTGATAAATATGTGTCGAATTACTCATATATGAAACAGAAATGTCAAATTGGGGTCTCACTTCAAACTTTCTAAATTTCTGTTATACTGGGTGTCATTAAGATGTGGTTCACCACCTTTCTTTTTTTAACTTAGGAAATTGATATTATATATAGTCAATACACAAATGAAAATACATTATTTGACATAATAATAAGTTTAACTAAATATTTGGTTGCCTATCACATGTATATTTTCTTTAGACCTAATGCCAATAGTTTAAACAACAAACTGTTTTAAAAAAGTCAACGTTTCGAAATAAATTTATTTCATCTTCAGGACACTGAAATAAATCACAATGGTATTTTTATGAAGAAAACCATGTACATATAAAAATAAATTATACACTTTTATATATTCTGATAAAAAATCGGTAAAAATGTATAATTTATTTTTATGTGTACATGGTTTTCTTCATAACAATACCATTGTGGTTTATTTCAGTGTCCTGAAGATGAAATAACTTTATTTCGAAACTTTGAACTTTTTAAAAAACAGTTTGTTGTTTTAATTATTGGCCATAGTCCCATCCCACTAAGTCTAAAGAGAATATAAAAATAAGTATTTATCATTTCCGGTTTCAACGGATATTCCGTTTTTTTTTTATATCAAATGTCTATTTATTTGTATGTTGACTACAAGTTAAAAATTAAACAAAAAAAAAGGGGGTGAACAGTATCTCAGTGACACGCAGTATAATGTTTAGGAAAATCAGTTAAAAATCGACTTATTGAAGATTTACTTTTCGCGAAGTCTCTGGCAATTCTCGTTTTCAAGTTTTTGGCGGAGGCGCCGATTTACAATAGTTTGCAGATTCCTCGAAAGAAAATCAATAAATTAGCAGTTGTTAAATAAAAATACTATATTACAAATAAGTGTGGCTTTTTTATAATTCATACATGATTATTTATACTGGACCTATGATAGATACTAACGACACAACTCCCATGTGACACCGGTAGATTTCTCTTTGACATTAGACGATGACCCCATATAGATGGTCAGCCGGTTGGAAGTTGGCAAACTATAAAACACTGTAATCTAAAGACACGCCGTAGTGGACTGTGGAGGATATTATTAAGGTAGAAGCTCGCTCGCTAATTATAGAGTAGGCTGTGAGCGTCTCTCCGTGCGAGGCATCCAGGAGGCCGAGAAGACGTGCTTCTGAGGACGTGACGGTGTAGGAGGAGCACTCATTCGTCGTCTTCTTCTTTTTGGTGTCAGGTAATTTCGATAAAGCTAGTTGCTTCGGATTTCGTTGTACGGGAAAATTATTTAATTTTATCCATTTTTAAATAATTAAGATCCTAGTCCTTTTTAAAAGTAATTTTTTGTTAATTTTGTTTCAAATTAGTTGTAAATAAATTGCAGTTAAATTTAACTAGCAACAAGCTTAACCTGATATGGCTATTCAACACAAGTTGTAAAATTTTTTAACAGATTATTAACATCTTCAAAAATTTATAAATTGTATTATACAGGGTGTTTATAAATTGCTGTAAAAAATTTCGAGCTATCGACAGTTTTATTGCTATAAAAGGGTATGACTATTCTGAGCGAGCACTCAAAGTTAAAATTTCAAGTTTATTTTTTTTTTCATAATAAGAAAATTGATATTTTTGAGAAATATTGCCTTAACTTTCCAAATTTTGTTCATGTCTAAATTCCAAAATCTTCGTACATTTCACATAAAGTTACGATATTTGCAAAGCAGAAATAGCTGGATTTAGAAATGAAGTATCTGTACAGTAAACGAAGTATGTTTGGATTATAAGCATATGGATTTAAAAGCTTATCTACAAGTTAAATAATTTAAAACATGGACAATGGTGTCAGTTTTAGAGGAATATGTTTTTGCCAATATTAAATTTATTTAAAATCGGTAGTATGTTGGACAAACTAGACAATAAATTCAAACTATATTCAAGCAGAACGTGGCCCATCTCAAACATGGTAGAACAGATACATAAATCTAGTGTTGCTCAACATGCGTTTGAAAACAACTATAAAATAGATAGTTACGAATGTAATAAATACTAGACAGTTGGATGCAGAGGGCCAATCCCATATAGTCTTCTCTATTGGTTAGTTAGTCATGGTTCACCGAACCATAACAGTAGTTTCGGTAGTGCAGTATATGGTGTTTTGTAGAAAACCACGTCAGTGCTAACTTTGGAGATAGATTTCAGTCAATTAGAAGAAAAATAGGTAGGCTATTGTCATGTAATGTCAAAATATGTAAGAAGTACCGTCTGCTCTAAACCCTGTCCGCCAGCGCGGATGATGCCTCAATGCCTGCATGTTTTGTAGAGGCCGCACTAGGGTAGAGAGGCTTACGCGGCGTTTCTCTATTGTGCTCAGCGCAAGATGTTCTCAGCTGCCAGTTTTTTCGGAAGATGTCCGACTTATTGCCAGTTTTTTGTCTGTAAGTGTACTTAAAACTTTCATAATTACAAATGTTTGTCACATTTAGTTAATGGTAAAAGTGTTTTTTTCTACGACCTCTATAGGAAGTAATACTTTCTTCCCTCAAATGCGGCTAGAAAATGGTACTTTCCCTCCATAGGGAGGCAAAATAGTTTTTCTGAAATGTCTACTTTCTCGGCGCAGTTTCAGATTCCAAAATACGTTATTCTAATATTTTAGTCCGTTGCTAAGCAACCATCATAAAACGGTACGAGAACTAAAAATTTGAAATGCCTAAAAAAAATATTAGTGACGTTCCACCAAAGTGACTTTTTCGAAACGTCAAAAATTACTTTTATTACAAACTCCACCACACATCGAGTTTTACTACGATGAGTTCTAATCCCCAAGTAATTGGCAGCGGTTTTTTTGGAAAAAACAGTTGTGTGGCACATGCAGAAAACGCTTTAGCAGCCCTTAGCTATCAGCTAATATCCGGGGGCTACTAATGCTTATTTTCTGCCCCTGTGACACAATATACTATTTAATATTTTAAACAATGAGAAATATAATCATAACTAACATGTCAATTTTTATTACGATTTACAATATTGTCACCATAACAACCACCTTTGAAACTGGTATTTTAAAATTCCACCGTCGATATACATTTAAGAAACGTTATTTTCCTTTCACCCGTTTTTTATATTGAGGTCGTAGAAAAAATCGAATGTATAACATGAGAGGAAAGTGTAATTGTATCCCTTGGATGATTACTAAACTTCCTCCCTGGGATGAATGTTACCCTTTTCTCTCTTGTTATACAAATATTGTTTAAAAAGTTTCAATAACACAGTTTAAGTAAATTTCAGATCGATCATTATTTTTATTTAGCAAATTGTTGGTTTTTAATTTCAGCTAATAAATTATTATTCTGCATTATGCGTTATAGTCATGATAAATGCCTGCTTGAAATTTTGTCCACATCCACGAGATAGGTATCTATTTGCATCTGAAAATAAAAAAATCTTAAATATAGATATATTACAAGATAAATCGTGTTTGCGTCTTTTTTTATCTTATGAATGAAACCACAATATCCACCAAAACACACCCCTACGGCAAACAAGGGTGATATTCCCATGCTGAACATTTAAATCTTTTTTATGAATAGAAAAGATACAAGATGATAGTACGTGGGCAGTACTTACGATCAACTGCTGCCGTGGTATTCTTATAACATAATGGTAATAAATGGTTGGGGCCCGCCCGCCAAGGGTAGATAGTAAAAGTTAATTTCCGGCCGAGCTATTGCGGCTCACTAGGATTCTAGTTGGCAGTGAATGGTCTCCGCGAAGAAGTGCTCGAAACCAGTCATTATCTGCGATCAACGTTTAGGACTCGATATTTTATAATCGTTATTGCTTTCTGTATTTAATAACATGTCAGGTGAAGTAAAGTTTGACTTATTTATGGCTACAGGTTGGTGGAAGTGGGATTTTCTGGTGTATAGTGCTTTTTACGTAGTAAAATAGCATTTCCTTAATCGTTTGAGATCTTTGCATGAGCTACGGAAAATCTACTGAACATGAGAGATAATTGAATATTTGTCTTTTTGTATAATTCTACAAAACCCTTGGTAAACTTAACCCTGATGAAATTATACACAAATTGATACTAGGCATGCCCGTAATCAAACAGATAATTTTTTTAAATATTTCGTATTTTAGCACGGAATTTTCCGAAGTATAAAAACCATATTTCCAGTAATAACATATTGTCAAAATTAACCTCGTAAGTAAAGTTTATAATCCTCTTTTGAGTTATATTACGAATACATCAGGAAAAATGAAGACTTATTTATGCTGTTACCTGCAAATTTGTGTAAGAAAGGAAACCCAAATATATATATATAAATATAGCTATCATGCACACTGGAATATTAGAATTTATAGAAATATCATCGACAACTATAAACAAGTTTTATAGTGCTAACAGGAATATGTCTATGATCAAACTTTACCACCAGGATGTGAGTAAAATGGTTATATAAAAGGTGATATAGCAGTGTCTTTATTATTTATTGTTCTTCAACCTCAAGGTATACCGTGTGTCCCAAATTCGATGCTCACCTTTGGATCTCGGCAAGAGTTACAAAGTCGGTTAAATGTGATAAGTTTTAGCAAATTTTATGCTGATTCCAAATCCGTTAAGAAATCACGGGCTACCTGAAACCGATTTTGAGATTTTTCAAAAAAGCGAAAATTTTGCAATTTCTCTTTTTTAGTTTTTAGAATGTTACATTATTGGGACACTTTTTAGAGACTAATAGTTTCATCTAGAAATGAATGCTCGATAGTCTTTTGTTTTCAATATATCTGAGGTTACTTTTGTCTTTCTTATGGCAGCCATATTGAATGTTTCTCCATATCGATTATGTTCAGTATTTTAAAGCAAATTAAAATTATTTAAACATGTCATCTGGTTACCTTAATACTACTGTTATTTGTATAATGGTTGGTATTAGGTATATCCATGAAATCAAAATAACTTTTTGATTTTCCATGGCTCACTATTTTGTTTTATTAAATAATGGATAACTTTTCATAAAATTCCCTTAAACATAATTTTTTTTCGGCATGTGATACATCATTTGAAAGCTTTTTTTAAGCGCAATCTGACACACGTAAAATCCAATATGTCTGCCATAATAAAAACAAAAGATACCTCGGATATCTCGAAAACAAAAGAATATCAAATATTCGTTTCTACACCAAAATATTAGTCTCCAAAAAGTATCCTAATAATGTAAAACTCTAAAACCCCAAGAGTTTAACCAGTTTCTTGATTTAGACTTTGACTATTATTTCAATAACTTTCTATGTTATAAATGTTCACCACCTATCATTAAATTTTGCCTTTGACTTTTTTAAGCTTCAGATTTCAAATTATAGGTTATAAACTTTTCTTCTGTCATAACCTTCAACATTTCTATTTTCAGGTTATAAACTTTTCTTCTGTCGCATCAAATTTAATACAACATCCAAATTCTTATTCTACTTACATTTATCCAAGTGGATATCAACATAATTATTTAACATTATAACTTTTTACTAAACTAGTTTAACATATCATTCGTAATAAATAATTCTGTATTATTATTAATTAATTCACTAATAATAAATTTATTCTATTCAGTTAATAAATTTCCAACATCTATGACATCTCAATTTTGTCCTTCATTTTACAACATGACAATATATATATATATATATATATATATATATATATATATATATATATATATATATATATATATATATATATATATATATATATATATATATATATATATATATATATATATATATATATATATATATATATATATATATATATATATATATATATATATATATATATATATATATATATATATATATATATATATATATATATATATATATCTATCTAATAATAAATTTATTCTATTCAGTTAATAAATTTCCAACATCTATGACATCTCAATTTTCATATCATCTCAATATATATATATATATATATATATATATATACAATATATATATATATATATATATATATATATATATATATATATATATATATATATATATATATATATATATATATATATATATATATATATATATATATATATATATATATATATATATATATATATATATATATATATATATATATATATATATATATAACATATTTTGTAACAGAATCTGGTTGCTGTTTATTCTTTCGGTCATTTGTTCACAGAACTAAATACTAAATTCTTCTATCAAAATCGTCTTCAGCTAATTCATGATGGACTTACATTTTAATTAGGATTAAATTTATGCAATTTTAGGAACAACCTGCGAACAACCTTATGGTTGCTTAATGACAGTTATAGCAGACACCTGGCGAAGTGAATTAATGGGATTGATAGCAAAATGCCCTAACACTTCAATCTGAGCTTTTCAGTTGAAGACTCTGGGTTCGGTTCTTTTTTTTGCATTCCATAGTTTCCGTTTTAATTTTTCGTTATCGTGAATAGAAAAGTTTAAGAGCGATTTACAGATTTATCTTGGCCACCTGATGAAATTAACGGCTTAAGACTTGACAGATGGAGTTACTCTGTTTTGGTTTTTGTAAAAAAATATGAAATTACGAAAAACAGAAAAAATGTCAAAATTAAGTGCGTTCAAACAACAAACCAAACCTGACTTGTTGGCGGTTTAATAATCATATTCGCAGACTTCGTACGCGGGTTCGACAACCAGCTGAGAGCAAATCGGCGCGATATATGTTATTAAAGTTGGCCTGGTCTCCGATATTACGTTATTATGATAATCATAGCCACAAATTGCTGGCATTACTGACCTGGCTTGGTCCACCGACTATCTCGCCCGCCCCAAGGGCCGTATTACACAACAGGAAATCACTCTGTTATTACGGGGATAAGGTTTTTACTTATTTTTGCTTATGAGATGCGTTGTACTAACTCTCAGATTTCTGTCTAATAATGATCATTACATTAAGTGCATCTTGGAGAATATTGCCGTGTGGGTAGGTGGGTCTTCTCTCACTTCGTTTTACAAAAAATTTAGAACTTAAAGCATATAATGTAAATTAACTGATCATCGCACAACAAAAAACATAAAAAGTAGTTACTAAGAAAGGGAATTAAATACTGCCAAATTGGATGGTAGCAACATTAAAAATCAAAATTTCCTTGACAATGATGTACCGAAGTTTACCAAGAGTATCTTTTTGTATAGTTTCCAGAGGGAATTGAATTTAATATGAGTTCCTAAAACATTCATTAGAAAAAAACAAGAAATGATCACGATTGTAGCAGTGTATTGCACAGCCGGCTCTAAACAAGCCGCGAAGTAACAAATGGCAACACCGCAAATTGGCTTGGCTGGGGTCCGAAGAATTTTCGCTCGAGATAAGTGTAACAATAAAGAAAGGTGCAAGGTAACCTTTGACTCGAAACGGGTGGCAAAAATTTTAGTTGAGCAAAGTTGTACATTGTGTATGGAAATGGTCATAATGGACACAGCACCTTTTAGGAATTTTACAGATTTAATAAAACCTCAAAAGCAGCGTTAAAAATTCATTCAAAGCAGACTAGTAGAACTCCAACATTGTTGACATTTCTGATTACTTCGCAGCTTGTTTAGAATTGACCATGGCTCAGGTCATGGGCAATTCCAGCAGAGGCGTACAGCAGAAAGTTCCATACTTATAAAATTCAAAAAATGCAGAAAAGACAAACAGGCACGGTTGGAAATTAGCGATGCAATGTTTAAAAATGTTATACGAACAACTTAGTCATTTGAAATCATTTGGAATGGAATATACACTTATTTAAAAAATATGGAATGGGATATATATATATACGAAAAATTGGTGAAACACGTCGACCTTGTTTCTAAGGGGGACATATTTTAATGTAATACTTGTATAACTATCATCATCCCTCTACCATACACGGCCACCCTTCAAAAAATTCAAATGACAAAGGGGGTCGAGTGATACATCTTTTGAAAGCTCTTTCAATTCTCTACATAACTGTGTATTTTTTTAAAACTTTTATCGATTCGTTCCTGAGAAATAATTGTTTCATTATTTTAGATTCGGGAAATAAAAATAAAGGAAGCAGTTAAAATTATCGTATGCATTGTTCAAAATGACCTCCACCGACTTTCATACAGTAGTATAATCTGTCTTGAAATTATGTACGAACATTTCTGAACACATCTGGAGTCAATAAACGGCATTCTCGAACAATTCTTTCACGTAACTCTTCCAAAGATGCGGGTTTTGTTGCAAATACCTTCGATTTCAAATGTCCCCACAGAAAGAAATCCAAGGGAGTTAAATCGGGTAACCTAGCGGGCCACTCAACAGGACCTCTTCTTCCAATCCATCGCTCAGGAACCCGATTATCCAAAAATTGACGGACTGCTATAGCAAAATGTGGGGGTGCCTCATACTGTTGAAATAACAGTTCGCCCTCTAAAAGATTATCGTCTTCTTCGAGGATTTGGGTAATCATTGGGTCGATGTTATTTTCTAACAGATCGAGGTACCTTTCGCCATTTAAATTGTCAGGAATAAAAAACGGCCCGACAATATGATCCCCTAAGATGCCAGCCCAAACTTTTAACTTCTGGTGAAATGTATCTCGATTTAAAATTGGTTGTGAACAAATTAATGTTCAAGGACTATCAAAATTTCTATTCTCTCCTGACGGGTATAAACCATTTTGAGAACTCACTCTGGTGAAATGTATCTCGATTTAAAATTGGTTGTAAACAAATTAATGTTCAAGGACTATCAAATACTTATGCTTTTATTATTCTAAAAGTAAACGGACAAGGAAAGGGTTTTTTGTCAAAAAAACTCGTGTTGATTTGAGAGCACTAAAAAATGTAGTTCTTTTATAAAATTCCAATACACAGTGCTGTGAATTTTAGATTTTTTAAACGATTTCGATTGTGTGTAATCATCAAAAATAAAATTATTTTCCTTAAGAACGAATCGATAAAAGTTAAAAAAAATACACAGTTATATAAGGAATTGAAAGACCTTTCAAAAGATGTATCACTCGACCCACCTTGCCATTTGAATTTTTTGAGGGCGTGGCCGTGTAGGGTAGAGGGATGATCATAGGTATACAAGTATTACATTAAAATATGTCCCCCTTGGAAACAAGGTCGACGTGTTTCACCAATTTTTCAAAACATATTTATCTCCAAAGTTAATCAGGGTGCCTACTTTTGGCTGGGACACCCTGTATACAAAACTTTAGTAAATTACTTATTAGTTCTAGACATGTTTAAAAAATGTTTTTTTTTTTCGTCCCTTTAAAGAGCTGCAGTTCCCTTAGGATGCGGTTGAGATTATCAGTTTATTAGCCATTTTCAGACTAAATTTAAAAATAAAATGTAACGCTGTGTAAACAACACCATAAAACTAATTTATGCGAAAAAAGTTTTACTAGTGCTGACTCTTATTTTTTCGCTTAACATGAGACCAATAATTTGAGGTTATTTTATAGAGAAAATAACAATATAGTCTTACTGACAAGAATAGGTTTTCCTGAACGTTTGGCACTTCGTTATTTATGGCAGGGAACATAACCATCAATTTACTAGCTACCTCGACATCCTCATTCAGCCCACTTGAATTTTATGGCTGTCCCAGCAAAAACTTAAACTGTATTAAATAATTATTAGATCGTCTGCCGGCTTAAACGATTTTATAAGACACATAATGATAAAAAAGGGTTGTTTTTGGCAATTTTTTTGGAACATTTAACTTAAATATTTAATTGAACTATTAAAGCCATTTTCAGCTGATGAAATACACAGAAAAGTAGTTCACAAGGATGTTATTAGAGATTTTTTAGGTTAATATACTGAATTAAATTAAATTGTTTTTGTATGTAAGTATAAGGGGTTCCCTTATTAGCTGTAAATGGCTTGCTAGATAGTTATGTGTTGTGCATTGATGATTATGGGAAAAAGAACAAAGATCCTTTACCTGTGGGCGCTTTAAACAAAGTTTGGGAAATATGAACTTTGGTGTTATACAAAATGTCTGTTTAAATACTTCCCTATGAGGGAATAATTAAATCAGGACGTTTTAAGCTAGAGCAACTTCGTGAGAATTTTTTAGGTCTACTACAGGCATAATTTGTAGCAATATGAAAAAAAATTAAAACGGGAAGGCTTGTTTAAGGGCGGTGGGTCGCCTTACAAAACTCATAACTCTTACTTCCGAAAAAAAACAGTGCACAGCAAAACCCCGGCTCATTTTGCTGTGTACCGTTGAACGGTGTTGAATGCTAGTTATTGTGAATTGGAAAAATATGACATACCGGGTGACACAGGATACATGTAACACCCTGTAGCATGTTTATTTAAAAAGATATTATTTTGAAATTTGGTACACTTATATAATGCGTGATTGTCCTTTTTTTAAGTACAAAAAAATTTTTTGTCCACCATTTCCGGTTTCACCGAAAGTGACTTCTACTCTGTTATTTTAAATGGCACCCTGTATATTTTTTTACCTGTCTGATTCGTCTCTAGATTCTCTTTTCAACCATCTATCAGAACATGGCATTTGTTTTTAAAATGACAGTTAATATCAATTTTAGTTTGTTAAGTCTAGGTGGCCCTGATATGAACCTTGGCAGATATTGATGCGTAGTGTGCCGTGATATCGAAAGACCTCTGGCATGCAACTTTGTGCCTCATATTTTTTTTGGAATAACCAGTAGCTGAACAGACTAATAAGATCTAACTTATTTAAAAAAAATATCTTTAAACAACCCACGATATCTTAAAAACCAAGATAGAAACCCCATTTTCTTACTTCACCTAGTTAAAAAATACATATTTATCTTTTATTTTTTTCCAATACAATTGCTGTGCCTATCATATTTTGCTTTCTTCATTAAAATTAGTATCGAATGTTATTGCATAGTAATGAATATTGTACTGCAACAAAAATATTTAGTAAGCGGGCGGTGGAAACAAAAGAAGGTAAAACGACGCGTCATTTTGATTTGACAATTAAGAATTGTTTACTTGGCAGCAACTTAAGTATTTTTCATTAAATTATACCTAAGTTATCACGTTTTTAACTCTATTTTGTCATGTATTCACGAAATGAAAAAGTAGATATGCTACTAATCTATGGCGAATGTTAAAAAAAAATAGCAGGCAGGCGGTGGAAACAAAATAAAAGTAGGTAATACGATTTTTTTTAATAAATAAGAAACATCAGTAAAACACATTTGAACAAAATTGATGAAAAACCATTACACTATGTAATACATTTTTACAACGAATGAATGAAATAAAAATAATATATTTACTGAACTACTACATACAAAAAACATTTTTTTACTACAGATGTTCAAAATGTTGTCCGTTATTATCTCTGCACAATCGTGTTTTTGTGACGGTAGCTCTAAGCACGTTATCTAACTGTAATTCAGTAATCCCATCAATTGCTCTTCTGACTCTTATTTCCATGTCTTCTCTGTTTGTTGGTGGAGTCCTATAAACATTTTCCTTGCAGGACATCGAACGGGCCCATTTGTTCCCATCCAGTTTTCTCCAAACCTTTCATTTAAATAATTCACCACAACTCTGCTGTTATGTGGTGGAGCCCCATCCTGTTGAAAAATTATTGGGTTAACATTACGTGGCAGTTCTTCCAAAAAATCTTGTATTTGGTTTTGCAAAAATCCCAAATATTTTTCTCCATTTAATGGACCATCAGAAATTATTGGCCCAATAATTCTTCTGCCAATTACTCCTAACCATAAATTAAAACTATATCGCTCCTGATATGCACTTTCTCTCATATTTCTGGGATTTTCCTATACCCAGTAACGGGTATTGTTACGATTGAATAATCCCAAATTAGTGAACCTGGACTCGTCGGAAAATAAAATTTGTTCATGAAAATTATTATCCAAATTGTGTCTGTTCAGAAACCAATTGCAATAGTTCAATCTTCATTGAAAATCATTTTCGTATAAATGCTGGAGTATTTGGTACTTGTATGATTTAAATTTATGTTTTTTTCAAAATGCGTCGAGCTGATTCCCGATTTACACCGGTTTGGTTATCAATCTTTCTTATCGAAATCGTGGGATCTACCTCGACAATTGCAAGTACATTGATTTCCGAGTCTTCATCGATAATGAAATTATTTTCCGGTACTTCTGGTTCACTTCTGAATTGCCGTTCAACTCTTACAAAATAGTTATTTGGTGGATGAATTCTTTCGGGAAATTTTTCTTCATATAAGACAGCAGCCTGCCTGCTATTTTTTTTACATTCGCCATAGATTAGTAGCATATCTACTTTTTCATTTCGTGAATACATGACAAAATAGAGTTAAAAACGTGATAATTTAATGAAAAATACTTAAGTTGCTGCCAAGTAAACAATTCTTAATTGTCAAATCAAAATGACGCGTCGTTTTACCTTCTTTTGTTTCCACCGCCTGCTTACTAAATATTTTTGTTGCAGTACAATATTCATTACTATGCAATAACATTCGATACTAATTTTAATGAAGAAAGCAAAATATGATAGGCACATTATTGGACAAAAATAAAAGATAAATAAGTATTTTTTAACTAGGTGAAGTAAAAAAATGGGGTTCCTATCTTGGTTTTTAAGATATCGTGGGTTGTTTAAAGATATTTTTTTTAAATAAGTTAGATCTTATTAGTCTGTTCAGCTACTAGTTATTTCCAAAAAAATATGAGGCACAAAGTTGCATGCCACAGGTCTTTCGATATCACGGCACACTACGCATCAATATCTGCCAATGTTCATATCAGGGCCACCTAGACTTAACAAACTAAAATTGATATTAACTGTCATTTTAAAAACAAATGCCATGTTCCGATACATGGCTGAAAAGAGAATCTAGAGACGAATCAGATAGGTAAAAAATATATACAGGATGCCATTTAAAATAACAGAGTAGATGTCACTTCCGGTGAAACCGGAAGTGGTGGACAAAAAATTTTTTGTACTTAAAAAAGGACAATCACGCATTATATAAGTGTACCAAATTTCAAAATAATGTCTTTTTAAATAAACATGCTACGGGGTGTTACATGTCTCCTGTGTCACCCGGTATGTGCTTCTCACTCGCTTCCTAAGGAAAATACAGGGTGTCAAAATTTACAAAAATAAATCATTTTTTCATCATATCTTCTAGGAAAAAGGAGGACCTCAAACAAAGTTTTGTATGCATACCTTATTGTGGAGGATTGTTTTTGAAGTTATGTGCACCCAAATGTGACACACCAGTAGCGTTACATCGGAAGTATTGCAATAAAAAGGTACGATACTGAGATATTTCTGTACGTTTATCAGAAAGCGAGTGAGATTCATATATGTCATATTTTTCTGAATCATAGTAACCACGACAGTATTCTCCCAAAGTATTCAATATTAAAACTCAATCACCCTGTCATTAAACATTCAAGATATTATTTTTTATTTTATTATCGCAAAATTTACCGCTTCGTGTACATTTAATTTCAATACCTCCCCAAACGGGTAAGCAATGTAATAAAATTTAATTTATAGTTCTAGTACAAAGCCCTAACGAAGTATCAATAAATGTCATCTTTCATTAGTAACAAATGTTGGAACTAATTATTTCTCTTCGTTAAACCAACAGCATGGAAAAGCAAATTACTTCTGAAGCCCCACTGGCGTATCAGGTACTTTTATAGAGAGCCCAGCCTGCCGGCACGGTGTTAAATTATTTTACCATTTCTAAAGGTTTACGTAAGTAATTTGTTCTACAGTACAACCTAATTAGAATATAAATATATTTGGATATGCTGCTCTCCGATTGCCAAAAACACATTATCAATATCTTTTGTTTAGTTTTTTGGTTTGGCTTTGTATACCGATTTTATCAAAGCCTTTTATTGCATCGGCCATCAATTACTCTTGCAGAAATGAGCAAAGTATGGATTTAATTTAAATCTATTAAATTACTTTCAATCATATTTAACAGGCAGACAACAATTTATATTTTACAATGGATATAAATCGTCAATATACTTAGCCACTTCCGGAGCGCCGCAAGGTTCTAACCTTGGGCCTTTACTATTTCTATTATTTATTGACGATTTATGCACTGAATTGAAGTGCGACAAATTAATCTTTGCAGATGATTTAAAATCTTTAAGAGCATAAATTTCGTAAACAATTGTACATATCTTCCAGGAAACTTTAATATAGTCAGCAAATGGTGCGGCCTGAACAAAGTTGGTATCAATAATGCTAAATGTAAAGTAGTTCTTACACAAAAAAAAAAGAAAAATTGCTTTAACTACAACTACAACATTAATGACACTGTTTTAGAGCGCATACAAACAATTAAAGATTTAGGTATATATTTTGATTCTGAATTTGAATTGTTTAAAATCACCATATTATTCTTATGTACGATCAAAACTTGAGTACGAATCCATGATCTGGAACTCTTACTATCTAGTTCATAAAGGCGCATTAGAGTAAGTTCAAAGAAAATTTTTAAAATTGTCATTTAGAGATACACCAATATAGTCTAAGATCCGAATTAAGGACGACCTTCACCCATCAGTTTAATGGATGAAAAATATTTTATATTAATTTTAATATGTTATAAAATACATCGCGAGCGGGTTGGCTAAAAAATTCCTGGCAAGACTATGATTAATTAAAAATTGAATTTGTTTTTTTTTTTAAAGGAACAAATTATATTCCAACTGAAACTATGAAGCCTATAGAATATGCAAACGTTAGGTTGTCTATTTTTTCCTGGCGTAACTTTTGGGTTGGCAGGTATAAACAGGTAATTCGATACTAGTAATTTACATTCATCTGTTTAATGAATAAATCTTATATCAAAATAAAGGTAATTAAATTGCAAACAGAATGATATAGGGTTGTCTGCGAAAAATCTGGTTTAAATTCCGGTTGACGAGCTTTAAAAAGCGAAATATTGGTGAGAATGAAAATGTGCGGCAAAGAGGTCCGAGCAAACTATCCGGTGCGATAGAAGAGGACGCAGCACTGCAGCTGCGCGCGGCTCGTCCATCGGATGAAAGAGAGTGCGCATACTATTTGTTCGTGCAATTGAGAAGGGTAGCTATAGATTAGTAAATACTCTGAGCATTATTTTGGAGCAGTTAACCTCAATATTCGAATCGAGAGGACGTGCCACTACTCATCGTTGTTATTAATTGACAATATATTATGATAAAAAATGGTTAAAAAGTGTTTTTTGTGTGACTTGGAAGATTCTGTAATTGATTTTAATGATAAAACCTTTAAAAATTGTTCATTGAAGTTGGCTTTTCGTAAAAAAAAAGAACTTTAAATACAATGAAGTTGAGCTAACCAACGCGTCACTCGCTTTTGTTATCATACCTCGTGTTATAAAAAAATCACTTCTTTAGGAAATAAATATAATGAAGAATTTAATAACTTTTGTACGGAGAATACAGTAAGTACATAGTAAATGAATCTTCTAAATTATAATATAATAGTAAATATATAAATATATCTTCTATATTTTATTTATAGTGAAATAATGAAACTGAAGATCGTGGAATTTGAAAATTTTTTAATTTTGTTTTGGCCAAACAAATTATTTAAAATTTTTTTTTTAATATTTGCACCTATCGCTATCATATTTTTATTTAGAAGCACATTTATATACTCTACTATCACAAATAATATAATGCTGCGTCTTTATCTATCGCACCGGATAGTTTGCTCGGACCTCTTTGTCGCACATTTTCATTCTCACCAATATTTCGCTTTTCAAAGCTCGCCAACCAGAATTTAAACCAGATTTTTCGCAGACAACCCTATATCATTCTGTTCGCAATTTAATTACCTTTATTTTGATATAAGATTTATTCATTAAACAGATGAATGTAAATTACTAGTATCGAATTACCTGTTTATACCTGCCAACCCAATAGTTACGCCAGGAAAAAAATAGACAACCTAACGTTTGCATATTCTATAGGCTTCATAGTTTCAATTGGAATATAATTTGTTCCTTTAAAAAAAATTTTTTTCAATTTTTAATTAATCATAGTCTTGCCAGGAATTTTTAAGCCAACCCACTCGCGATATATTTTATAACATATTAAAATTAATATAAAATATTTTTCATCCATTAAACGGATGGGTGAAGGTCGTCCTTATTTCGGATCTTAGACTAATATATCCTGAGAGGGGTATAGATAACAATTATCCTTCTAAGCACATTTTATTTTAAAAGTTTAGAGTATCAGCGAATTTGTTCTATGCTACTTTTTCTATACAAATTATTACATAATAAAACTGACTGTCCTCAAATTCTTTCACAAATTAATTTTTTCACTCCAATAATGCATTCTCGACAAAATCCCAAATCCCAGTATATTGCTAAAATCATCAATATGTTGTATGTGCTGTTATTTTAACAGATTTATGCCCGGTTTCTGGTACATTTCACTATAGATTCCATAACTATTGATTCGATAAAATTATCGGTCTGATAACTTATAAAGTGTTTCTGAAAGCTAATGGATCCATAAATTTCTTTCAATAGTTATCCGGTTGTTAAGTCAGTTAAATAATTCTCCGCTAGATGGATACGACTTGAAGCCAACTTCTCATTATTATTTTTAATAGAAATTTGAAGGTCTATGATGTTAACTAACAATAATTGTCTACTGTCATTTGGCAAAGTGTTGTTGAGATTATAAATAGAAATTATTTTCATTTGAAAAAGCGTGTTACGTACATATTTTGTAAAATCAGTGGATTCTTAAGGTAGGTGTATTATTTATTTATGTATTTATTTAGTCTGAGGAATCAGAAGAACTTGAAAAATCCATACTGCACGATTTCTAGTGGATATAAGTACCTATTTACTCGATATATTATTTATTAATAAAAGAATTCAATAATTGAGACTAACTAACCTTAAAACCTACGTGCCACGTCAAATTCAATGTCATCACGAATTGCGCACGCGTTAAACAGTTATTGAATAGATATCCCACCTACATTGACAAGATATCTATTCCTTAAGTTATCTGACCAATAACACTTGTCGAACGTTTCAGAAACGCAATTTCTCTAGTTATCGAATATCTAAGGCTATCAGATAGATATCTGACGTTTCAGAAACCGGGCATAAGTCAACAATGTGATATGAACCTTTGCACACAAAATCAGCTGGTAAAATATGCTAAGCCAACTTTTAGTACATAATTTTAGCTTACTGTTTCCTTTATAGATTGTTCTTTTGCATGTTATGTACATATACATGTTATGATATTCAAGATAAAAATATTTTAGTTTTTACAATTCCAAACGCAAAGACGCACATTACAAGTACATGCTTCCATCGCAATTTCCATTACAAGATTAATATATACATATCAATGATTTCATTAATAAGGTGAAGAATATCCAAGTGTTCTGATACCACAGATCTTGGACTATCTTGAGTATTTACTCCAATCATACAATCTTAGTCAAGATGTAGTAAAAGGATGTAATCAACTCACCAAACTTTGCATGAAACAAAATTGGTTCGATTCAACGATTATTTCTTCCAAACAACATGGGATAACAATTGCTCACCTTTATCACCATTCATTGCCAGTCTCTTCATGAATAGATTCGAAACAGAGGCAAAAGAAGAATTCGAATATATCCTCAGGGTTTGGCCAAGCATGTGGATATTTTTACCATGTTTGATAAAAAAACCACTGATAATGCTAACTTTGTTTAAATTGAACAGTCATTTCTCATTAGTTAAATTCTGATGTAAAATTGAAAACTGTGGACACCTACCATTTTTAGATGTATTAATAATTAGAAATAACGAAAATAAGTTAGACTTTGACATATATAGAAAATATACTAATACTTTAAGATATATCCCTAAGAACTTTCACCATTGTGCTTAACACAAAATTTTTAGTTCATTGCCTATGAAGCTCCCCCCTTAATAAGGAGAGGTTTGGAAAAGAAAAGGCATTGATTAAGGATGTAGCTGTAAATAATTGATATTCTTTAAGTTTGATCCACCTTCCAAATTGAAAGAGAAAATCAGAAATTTGTATCGATTCCATACGATCCTCAATTCATCCATGGTATTGGTCAGATTTCTAAAGACAGTGGTTTATTTATCAATAAATGAACTACAACAAAGTTTTAGGCAATTCAAAAGACAGAATTGAAACAAACGAAAAATTGGGAATTTACGAACTTAGTTGTAAGAACTGTCATCAAAAGTATGTTGGACAAACTGAACAATCAATTCAAACTAGATTCAAGAAGCATATGGCTCATCTCTAATATGGTAGAACTGATAAGTCTAGTGTTGCCCAACAGAACAACCATAAAATAGATAGTTTGAAGATTAATTAGGAATATAACAAATACTAGAAAGCTTGGAAATTACAAAGTAAAAGTAAAGTAAAATAGTATGAATACAGACAGAAGGCCAGATCCATATAGCACGCTCTATTGCTAAGTTAGTCGCGGTTTACTGAACCATAATAATAGTTTAGGTATAAATAGGATAAATTGTTAGCATAAGGTTAGTTTTAATCATCTCCAGATGATGCTAACATGGTTAGGCGAAACGAGCGTTGAGTGCAGTATATGGTGTTTTGTGGAAAACTAGTTCAGTGATAGCTTTATATCAAAGGTTCCAACCCACTTTAGGACGAAAAACCTTATCTTATAGAGTATTTTCTAGAACCCGTAGCTACGTTAGGAAGCAGTTTCATTTAACATTTATACGCGAAATTCTAATTTCTCAAATTTCATCTACTGGAGAAAGTATTTACGTTGTAATCACAAATAGAAATTTTTTCCCAGACGCCTTTAAAATAACTAAGGTTATTCCGCTTTTTTAAAAAGGGTGACATGACATTAGTGGACAATTACCGTCCGATTTCGATTATTCCCATTTTTGGGAAATTAGTTGAAATTCTCTTAAAATGGGCACTGTCTCAGCACTTTGAACGTATCAATAGCCAATTTGGCTGTCGTTCCAAATTTTCTACAACACAAGCTGTACAGCGAGTTGTGGGTGACATAATTCGAAATTTTGAGGAGGAAGAACACACAGGAATCGCTTTGTGTGATCTCTCTAAAGCTTTTGACCGTGTTCCTCATGATCTGCTGCTAAGAAAATTATCGTATTATGGTATAAGAGGTTTGCCTCTACTTCTTTTTACATCTTATCTTTGAAATAGGAAGCAATATGTCAGTATCAACAACTTAAATTCAAACTTCAGCGATGTTAAACATGGCGTGCCCCAAGGATCTGTGTTGGGACCAGTTCTATTTATATTATTTATAAACGATATTTACTATTTTCTCCAGCCGTATAAATGTGTCCTTTTTGCCGATGATACAACTTTAATTGCTTCAAATAGAGACTGTTCAAATCTTCTCGATAGTTTAAATCAAATTGAACAAATTGCTAACAAATGGTTTATTACAAATAAACTTAAACTAAACGATAATAAATCACAGAAACTTGTTGTATCTTCAAATCATAGCATCACTAAGGGAGAAGGCGTTAAGTTGCTGGGGATTATATTAGATGACAATTTAAATTGGAATAGTCATGTTGACTATTTGGGGGAAAACACTTACAAGTGTAATTTTCTTATTACGCAAATTGAAGTTGGTACTGGGTTTCAATACACTACTTTCTGCATATTATGCATTGTTTCATTCGCGTATTTCTTATGCAGTAACCTTATGAAGTAATTCAAGTCATGCCATAAGAATTTTTCGTCTTCAAAAGAGAGCTATCAGAGTAATCAGTGGAATTAATAATAATAGAGAACACTGTCATCCACTATTCTTAAAATTCGGTATAATGCCTTTACCATCTTTACATAATATATACTTATCTCTAATTGAAATACATAAAAACGTCAGTAGTTTTGATACCCACTCTGATTTACACAACTATAGTACAAGATCTGCAAATTTACTAAGGATACCTCGATTTAGGCTGAAAAAGTCTGAAAGTAATTCATTAAATTTTAATTTGTATAATAAACTACCCCCTGAAGTAAAGTCACTAAATTTAAATCGTTTTAAAAACAATGTTAAAAGTATTATATTAAAACATTGTTTTTATTCAATTGAAGACTATTTACGGGCATCACTCTAATAAACAAGAAATTGATAAATACTAATAGATGATAAAAGATTACCTATTTAAAATCGCATTGTATTTATTATATTGATGTGGAGCAGAACTACCCGTTTAAATTTGTTAATTAGTTTGATTTTGTCTTATGTGTGTTCATAGGTGTATGTATGTGTATATATGTATGTGTGTGTATATGTATGTATGTGTATGTATGTATGTGTGTATATATGTGGGTATATGTTGTATGCATGTGTGTATATGTGTATGTATGTGCATGTGTGTATGTGCATATGTGTATGTATGTTTGTATATACATTGGTTTGACATATATGTGTTTTTATTTATACGGATATACTATGTACATTATAGCTTATGTATTTGTATTTGTGCTGTGTATATTGTTATTTATATATATCAACCCTGATGATCTTTAAAAAAAAATTTTTTTTACTATAAGATTTTGTGCTCTGACTCGCTACAAATGTACAAACCTGTATATAATGTGGTTAAATAAACGATATCTATCTATCTATTGCGACTTAATAAATCTACGCCAATGGGCACGTAGCAACTCCTTCAATTCACACGTTCTCTTTGCCTAAGAGTCTCCTGTGCGTGTTGATCTCCAAAGTATATTGGTTACACGCACTAATTTGGTCGTAACATACATCAAGTTGGCGTTTGGAACAAACATATGAATGTAGTTCAGTGTGAAAAGCCCTCATGACATTATTTATTGTGTAAACTGGACCACATGTCGGCCAACTATCGGCTAATCTATTTATCACGGGGGGAATCTGGTTAAATTACGAAATAAGTGGGATTTGTATTCGTGGTGAAGAGGGTAACGTTAATTTTGGATAATTTTTATAATTGAATCGGTTATGACTTCTAGGCCAGTGAATAGGGAAAAAATTTAACATTAATTCTAACATTTTTGAAACTTTGTCATCTGTTGAAGTACCAACCAAAAGAAAACTATAAAATATTGCAACTCGATTCTAGGTCGGCAACATTGTTAATATCGCGAAAAATTAAATTAAGCAATATCTCGACGAAAAAAAAAGTAACACCGCTGCAAATTTGAAAGAATTTGTATTACAATAATCAAAATATAAAGCTACATTTGCAGCACCTTATGACCCGAGCATAATAATTAATTATCAATAATTAACATTTTTGCATCAAATATTTCAAACATATTATTAACATTCTTGCAAAACTACAGTGTTCCTGCTAAAATCGCCTTACAGGACTATGAACATTTAATAACGTTTATAGAGTTCGATGTAAAATTTGCAGTGATATTAATTTTATTTTGATAGTAAAAATTTTGCAACAAATTATTTGTTGCAAATTTTATCAATCTGCCGACGTCTGGGATTGCTGCAAAATGGAGAGCGCATTTCAGTTAAGAATGCGATCATTTGCAATCCACCTGTACATATGTTATTATTTTTTGGAATCTATTTTAGGTAAATGATACTCTACAAGTTGTAAATTGTAAAAAATGTACCACGCCGCCATCGGATAGAGTTGCAAACTTACACTTACATGAAAGGCGATTTTAGCAAGTACACTGTAGTTTTGCAAGTATGTTAATATTATGTTATTTATTGATAATTAATTATTTTGCCCGGGTCATCAGGTGTTGCAAATTTACCTTTATATTTTGAATACTGTAATGCAAATTATATCAAATTTGCAGCGGTGGTACATTTTTGTTTGTCGAGATATTGCTTAATTTAATTTTTCGCGATTTTAACAATGTTGCCGACCTTGAATCGAGTTGCAAAATTTTATAGTTTTCTTTTGGTTGGTACTTCAACAGATGACAAAGTTTCAAAAATGTTAGAATTAATGTTAAATTGTTTAGTTTTCACGTCTCTATTCACTGGCCTATTCATAATGTTTTCATTTTAATGTCACAACGTATTTTTTGCCCCAAACCGACGCATTTTTTTCTCTTTTCAAATGTGGAATTGAATTAGAATCATGCTGGTCACAAGAATTGAAAATATGCACGTTTTTATATTTGCCAATATTATTTGCCGTAAAAACTTAATATATTCAGTAATTAAAACAGTTTTATGATATATGTGTTAAATAATTAGAGATTTGGAGGTAGCAATAAATGACATCAATTTTAGGGTTGACGCTAGATGATGTGTCACTGCATAAATATGTTCATATATGTATGACACAATATCTTACCTTGTAGTTAATTTGGCGAGGTCGGTAACATCTAAAGTTGATACAAAGAGGGCTAAAAGTATTGGTGAATGTAACACACACAGATATGTACTTTTAACTAGGGATCACAAGATTAAAAGAGTAAAGTATTGCTCTAGCGGCACAATATATTAGACCAATGTTCAAATCATGTAGTCCTAATATATGACATTTATGATTATTACCAAAATTGAGCATATATTTTTCCCAATATGTATAAATATTTATTTCACCAATGTAGGAGCTATCAGTGTAATTCATATATCTTCATAATTAAAGCTGCAAATCGTTTCTGTGTATCATGGTCGTAGAGTACAGATGTACTTACTGTCGCCAACATTCACCTTGACCGCGAAACTTTCTCCAGGTCAGTCTATTATTAGCTTTCGAGTTGTGTACACGTTAAGTCACTTGGGCGTATTGCATAATATTTTTGTGTTGTTATTTTATTTGTTGTACTGTATTGTTGACATTAATATAATAATAAAGCGTGGCAGATGTACGCAGGGGTAGAAAACGGCCATTTGCTGACAAAGTGAATAAATTCATAGGTGAATTCCCGGATTTATTCTATGATGGTGCTAAAATAATTTGTAAAATGTGCGAGAAAGATTTGATGTGCTGGACTAAGCGTGATTGTGGACTTCACGTAAATAGTGTACACCATAAAAATAAAAAAAGGCGACAACACAGTTTATGTTTGATTTACTATTAATGCTGATTGCCTGTGATGTTTCGCTGCACATATTCGATAAACAACCATGTCGAGAGTTCTGGAATAAATACAATGCCCAGGTGAAGTTACCAAGTCGCACAACGTTATGTAACTATCTACCAACTGTACACGTAGACATTATAAATACGATGAAATGTGGATTAAAAAATACACGGCTGTGGTTATCTGTTGATGAGACAATAGATTGTAAAAAAAATTCTATTTTAAATGTTATAGTACGAGTACTGAACCCTCTTAAACTGACAGTTCCACTGTTACTAGCTAGCAAAAGACTAAGTCAGTGTACTAGCGAAACAATTACCAGGGTGGTGCTGGAGACATTAGAAAAATTTGAACTATCAAAAAGTCAAGTGTTGATGTTTGTGACTGATGGCGCCGTGACAATGCGTTCGGTAGGCCGTTCTTTGCAAGAGCAAGATTGTACGTTTATACATGTTACGTGTAAAGTCCATGCTTTACATCTTGTGGCAGAAATTATTCGAAAAGGTTTTCCAGAGGTGGATGCATTAATAGCAAGTACAAAAAAAGTGTTTCTTAAATCTCCTAAACGTCTCCGTGCATTTCATAGCAAGTCTCCCGGTATTTCTGAACCACCACAGCCGATTCTGACACGTTGGGAAACATGGTTGCAGGCAGCTTTTTATTATGCTGAATATTTCCAACAAATAAAAGCTGTGATACTACAATTCAATCTAGATGAGGCTGCAGCTGTTAAGGAAAGCCAGACAAAATTCGAAGATATTTCCGTTGAAACAGGTTTAAAAAATATTGCGAAGAACTATAAACCATTACATGAAAGCATAAAAAAATTAGAAAACAGTGCGTAGTCGTTAGCGGAGATACTGCAAATAGTGGACGAAGTAAATCTACTGCTACACACTATAGGTGACGCAACAAATGAGCGCGTTAATGAAAAGTTCGCAATATTATTAAATACTGTATTAAATAAAGACACCGGTTTTACCAAATTATGACAAATATGTGATGGTGCAGCCCCAGATCCGTTAAGTGCGTTCAAAGACTATTTTACGTATGCGTGTATCAGTAGATGTCGAACGGTCGTGTTCAAAATATAAGAACATATTTTCACCAAAGCGAACATCGCTCATGAAGATAACCATAGAAACATACCTGATGCTGCAAAATGGCTACACATCTTCTCCAGTTTGTGGTAAGCAAGCTAGTTCATCAAGCTAGTTAAGAGCGTAAGTTTTACATACGTTGTTATAAATTGTAACAGTTTATTGTTTCTCGTATTAGTTAATTTCGCGTACGCCACTGTCCCACGGAACATTTTTGACAGCCCTATTCATTATAATTACAACCAATATTGGGCATATATGTTCTGACATTTTGCCCCATTATGTTCAAATCTATATTTTGCAAATGTAGGACTTGTCTATCTATCTGTATATTTTCAGCAGTCTGATTAAGAGAAAAAATCAAAACTTCTAATACTTTAACCGGTGGGTGAGATATAGGAGTTGAATATATTTATTTCACGGAGGGCGCTGGATTATTCAACTATATATAGATTACCAATTATGGTGACTGTTTATTTTTCTACATGTTACTCATATTGACGTGTTATAAATAAGTATTTAAAGTATATTAATTTCCAACATGGGGCATTGAACGTAAACGTGATAGCCAAGCGAAGCGATCCGCCTACATATATATGCATTAGCATTGCTACTGGACACTCGACAATAACGAGTGTCCAGTAGCAAGATGACAGTCAGCAAGTATTTTTTTTATAGCTGGAAGACATCCAGTTACCTAATAAACAAAAACCTTTAATTTTATTTTCCAATTTTTATAAAGAAAATAGATTTATTGCATAGTACAAAAGAATATTTCATCATTTCATATTGTTTGGGAATGTTTCATTAGGTATTTACAATATAATATTATATTTACGTAAAAGTTGTGTCTGGAATTTATCGCTACTTAACGATATCTAATGATAATCAAGAACATTTTGCACAGTTCGCCATCGTATAACAGGAAAGAATCTCTTCAATAGAGTAAATCAAAAAACATTTAAACTTCTTTGAAAATGAACTACCTGATACAATGGAGACGGTTTATTTAGTGAAGGATAATACTTTTTCAGCAAAAATAAGCTCCCCCAATTTTGCTGTGGAAGAATTTTTAAACAATTGTCCAGAAAGTTGGTCCAATTTCATGGCCACCTCGCTCACCAGATTTTACACCACTAGATTTTTTTGTGGCCATATTTTAAGCAGCAAATATGTGAACTAATTTTGTTAAAAGTTATTAACATATTATTTATATCGAAATAATTTTGATTTTTAATATTAAGTGGTCAAAAGACTTTATTTAAGAGTCTCCTCTGCTTAGTAGCATAATCAATTGATCAACAGATCTGCTTATTTCATAAGTATAACATAATATTATTGTTAGTCATGTTTAGCAAATTCCTCTCGCACGAATTTTGTTACTGTTATCCCTACATCAGAAATACCGTTCATGTCCTGCCAGGACTTTGATGTGTGTCATTCACATCCTTTAATTCCCACACAACTCATTTGGTAGTTGACGTGTTCTCGCCACATTTATTATTTGCCCCATTTGTTATTTCTAATGTTTACTGCTTTCCGTGTGGTTTCTGATCTAAATTTTGGTCCGTCATACATCGCCAGACCTATCGAGTTTCAAGGATAGATTAGGGAATTTTTTTCGGAGATATACGGGGCGTTCTTAAAATAGGTATCACATATCTACATTTACATCTAAATATGACTGTTTGCACGCAATCAGCTTATAAAGTGGGTACGTTTCAATAAAACATTATTTGTTAAACATGGTTTTTAAAAGATATTATTTTAATAGTTTGTGTTGTTATAGTAATATTAGAAACAAAAATAAAACGATGGAAACAATTTCTGTATTTAAAATGATAGTAATAAAATAAGAGATAAATCTATGTTGCAGGTATGCCCACATATTGCCTCGATGAAATCCGGCCTTTACAGACTTCTAACTAACAAAAAAGTTTCAGATGCTGCTCACAATTTTGCAGTGGATAGGTACAATTTTGAAGTTGTAATATAAACCATTTATTTAGGTTTTTTGTTAAAAGCGGATAACAACACAACAGCTGAAATTAAGGCGGAGTCTCCTAGCTAACAGACGCTAATTTAGTCTCTCAAAGTATCTCCGTAGACAGAGGCTCTCCAGGAGAGCAAGAATCAGGCTGGATAAGATTCTAATGGTGCCTGTTTTGATATAGAAATTGGACGCTGACTAAAACCGATAAATTTGAAAGAAAAATTCTTTGCAAAACATTTGGTGCTATTTATGAAGATGGAATCTGCAAACGTAAGTACAACTTGGAGCATTAGGAGCACATACAGAAAAGATATAGTTACCACGATCAAAATCGACAGGTCATATTATCACATGTAATGACAATAATCTGACGAAAAAGTCGAGACTCCCTATAGGGCTGGACGACTACTGATGATGAATAAAACCTCTCTATCTATATATCTATCTATCTATGTATATATAACATCTAACTACCTAACAAAACAGTATATGATGTCTAGCATATGTTTTTATCACCATCTAAAACAATTTTAAATTTTTTTTAATTATATTGTCAATTGACAGTTGAAAGTGAGTGAGAAGTCTTAATTTATTTGCAGTACCAAAGACTATACTTTCACTTTTATTTGAATTTAATAGGAGTGAATTCTGAGGGGTCAAATTTTTTATGATTAATTTTGCCTCGGGCTTCCTCAGATTTCGTCACATCAAAAGCAAAGTAAAGTTGCATATCATCAGCGTATATATGCAGGTAACAATATTTCGTGACTTGAGGCAAGTCTGTGGTGTAGATGTTAAAAAGCAAGGGCCTCAAAATTGAACCTTGGAGCACTCCCGAGTGTAACAAGCTTTTTGTCAGAGAGTCTTTTTCCACTTGTGGTGTCAATACAAGTACATTGAAATCGTTTTAGTAAGTAAAACGTGAGCCATATATATATATATATATATATATATATATATATATATATATATATATATATATATATATATATATATATATATATATATATATATATATATATATATATGTTAAATTCGTTTTCCGGGTATACTCCCGCGTAGGTGATAGGCCCCGAGAGGGAGGTAGATGAGATTCTACCGAAACGTCGTTCAGACAACCACGGTCCCTCTCGGGGCCTATCACCTACGCGGGAGTATACCCGGAAAACGAATTTAACATTCACCACCCGCGAAAACCTGAAAAACAACATATATATATATATATATATATATATATATATATATATATATATATATATATATATATATATATATACATATATATAATAAAAGTGGAACATTTATGGACCTCACAATAAATGCAGGAGTGATTAAAAAGCAATGACCATTTTTAACATGCAATAAGAATTTACTGATTTAAATTAGAGAAATTAAACACTTCTTTAACGATGCAAAAATAGGGATATTTATTTTCTCAAAATGATGTGTCCTAATTGTCACTTCCCCTCTACAGTACATACTTCTAATTCGGTACCAAAAATTGTTCGTAAAGAATTTGGTTGAATTATTTGCAGAATATATATTACAAGGTATCAGGCGAGATATTATTGATAACAAGTATATCTATCATTTAATCACTTTTGATTAGTTAGATGATCCTAATAAATTAAGTAATCCAGCATGGCACCTTTTTTCATCAATCTAAATCAAATAAAGATAATTAAGCTCAAGTCAGAACAAACACAGTAAATTGAGTAGAAAAAAGTGAGTAATTACGAAAACCAACATGTTGGTTGGTCTTTGTATTATCGGTTCCACTCCAGCTGAATGCAACCCGGCAATTTCCTGTGATACCAATTAATACAAACATGGAAGTCTGTAGTCCAATTATTCAAGCGTGCCGTGGCGGTGGTGTCGTCCGAGCTACCGATTCCAATCATTCGCGTGATCGAAGTGACCTTTGCGTGAGTTCCATCCTAACAAAACACTGGCGGTCGCGGGATGAATTGGTTATGAAGACACCTGTCCGTTAGGTTTTGGCAGCTTGGTAGCCTTGGATTGAATAATTACACTGCAGGAACGAGGGTGGAATCAAGTAACATGCCACCTTTCAAAATACGTTTAGATTTCCACATTTTTCAAAACACGCAAATAGATGTATTTTTTATTTAATGTGATATAACAAAATTAAAAAGATCGTTTGGTAACCTCATTATTTTTTCTTTTACAAAAGAACTATTTATTTTTGCAATATTTGACGTATAAGTGATTGCGTTTGCTTCTGGGGTATTTTGTTCCAATTATTTTGCTAATATACCTATGTCTTTAATTCATCGCCACATTATAGCGGAAATCTAATCAAAATACCAGAAGCAGATGTTTTGACCCGTAATATTGCCCAGAGTATAAGTTGCTGTTTAAAAAATGTACCATTGGACAGAAGTACCCGTCCCTTTTGTTCTACGCTACGTATCAATGTAAACCTGGAAATAGATGTTCTGCAGAACGTTAAGATTATGCTAACACCGAAGCTGTTTCAACAACACGAAAAAAATATTGTAGTTGAAGCACGTTTCACCAACCAAGTTGGCATCATCTGGAGACAATAGAAACTGAGATAATACCAACTTGGTATAGTAACGAGTGTTTTGGTATTTGTGGGAACACTGAAAACAGTGGTCGAAGGTTCCAACCACCTTCAGGATAACGATCGTGCTCTTCATGTATCAATTCACACAAATTTACAAGAACATTTTTTTCTGTTGAAGTGACCGAAGGAAGCGGCTGGAAAAAATGTTCATTTCACTGATTTTCCAAAGAATAGTCTTCTGGAATAACATTTTATCACCCCTTCTTGTGTATTTTACCACCCAGGAGATTTATTGATGGAGTTACATATATGTTGTTTAATTATGATTTGAGTGGTATCAGCATTGTTTTGTAACCGGTGTTATTGCGTGCTTGCAAAGTTGAGAGAACTGGATAAGTGAATTTAAGCCCAGAGAAGAAAGATACAGGGGTGTCGTCATCATGAGCGCAATATATAATGGTTGTACTATACAAATTGAGCCAGACCACTAGCGGTATGCGCAGTTTACAGTCGCCCGTCTGTTGCCAGCATGATGGACAGATCGCAACGCGAATGTCTGAAGTGGCTTTTACATTACGTTAGGATATTACCTTGCTCTAGGAGGAGGACTGTTTGAGCATCTAATTTGAACTATTTATTTATCTTGACTAATTGCAACTCTTAATGTACGATTTATGCTAACAGATCATATTTTATTTATAAATTCTTATACAATTCGTTGACTAGATAAATTTTTTTAAAGTAAAACTTCAGTTATGAATAGGATTGTCAAAAATGTTCCGTGGGACAGTGGCGTACGCGAAATTAACTAATACGAGAAACAATAGACTGTTACAATTTATAACAATGTATGTCAAACTTGCCCTCTTAACTAGCTTGATGAACTAGCTTGCTTATCACAAACTGGAGAAGATGTGTAGCCATTTTGCAGCATCAGGTATGTTTCTATGGTTGTCTCCATGAGTGATGTTCGCTTTGGTGAAAATATATTCTTATATTTTGAAAACGACCGTTCGACATCTACTGATGTAATACACGCATACGTAAATAGTCTTTGAACGCACTTAACGGATCTAGGGCTGCACCATTACATATTTGTCTTAATTTGGTAAACCCGGTGTCTTTATTTAACACACTTGCGAACTTTTCTTTAACGCGTTCATTTGTTGCGTCACCTATAGCGTGTAGCAGTAGATTTACTTCGTCCACTATTTGCAGTGACTCCGCTAACGACAACGCATTATTCTTTCATGTAATGGTTTATAGTTCTTCACAATATTTTTTAAAGCTGTTTCAATGGAAATATCTTTAAATTTTGTCTGGCTTTCCTTAATAGTTGCAGCCTCATCTGGATTGAATTGTAGTATCACAGCTTTTATTTGTTGGAAATATTCAGCATAATAAAAAGCTGCCTGCAACCATGTTCCCCAAAGTGTAAGAATCGGCTGTGGTGGTTCAGAAATACCGGGACATTTGCTATGAAATGCATGGAGACGTTTCGGAGATTTAAGAAACACTTTTTTGTACTTGCTATTAACGCATCCACCTTTGGAAAACCTTTTCGAATAGTTTCTGCCACAAGATGTAAAGCATGCACTTTACACGTAACATGTATAAACGTACAACCTTGTTCTTGCAAAGAACGGCCTACCGAACGCATTGTCACGGGCCGGCGCCATTAGTCACAAACATCAACACTTGACTTTTTAACAGTTCAAATGTTTCTAACGTCTCCAGCACCATCCTGGTAATTGTTTCGCTAGTATACTGACTTTTGCTAGCTAGTAACAGTGGAACTGTCAGTTTAAGAAGGTTCAGTACTATAACATTTAAAATAGATTTTTTTTTACAATCTATTGTCTCATCAACAGATAACCACAGCCGTGTATTTTTTAATTCACATTTCATCTTATTTACCATGTCTACGTGTGCAGTTGGTAGATAGTTACATAACGTTATGCGACTTGGTAACTTCACCTGGGCATTGTATTTATTCCAGAACTCTCGAAATGGTTGGTTATCGAGTATGTACAGCGGAACATCACAGGCAATCAGCATTGATAGTAAATCAAACATAAACTGTGGTGTCGAAGGCACGCCATTTTTGTTATTTTTATGGTGTACACTATTTACGTGAAATCCACAATTACGCTTATCCCAGCAAATCAAATCTTTCTCGCATACTTTACAAATTATTTTAGCATGATCATAGAATAAATCCGGGAATTCACCTATGAATTTATTCACTTTGTCAGTAAATGCCCGTTTTCTACCCTTGCGTACGTCTGACATGCTTTATTATTAAATTAATATCAACAATACAGTACAACAAATAAAATAAAAACACAAAAACAATATGTAATATGCCCAAGTGACTTAACGTGTACACAACTCGAAAGCTAATAATAGACTGGACTGGAGAAAGAGTTTCACGGTCAAGGTGAATGCCGGTAACAGTAAGTACATCTGTACTCTACGACCATGATACACAGAAACGATTTGCATTACTTATGAATAAATGCTACTGTGTTAATACGAATTACCATTCTAGCACTCAACTCTCAAAAGTGTGGAACAACACAAACTTGAGAAACTAAGTTATTTCTCACGACACATTCAGACTAACATTCAGCTACTTTTACAAATGGCAGTTTTGATTATTGCATGCAAAGCCTAATTTATTCGTGAAAAAAATTTTGAAAATTTTTATTGCATTTCTGGACGAATCTAGACGAATTATGACGATACAAAATTTCAGACAGAAAAAATTTTTATCTGTGTGTCTGGTTCGCGATAGCAGCTACAGTTTTTGAGATAAAGCTTCAAATTTGGTACACACATTCTAGAGGTCAAGGAAGAAATTGAGTTCGTTGACCAATTTTTGAAATGTCAAATTTTTTTAAACAACAAAATGTGACTTTTTTGAAACGTTAAGAAATGTGATTTTTTTGAAACGTCAAAAATTAATTTTTATTGTAAACTCCACCACACGTCGAGTTTTACTACGGTGAGGAAGTTCTGATCCCTAAGTAATTGGCAGCGGTTTTTTAGATATGCGCTGTCAGTATTTTTTTTGTAAATGAAAACTTCGACTTCTCCGTCCACTTAAAAATTATAAGCTTCCATATATAAATGCGCCTTTCTGACCCACCGGGTATATTTGAGTTCTGAGGAAAGGGTTGATTTATTGAAAACATATTTTTTATAGAATGTGATTTATTAATAGGACACCTAATATTAACAATATACACTAATATATTTCGGATGGCTTTTTTACAGCAAATATAGTTTTTGTACAAATATTTTGTACGACAACTAGGTATATTCTGACACTAACAAGTTAAAAAATTCTGCCTGCAAGAATAATATAATAGTATATAATATATAGTACAATATAGAAAACTTATCTTTTGCAGTTAGGACCTTTTACACTTGAAAGTTCAGTGTTTCAACGTAACATATATTGTTTTTGTTTAAATATATACAAGCGTAGGCTACTTTATACATTTATTTTTTAAATAGTACAATATTATTTATATAAATTAAAAGATGTACTTTGCTTGGCACTTAGTAGAAATTTAAAATTAAAAAAATGTACAAAATGAAATTTCACAGTAGAGTTTTAGATAGAGGTTTAAATAAAATAATGATACCTGGAGGGATATTTACAAAGTTCATTATTTTATGTAAAATGTCTATGATGTAAGCATTTTTGTTTCAAAGTATTTACATTCTTTTCTTATAAATATTTAGGACCCTTAGAAACAAATAACATCAATGACCATGAAAATTATTATACAAAACTTTTAACATAAATATAAATTGCACGAATTTTTTAATGTACATGTAAATTTAACAAAATAATGTGCCAAAATAAGTAGCAAAAAATTTTTATAAAATTCACAAAAAAGAGATTTTGTTCATTTAAATTTCAGGCCGGCTTCGATATCATGGCGAAAACCAAAATTGTAGACGCAAATACAAAATTTTTTTATTTGTCGGCCATTTTTAAAAAATGGCGGAAACATAAAATAAAACGCTATTGCAACTACCGAAAAAGAAATCGATATTTAATATCTAAAAATATTGATTTGCGGCATAAAATGTTCAAATCGGCCATCGTCAGTTAGTAACCGTAATTTTTTGCTTTTATTTTGACTAAGGAACAACATGATGAAGACCCTTAAAGTAACTGGGCCACACGAATTTAATCAAATCGTAAATAAAGATATAAGAGCTTGTGTCTGTTGGTCACAACCATGGTTTGGTTCAAGATTAAACCGTCAAAATGGTTGTCAAAAAATTATTTAGTACTTAGTCTTTTTAAAATATAATTTTTATGGCCCTTTAGATCACCTGATTTAATCCCACCCAGTTTTGTTCTTTCTATCAATGTTGCCGATGAAGTTTAGGCTTCTCTAGCACCTATAATTACCAATTTTATGGATATGCCATAGCATGTTATATTTTGATTACAAATAGGACAATACATTTTTTGCACAATTGGTTGAAATTTTTTAAAAAAATTGTATGTATACATTGTAATGTTGACATATTTTATACCAGTAATATACATCTTTAATGTGTTTTTTTCATATCTGAATTCTACTCATTCCCATATGTTAATATTTATAATATTAACATATGGGAATGAGTAGAATTTTTTCCAAAAGGGACAAAATCTGTTTGTTATTCTTCCGAAAGATATATAAACTTTTAAATTAAGTAGAGTGATTCATTTTCTTAAGTGGAATTTTATAAAGTTACCGTTAAATTATAATTTCTAAACCTCCATTTTGACGCACTACCCCTGAGCCAACTGTAATAACATCAATAAATAAAAATTAAAGTAGTGTTTCTATCACTTAATATTTACAAAGCAGGGTTATTCTCTGGCCCTTTTGGCCAGAGCCTTTGCCAGCTACCAAACGAGTCCCTCGTTTAGTTGTTGAGGGTTATCGGAAAAATTTCCCGGAGACATAAATTCAGGACTACCACCTCGGCCACCCCCGTTGCCCTGCATCATATCTGGACCTGGGCCTTGCTGGGGCATGAATTGACCCTGTTCACTTGGCATGCCGCCAAAATCGCCGCCCATCGGCATGGGACCTCCATGGTCCATTGGTCCACCTGCAAAAAAAATTGAAAATTTAAAAACGAATGCAATGTTAATTTTATTCCGAAAACATGGAATACATTTTTTTATATTTGTCTCCTCGACCACAAGATATGGTTCGCGATTTTTTTTTAAAGTATCCGTAGAGAATAATTTTACTGTTTTCTGCAAAAGTGTTAAAAAAGATACAGTTATCTTTAAAGATAGTTGAATTGACGAGAGCAGCTCTCGTTATATTGTCAGCTCGGCAGATGGACCAACTTACCTCCTTGACCAAATGGCATTCCTTGACCTCCTGGTCCTCCACCAGGATGGTGTCCGGGGAAAAAAGGGCCATCGTGTGGGTGGAATGGAGGGCCTCCGTATCCAAATTCGAATTTTCCGTCAGCGAAATAAGGAAAACCTGGTGGACCGTCTTCAAGACCCCCAGGAGAGAGGTTCATGGGGAATCCTCTCATTTTTCTTGAACCTCCAAAGAATGGACCTCGTCCCATGGATGTTAACTGCTTTAGTCGCCTTTCTTTCGATCTTTTGTTTTGAAACCACACCTGAAATAAAATGTAATTGTATAGTAGATACAAAACGTGTCTTTGTTATCAAAATAATCTTGAAATGGTTCTTCTGTTTTTGGGTTTGGTTCTGTCAGTTGAAAAAATATGGGTCTATCGTCCCACTGCAGATTCCAGTCAATAAAAAAATATAAAAAAGCAAATTCTTTGTTTTCATGTATATCCAAAAACATAATTTTAAAGTTGTATTGTTAGTACTCGTAGTGGTAAATTATTAGTTCTATTTTACTAAGTAAAATTCGTTCCACAATTTATGATACATAGGAATTTGGGGAACATCCCCACATAAGACAGCATCGTGAAATTGTCTGTGATTTCTGATACACAAGTTGATTTTTTATGCGAAATATATATAGTGCCGATTTAGAAGGGCTTTATAAAAAATTCTTTTATCTTGTAGATTTCGTGCGATGATTTATACATAGTAAAAACATCAAAAATTGCCATAAAACGCATTTAACCACTTCAAAGAATTGTATTGGAAAAAAAAGCAAAGATATAGGAGAAGAGCACTCGAGACTCCGTCAAATAAAAATTTGACGTTTATATTTTTCAAGCGCTTTGAAAGGATCCGACTATAAAATACAAAAATCTTAACACCTGAATATATAAAAATATAAAATATTTATAAAGTCGTAAAACACATATTAAAAATAATATTTATATATCTGAAAAAGTACCGCCATTGGGTTTTACTGCGAGTGTGAGTTGTTTATGACGACCGCCTCAAAACTCAAGAAGGCTATGAATTCCCGTATAATATGAATATGTTGTTAGTATTTTGTTTTTCAACGGCGCGTATGCTTTGCACGTCAATAAATTATGTCACCGTAAAATCGCTCTGATCCAAGATTTTCCTACACCCAGGAAACTCATAAAGTAGATCAGTAGGACAAAAAATAAAATATCTGACAGCATTAAAAAACATTTTTGTTGGTTTTATAGTCCAAGAAATAATTACAAGAGCGTTAACTTTATACAAAAAGGTATATTATTGAAAATTAATAAATGTGTTTCAGTTTAAATAAACGGTAAGTTCGTATACAGGGTGATTCACAATAGCATATAGAAAATAAAAATAAAAGACCAGCATTTTTCTCTTTTTGACATTTACCAAATTTTTGTGGGATTTTTATTACGGTAAAGAAATAAAAATAATGAAATAGCTAAGACAAATAAGGAAGCTGAATAATAACAGAAGCACTAAGCAGATAATAAAACTATCAGACATACATACAATATGCTACAGTTGATCAGATAACAGTTGGTTTTTAATAATTTTTCGAAATTTTCTAACAGAAAGATTTGTAAAATTGATGGTAAAAGATTATACATTAGACAATTTAACTGTAATATACAGGGTGGGGCAATGTGCGTCCGACTTCGATATCGGGAGTTCTATGATAGCTAGAAACTTAATTTAAAAAATACATCCAATATAATTTATCATAGATAATTCAAAATATAACTTAATTTGAATATTTTTATAAATAAGAAAGAATGAAAGTAGATATATATCGGACTAGAGGTTTTCGTTTTTTTGTATTGTAACTGAGGAAATGATTTCTTGAATGTGAAAATTTGGTGAGCTAATATTTTTTAATCTCAAGATTTTTTTGTTTCTAATACTAAGAATACTATTATTTAATTCAATGCAGTTCTTGCTCCTAAATTGAGTAGTTGTTTTAATAGTGTCTATGATAAAATGTATTGGAAGTGTTGTTTTTGATTTATAATATGCTTAAAACTTGAATGACTGTATAAAATATAAAAAACTATAGATATTTATTATTATTATCATGTTAGGTTTGAAAGAATACTTTTGTAATACGCTATAATCATTTTATTATTTTTTTCTAAAAATTAGTCTATTATCATAGGGCTCAAAAACGACCGTTCGCTTCGATGTCGTGCTAAGTTTGAAAACTTTTTATTTCATGAAAATATAAGCCAACTAGATCACCAAATGCCATGTTGGCATTTCTGAAAATAAATTTTTTTTCCAGTAATCCACTGTTAAAAATGGCGACTAGGCCGGTTTTTAAAAAAATTATATCTTTAGTAATAATTGACCGATTTTCAATTTGAAAAAAAAGAAAATACTCACAAAAAAAATATTCTTTACGAAAAAAAATTACTAGAGTTCAAAATAGCCTAAGGAAATATTCCCCAAAAAACTGAAATTTTTATTTTTTAAATTTATTTAACATTTTTTATTTTGAAAACAATAGACCATATGAAAAAAATGTCAAATAAAAAATTTGCACAATTCTTTGCTGAATCCAACAATATACAAATTTATAGGTATTGGTTGAAAAATAACCCTATAAAGTGCAAAAATGTGACGGCACCATCGTTGTGTCGTGAGCTACAGACAACAGCGCTTTACACATGTTCGGTGGCTTTAGTATTTGATGAATACTGTAATAGGTATGTACTTTTTTTCTTGACGGGCGCGTGTTATGACCTGTTATTATTTACACTTGCACTTGTAAAAACAATACTTCCAACTGATAAATTCAAACTCATGCAAAAACTAGAAGACACTTCAAAAAATTGCGAAACTGATACCACGCTAGATGCCTCGTTAATTAAACTTAGAACAGTTATTTTAGTTGATGGAATGGCATTGGTTCAATGTATCTCAAAATCTCCAAGTATGAGAACGTGTCAAGATTTCGCAAATGTTTTTCCTTCCAGGCTTGTTGAAATTGCATCACCACATGATGAACTACATTTAATATTTGACACATACAAGGAACACTCGCTAAAAAATAGCACAAGGTCGAAAAGAAGTCAAAAATACTCTGGTGGATCTTATCATATCTCAGATGGATCATTACTACAAAATATTTTCCTTAAAGATTTTTTATCTAACATAAAAACCAAAAAGGAGCTCATTGAATACCTCGTCAAGAAAGTTGTGGATAGTGAAAGATTTAAACATGTTGTAATTTCATATAATAACAAAACAATTTCAAATATCCCAACAACGTCAAACATAGAAGAAAACAATCATGTTCGTGTAACTCAACAATATGGAAAAGTTATACAAATTATTGTTCACAGCCCTGATACAGATGTGTTTGTGCTTCTGGTTAGTTTTTATGAGCAATTACCAAAAAAAGTCGTAATGGTAACCATACGAGGAAAAAGTAAAAAAGAAATAGATATAGGAAAAGTGGTCAAATCATTAAGTATGGGACACAGACAATCATTAATTGGTTTCCATGCCTTCACTGGAATGGATATAACCGGCCGATTCTCAAGAATTAACAAAAAATATTGCACTAAATTATTTTTGCAACTGAAGGAATCATCAGGAATATTGAAATCGCTTGCATTGTTGGGAACTCTGAACACAACTATCACAGAACTTGAAGACAATCTCCACGAATTTGTATGTTTGCTCTATAAAAATAATTCAATAAAAAGCTAACTGACTTGCGTTGGTATCTGTTTTCCACCAAAAATCAAGAAGGAGAAAACCTACCTACAGTTGATGCTATGAAGCAACATATTTTAAGGTAACGTACATGGCATAAAAATAATATCAAGATTTCGTTATTATTTTATTTTAGGGCCCATTATATTGCAACAGTATGGAGAAGTGCGAATGAAAATATCCAAGATTTGCCAGATGCCAGTGTCTGTGGCTGGAGAAAAAGTCACGAATATTTAGAACCAGTTCCCATGCTTAACACACCCGCCCCAAGTGCTATAATTAACCTTATTAAATGTAGCTACAAGAAGGGGTGTGGAACAAATATATATTCCTAAAAGAAAAATAGAATAGTTTGCACTGAAGCCTGCCAATGTTCTGCAGGAAACTTGTCTTGTAAAAATACGTCAGATTTGGTAACTCCATCGATCATTGAAGAATATGATGAAGATAATTCAGGTAAATTGTGATATTTTTACTTCAAACATATGAATAACCAAAAATACTTTTTAGAACATGATGACATGGAGATCACTTAAGTCGAAAAAGGCAATTAAAAAAGGCAATTTAAGTTCGTTTCAATTTTATATAAGTTTATGTTTACCATAATGTATAGTATTTTTTTATTCTTATTAAAACGATTTAGATTTTTTGCTTATCTTTTTTATTTAAGTCAATCTATTACCTTGTGATGTTATGATATTATTAGTAAAAACAGGTTTATTTAACCTCCATTTTGAAGAATCTGTAATTCTTCGCCACTAAAGAATTAAAAATATTTCTGCCATGGCCTGAATGCAATTTGTTACCTAAGAGAAGCTGTATTATAATATAAGTATGGAATTAATTAACTGTGTCCCGACCAAAGTTACGCACCGCAAAATTCTTTCACAATACCTGCAGCGCACCTGATTTTTCAATTTTAGAGCATTAATGTTTAACCGATACTAAATACACTATCCATCATTGAATTCAGAATTAAATTTTACACATTTTTTATTTAAACTTTCTCCCCATATCTTATTACTTTTCAAATAATAGGAGATTAAAAAAATTTAGAAAACCAAAATTTTACTTTTTTAGCAAATTTTCAATTAAGTATTAAATATTTTTAGATTTTGTATTTTTTTATAGTGAAATATATACTTTTTGAAGTATTCTCTTTTTTTGAAATGAAAGATCGGACAACTATTACCTGAGATACGATTTTTTTTTAAATCGCCTTATCCGCCATCTTGATTTGTATATTACTGGAGAAAAGTCCATTTTCAGAAATGCCAACATGTTATTCGGTAATCCAGTAGACCTTAATAATCATAAAATAAATAATTTTCAAACTTAGCACGACATCGAAGCGAGCGGACCCTATGATACTAGACTAAATACTTATGAGCTTATTTTTAAGATATACGGGTATAGATGTTAATAACATAATAGCTTTGGATACATATAAGAATATGATATGTTTATAGTAGCACGCTTATTTTCTGAGGAGAAAAGTGGCACAACACTTTTTCTGCATTCAGTTTCAGGTTATGAGCATACGAGTAGTCAATTAGTGCTTAGATCTTAATTTATTTAGTGGCTGAATTTATATTATTCGGATTGAAATGGTATAAGAGTTGTGTATAGCCAGCGCAGCGTATGATTGTATTTGAGTATATTGTACTGATTTAAAGACATCTGAGGTGTATATAGTGAATAATAATGGACCAAGTATAGATCCTTGTGGAACTTCTTATATTATTAACTTTGACATAGACATTTTGTTTGATACAACCACTTTTTGAAATCGTTCGTTTACATATGAATGGAAGACATTCTTAGATTTTAATTCTAAACCAAAGTAGTTTAATTTGGCATATATTAAGTCGTGATTGATTGTATCATAATGCTTTTTTATATTGTCACTAAGATTGAGTAATGCAGATGTAGTGCTGTGACCAATATGAAATTCTGACTGATGATTTGGGAGCAAGTTATTTTCCGTAAAATGTTTTGTTAGTTGTAAGTAAACTATTTTTTCTGAATGCTTAGATAAACCAGAAAGTAGACTGATAGGTCTCAGATCTTTAATGCTTGCGGGATTGTTAATTTTAACAAGGGAGCATACAAGTACCTCGCGCCATTTTGTTTGGAAAATAACCTGCATCCAAATAGTAGTTTATTATGTGGATAAGACGACAGATGATAACCAGGATACATAGTCTGGCCATGTATAAAAAAATATATCGGGGCCAAGATAATTAGAATGTAGTGAACTGAATGCAGTTGAGACATTGTTGTAGTCAGCTCAGCTAAATTGAAATTCGGTATTACTGGGATGTTTATGAGTCTGATAAAATGCTAATTTTTATTGCAATCGGCGGTTTTCCTAAAAACTGAGATAAAATGTTGATTAATTTCAAGAGGATTTTATAATTTAAAGGGAAGGTCTTTGTTATCTCTAAACCGAATGTTTATGTGCCCTAATGCACGCCAAAGCTGTTTTTCATTATTTTGATTTCTTATAGACGCTAACGAATAGTTATGTAACTCTTTCTATGCAATCCAGTTTCTGTATGTTTTGATTCCTTTGTAAAAATTGAGTGTTTTATCGCGTTGTTTGAAAATTAGTATTAAATTGCGAGCTAACCAAAGAGCAAGAGGTTTGCTGACTAGGACTGTTTTATAAGGAACATGAATTTGAAATAAGTTTTTAACGTTATCTCACTATCAAAAATTATATTTTATGGTCTATGTCATCAATATAGTAAATATTATCTCATTATTGTATGTTCCTCAGATCAGAATAAAATAGAACAGAGACAAATATTTTATTGCGATAGAATCCTGGACACTTGTCAGCATAGAACTGTATTAAAACAGCGACTTGCAAGACAACTCGGTGGATCCCTCTGTTAAGTTAAGCACTTGATTCCCGTCAATTTTATATTCGAAAAACATTTCTTCATTTCTAGATTTTTAATAGAGGTTAATTTAAAAACAAAAAATATATCTTTACTAAATATACTTGTCTCAGATTTAGTACTTGATTCTTTTATTTTTTTGAAGAAATACAGAATTTTACCATTTGTTCCAAATATATGTAATGTTTATACTAAGACGGCAAAAAACTGCAATACAACACGAATATAATGTGAAAAAATATTAAAGAAAAAACCCAATTTTCCCTTTGATGTACTTATTTACAGCGGTTCTGCACGTGTTTTATATTTTGTTGTTAAAATTTATTATCAAACCTAAAATGGTCTGCGGTTTCCTAGTCTGGTCTATAATAGACGACATACAACAAGAACTGATATAAAATTAATACATTTCGTGGGAGTTTGAGTCCGGACCTCAGTTTTAGTGCGCATAAAAAGGGGGCGCCTGGGCCTCGGGGTCTAACTGTGGGGCACCACACCGTTGTTCGGCACTACAAAGACTCCCCGTCGACCAACAAAGCTGTAGGGGTGCGTATCAGATACCGACAACTGTGTGTACGGGGTGGCGGTTTGTTGTATCCATTCGTTTCACTAATATTTCAAGAACATTACTATAATAGAGAGTGGGCTCGAAAAAACTTATCTAAGATGTTTTTGATCAGAAGAAATAATTATTAGAAACAGTAAATGTTGGATCAGAACTCACTTTATTATTATTATTGTTACAAAACTACTCGTTCTATTTCTTTTCAGTGTGTTAAATAATGTTATTTAAATCCTAGTGCAAAATGACAACTTGATTGTTTTGTACAGTCTTTCTTTTTATAACCAATTATAAAATAAATGTTATTTTTTATCACTAGTGATGTAACTCATTGTAAAGTAAATTAAGAATTGCAAACAATTTTATTTATTATAAACATTTATAACACAATGTTTTAATATCATTTTTATACGATTATTTTCAAAATCCAACGCCGATGGCAATGATTTTCTTGTGGCAATAAACATAAAAATAAGCTTCCCACAAATTAGTTCCTTAAACTTCCCGTTACTTGCCTTTAAAGATAATTTGGTTATCAGCCTGTGGTAAAAAAAATATTGAAATCTTCTCTTCTAAGTACCTTCGATTTTTTAGGACGATATCCCTCCGATTGTCTTTTGAAGAACACAATTAAGTTTGTAAATTTGCTAATATCTACGTTCTGTTTCGTCGAAATTGTCGTTCTCAACTTTGAATACGAGCTCCACAAGGTAGATGGTTTTTTGATCGTTTGTTTTGTTGCCGAAATAAACGACAAAGTATTTTCCGTGACAGTTTTGATATTTTTGTAATCATACTATGTTTTAAAACGTTCGTAGGTAAATTCGTATACTTTTTTTATTTTCTTGGAAATAATGTTGATATAGTCGTATTGGTTCGTTTCCAATGTCGAAGTCTTTAGAGTCACTCATTGTTTTTCCTCAGAAACACAATTTAAAAGTCGAACAGGAAAACTTTATCTGACACTATGAGCTGATTATGTTATTTATACAAATTGTTTTAACAACGGATATTGCAATACTTCTAGATTCACGTAAAATATAATTAATAATGAATGTCATATAAATTAAACGGTAAAAGACTATATGTTGCAAAATGATTAGAAATAAATCTTGCATGAAACACAAAGTAGGTGTCTTTTTATCACACGGCGTGCGACGCGACAGTGCGAACAAACTTCATGTCTAGTTGTAAAAGTACCACTTATTTCTTGTTGCATAAACAGCTATTTTAAAACTGTTCAAAAAGAACAAAAAAACATCAAGTTTTTGTTTTATTTTTAAACAAAAATCTCACTTATTTTTAAAAAACCTGAATGTTGATTGTATATTTTAGGAAAAGTTGATAGAATAATAAAAAATTACAGGTAATATGCTATTGCCTCAGTATCTGCTGATACATTCGACATTTCGAAGGCACCTGATACCCTCAAATGATGTACAAACGATTGAAATTAAATAGGTTGATCATAACTTTGTTCGGGACTCCACAAGGATCTATTATTGGGCCATTATTATTTATTTTATATACCAATGACATTTAAAATACCCAAGACACTGAAACGTGTGAAACATGTTTTTTTTTCTGCGATTATGTTAAAAGTCAAATTTTCTAACTTCAAAATGACTACGGAAAATGTCACTTTGCCGCACGCCGTGCGGCAAAGAATTTGCCACGCGCTCCGATTACATTTTTTACACACCGGAATAAACGAGTGTGTTTACCTTAAATAATTATATTATTTAACTGATAATAACAAATAAATTCTATAAATGTACATTAATTACACAGGAATTGCAATTACTTAAGTTAATGCTTGGAAAAACTGGAACATTTACATTGTTAGAAATATTAGAAATATTTACATCTGGACCAATGTTTATGGCGTTTTCGTGGTCGTCTATTATTTTCTTGGAGACACTTATATTGTTGTTCACACAATTTTCTATATATGCTTCTGCTGTTGTTGAAGAATGCCACCCACCGTGTCTTTTCAAACTGGTAAGAACCGCTCCAGCGTCAACCAAAAGAGTCGCTGACTTTCGGCGAACGCAATGCCCAGTTAGGAAGTTTTAATATTCTGCAATTTTTTTTGACATCTGTCTAAACGTGTTTATCCCTACCACTTGAACTGTACACTTGCCATGTTTGTATTGAATGAAGAATCGTTTATGTCTTATGGATGCATGTCTAAGTTGAACATATCGAAGATAAAAATCCAACCAATTATCTTCTTTTGTAACCGAAAACGTTCTAGATTTATGAGTTGTAGAATCTGGAATGATTATGAGCAAAAATTCTCCATTGTCCTGAATGTCATCTATGGTAATAATCATCAATTCCTCCCTTCTGACGGCACCAGCCACTCCAATAATTAACACTACCTAAAATAATATCTTATTACAGCTGATTGAAAAAAACTGAAATTGTATTACCTTTAGAAGTAAAAACGTGTCATCAGCAGCGTTAAGTAAAAAAGCATTAATTTGTTCTCTGGTAAATACTTCAGATTTTTTTGCATTGTATCCTGCAGATTCTCTTTTTAAAAAGGCAATTAGTTTCGGAAACTTCGAAACATCTACATTTTCTTCCAATGACAGAGTGCTTCTGAGCATTGAGTAAACTGACCACATCGTCGAAGATTTCAACGTTTTAGCCTTTTGGGCGAAATAGACGAGTAGGACCACTTCCAAATAAACATTCACCTTCTCTTAACGGCACCAGTTTACGAAAAGAAGTTTTTTATTTTTATAACGTTCTTTTGATTTATGTGGAAGGAGGTCGGAACTCACACTTTCAGCGGCAGCAACAATTTCTGCAGGAAGATCTTCGTCTGAATTCATCACTTCCTCAAAAGCAGCAGAAACAAGACAGAACGCGTCAGTTTAGCAAAACAATTTGTTTTGTTTGTTAGTCATGACAACCGTTTGAGCAGTACTTGATCTTTATTATTTTAAATAAAATCTGACAGGCGGCAAATTTAAAATTTTGGAAAGACTCTAAGGGAAAATCTTCACAACCGTAGAAAAAATAGTATGTAACATACATGTGGCAAGCTTCATTGCAAAACGATGTATGAGTGTTCCTATCATACGAGCCACACTTCAATGTACTATTGTCACCTCCCAAATTACCTATGTATCTTGTTAAAATTATTTCGCAGAACACTGGTATTGAACTTGCGTCATTTATATACGCCCTATTAGAAGTCAGACACGCTAATCTTCAGATAGACGAGCGCTCTGTGACAGATGTCTTACTATCTGTAGCACTTTGTATGTCTGTAGGACAAGTCAAGTAAGTAAGAGATTTAATCAAAAAGTCACTGGATGGGTTTATGTGAAATAAAAGTAACTGTAGTATTATTTAAACAAATAACTCGTAAATGTATCGGACAGGTCACTGTTAAACTAGTTTTCTCAGTTTCACCTTGTATGCTGAGAGTCGGCCGTATAGATTCGTTCCGCTAATATTTCAGAAATATAAATTTTATATGCCGAGGTAGAAAACAGGCAGACCGGGACTCTTAGATTTAGTTTATTGACTTTTAGCTGCATATGGTTATTATAAGCGTAGACGTGAAAACAATTATATTTACATTTTATGTTACGGGTAGATTTGTCACGATTTGTTGGGTCGGGTTAAGTCTGACGATATACTTATTTTGGAAGCAGACAGAATTAAATACTAACGTCCAGTTTATTTCTTATAGCAATTATAAATTAAACATGTATTTTAAATTAAATAAAAACTGTTAATAAAGAAATGCTAGGACTTTGTTTTATTAAATATCAGCGCACTAAAAATAAAATTCATTAAAATTAGATGGCAAATGAAATTTTCGTGTATTTCTGCTTACACAGAAGCATCTACTAGAAAAAAAGAGTATGATAATTTTCAATTGTTTGTTGACGGCAAATGACATTCCATTTGCGGCATTATAACAAAGGCCTATTTGTCTATTATTTTTGCACCATACTAGATTGTTTTTCTGCCGTGAAAGGAATGCCGAAAGGTTTTTCATGATAACATCATTTCTTTTTGTTTCATGCAATATATCGGACATCGATAAGTTGGATTAATGAGTACAAAATCTTTTAGAACGATTGCCGAAGCAAAAAGAGCCAAAAAAAAAAAATTAGAATTGAAATAAAAAAATACATTTTTCCTTAAAATGTAAAGATTTAACAAAATAAAATTCTTCTGCATGGTCTTGTCATGACTGATTACTGGTGAACAGAAAAATATAATTTTTCTACAACCGAGCGAAAAGTGCAACTTTGCGTTTCCAAAAGAAAGCGCAAAGTTGCACTTTTCCGAGGAGCGCGCGTTTTTTTACTTTGTCGCTCGACGAGCGACAAAGTAAACGCTTAGTTACCATGGAAACCATAATAAAGAAACGTCTACATACATATACATAAATCACAATTACCACAATTTACCAACTTTAGTTACATAAAGTATTAAAAAATTAGCTATTTTTATAGTAATCTATCGTTTTCGGACACTTTCATTATACTAAAGGTCGTGGAAATTTATATTTAGTAAATAATTCGCAGATCTATAAATCACACTGGTGCCCAAATTATTGCGTTAAATAAAATACAAACTACCAACTTCAGTTACGGAAAACAGTTCAAAAATTGGTTGGTAGTAGCTCATCTTTTATTTTTTAACAATTTTGTGCTACTAAAGGTGGTAGAAATAGCTATTTTTACCAATTCAATGAACTTATAAAGCTTTCGCATAGCACAGACGAATATTATGTTTTGGACATAGGAGGCCATGCTTGCCGCTGCTGTTAGCAAAAATAGACAAATAATTATTTGATGTGTCAAAACGTTCTTAAAACAGCTATTTGTGTTAAATAAATTTATTCTTATAATTATCAGATAATGGAAAGTTTTGAAAAGTATAATTTATGGTATACTTGTAAAGAATTGTGCCATGTTCAAATACGCCATTCCAGTTTAATATACTTAACTGCCCTAATTGAAAACTGCGACCCAGACATGTCAAAGAATGGTTTGTTTAAGAAGATTCAAAGAAGTTTACTACAAATGTCGACCAGATATAATTATTTTCCCAGAAGAAGACTGAATACAATCGTTTCAAAGTTTTACATATATGTCATCAAACACAGACATTTAATACCCTTTAATTCTTCGCCTTGCTTTTCACCACTAAAGAAGGAGGAAGTGTTAGAAGAATTCCAAAAACATTTAGATTTTGTTATACATAGATATAAATCATAAGATGACAGTATTTAAATAAATAATTAATAGGTACTAAAGCAATTTTTTATTTTATTTTGCAGTAATACTATTTTAACAAACATTTCTACAAAAACATGTGCAGCGCAAATTGATGCTCACGTTTTGAAATCTGAACTGTCAAATTTGAGGTTATCAATAATTATTAATTTTTACCAAACATTTTTATAAAAACACCGGTTGTAGAAAAAATCCTGTGTGTAATTCGAGCGCAAAGTGAGTGAGCTGTCTGAAAAGTCTTTACTATTTCCAGTACCTCCCAAAACAATATTTTGCCAATCTATAGGCGCAGCACAGTGGGGCCTAGGACGTCTAAAGTTGGCAGAAATTCGAAATTTCGAAAAACGCCGTATCCGATTTTTATTATGTGTAGGTAATACCCAATGAGTCTGCGCATCTATAGGTATTTTATTATCACTAGAAATTGTGAACTACCTGCGATACACCGGTCTAAACTTGTGCTTCCTACGCGTTATTAATAGACGGATTATAGAGAATTTAATAATACTGTTTGTTTTTATTTGCTTATTTCTCGGTGGATTTTAAAGTAATTTCTATTTTACCAGGACGTCATTACCCAGTGGTAAGTCTAACAATTTTTATAATATGTAACATTCTATTCACACACGAATATAGTAATGATTTTTTTGTTGAAGCTATTTTTATATCGAGAATCAAGATGTATGATTTAGGAACCTTAGCGTTTTAGTTTAGTTCTCAATGTTTCGGAATTATACTATTAGTCATTAATGTTAGCTAATAAGATGATCTTTTAGGGATATGGTTAGAAACTTGCGCATGTTTGCGCCAATTTGAACTAGCTTAAGATAAATATGAGTTATTTTTAAATCTTCTTTATGTATATACGAGTTTATATTTTTAAATTTATTCATTTCAGGATCGATGATGATGAACTTTTTCTGACAAAGACATTCCTTACTTGCGTAGAAAAGTTTTTGTTTTTATAAAAGATTTTGAGAAGTAGGTACGGTGTAATATACACAGCGAAAGATTTCTATTTAGTAACTACGTATGGTTTGAAACATCTATAAGTTTTCCCAATTACCCTCCAACAAAAAAGGAAATTATTGAGAGACCTAAAATGTGTTTTTCTAAGATATCTGAGAGAGAACAAAGCGTCAAGACATACAACATAGAATAATTGAAAGACCCCATGTTTACAGGGCAACAGACATTGTCTATCGCCCTGTAAACGCGGGGTTTTCAATTGCAGCTACAAATGAGCCACTGGCTTCCTGTCGGTGGTGTTCGTTTGTGTCGTTTATGTCTTTTTGCAATCCTGAACGACATTGCGCCTTCCAGATTCAAATCCGTATGATCTTTCTTGATGGTATTTTTTAAAAATTGTATCACACCCCATGATCGATTTTGGGCCTCCAGATTCCCAACTAATAGGTAAAACATCCAGGTCCGTGAAAACTGGCGAATTGACCAATTACTTACAGTGCAACGTTTGCGCGTGGGCATTAACCTAAGTTGAGGAGAGGGACATTTGTATCATCTATAAATAACCGTTTTATGAAAACTAATAAGAACTTAACGTTATCGCCAGCTATAAAAAGGCATTGTTTGTCGCCCTGTAAACACGGGGTCTTTCAATTGAAGCCATAAATGAGCGACTGGCTTCTATCAGTGTTTTCTGTTTGGGTCGTTTTGCCTAAGTTGTGTCTATTTTTTCAACTTTGCTACGCCACGCTGATGAGAACCAACAAGTCCGAAACACGTGTCCACGGTATGCATCCTTTATGCGGGTCTCACCTTTGATATAACATCCGTCTTGAGATATACTGTATACGCCCCACTGCGCGTCATATTAGGACTGCCATTTTGATTTTTTTTATTTTTGACATCAGATTCGGCAACGATTCCAAAAACCCATAAGTATCCATTTCCATGGAAATACATCGAGGCCTTGAGTTAATGCCAAATTTTGATGTGGTTTGCCCCACTGTGCGCAGTGAAGAACAGGTCTTAGGACTGATGGCAAATTCGGATATTTGATTTTTGGTTTTTCTTTTTTGGAATATTTTGTTACACACAAATAGCAATCATCGAAATGATTGGTGGCTTCTCGCCATACCGTTGGAATCGAAAAAGGCATGCTTTTTCTTTTCCTTTCATCCGCTGCACTAATAACACGCTAAAACTTACACATCAAACCTGGAGAGCCCATTGATTTTCTTGATATCCGACTAAAACTCCAAAATATGAAGAATACGCTTTTTTCACATTTTCAGACAATTTTCTCGCTTGTAATTTCACAAGGAATTCCCCAGAAATGTACCAAAACTTATCAGGTGAGGTTTTGCAACCGGCGCGTTTGACTAGGCATTTCTGTCGTAACAAAGTTATGTAGACAAACGAAAACACTTTCTAACAGACACAATTGGGCACTTGAAAGGTCAAAACAAGACTGAAACTGAAAATGTCCCACCTCATTTAAACTTGCTCTTCTAAAATTGCAGACCCATCATTAAATTTATTACCTGGAAATTTAATAGAGACTATTGTGTTCGCACAAAGGACTTGTTGAATATTTTTCAGTTAATAAGGAGGTATTAACAGTATAAAAACAGTAGTGTGAACTGTGTTACAAAAATTGTGTCGGCCAGTGTAAGAATCAGTCACATGCAAATATGTTCTTACACTTTTGTAGTTTTATTTCCTTGATCTACTTTTAGGGGACTTTTGGGGAAAAAAATAATATTTACATTTCATTAATATAACTATTCACTTATTATTTTGAATTTCGTTTCTTCGATCGATTTTTATGATATACGATTTGAACGTATTGCTATTTCGATTTAATTAACATGTTGTGTGGTCACATACGTCGTAAACAGTTGGTAACATTGCTATTTATATTGGTATTAGTGTGGTCCCATTAATATCGTCGAAAATAACCGTCATTTCGAGTTTTATATTTATACATTTAATTAACTTCTAAGTAAATTTTACTGAAATATTCAGAACAATCTAAACATCATGTACGAAGTATTAGTTGCATTTTTGTGTTTTGTTGTAAGACATTTGGAAGGTAAATCTGGGATTATATATAACAAAATACTATATTTTTTATTTCGGTTTAAGAAAAGTTAATTTTAAAACACAGAACTAAAGCGAAGAAATACCAAAAAAATTCATTACTCTTCCACTGGCAATTTGTGAGTTTTCACTAAAATGATGAAAAATAATAATAAAATCACCGTTTTTCATAACAGGGTGTGTAAGGTAGTAAAAGCTCATTATGATATTCTTCTTACTTAATATTTATTATTACAGTGTTTGTAGTAACCGTGATAATCATGAAAAAAAATATATATTAGTCTAAGATCCGAATTAAGGACGACCTTCACCCATCCGTTTAATGGATGAAAAATATTTTATATTAATTTTAATATGTTACAAAATATATCGCGAGTGGGTTGGCTAAAAAATTCCTGGCAAGACTATGATTAATTAAAAACTGAAAATTTTTTTTTTAAAGGAACAAATTATATTCCAATCGAAACTATGAAGCCTATAGAATATGCAAACGTTAGGTTGTCTATTTTTTTCCTCGCGTAACTATTGGGTTGGCAGGTATAAACAGGTAATTCGATACTAGTAATTTACATTCATCTGTTTAATGAATAAATCTTATATCAAAACAAAGGTAATTAAATTGCGAACAGAATGATATAGGGTTGTCTGCAAAAAATCTGGTTTAAATTCCGGTTGGCGAGCTTTAAAAAGCGAAATATTGGTGAGAATGAAAATGTGCGACAAAGAGGTCCGAGCAAACTATCCGGTGCGATAGAAGAGGACGTAGCATTGCAGCTGCGCGCGGCTCGTCCATCGGATGAAAGAGAATGCGCATACTATTTGTTCGTGCAATTGAGAAGGGTAGCGATAGACTAGTAAATACTCTGAGCATTATTTTGGTAACCGACCTTACCACAACCGTTATTTTTCTTCTCAAGTCAGCTATATCGCTTGGCTTAGTTTTGTATATCATACTTATTACACATCCCAAAGAATCTAAGAGTGTAAGATCAGGAGAGCGCACTGGCCATTCTAGCGATCCTAGCCTCCCTATCCACCGATTTGGACATGTTACGTCGAGGTATTACCCGACATTGATTCGGTAATGTGGTGGGGCTCCATCCTGCTGGAACCATATCACATCGGCTGGAACTTGTGGGTTTGCTTGAGCAGAATATAAGTTTGCCAAAGTTAGTACGGCATTATTTTGGAGCAGAGCTAAATAATTATCTTCATTCAAATTGCCATCAGTGATAAAGGGACCAATGACATGGTTTCCAATTATCCCCGCCCAAACATTAACCTTTTCAGGATTTTGCGTATGTAAATCTCTCATCCAGTGAGGATTTTCATTAGCCCAATAGCGACAGTTTTGACGATTAACATGACTGTGAAGAGAAAAAGTGGACTCATCAGAAAACAAAACATTTTCTAGTTGGATAACATTACTCTCTAACCTTTGCATCTTTTGTTTAGAAAAATACGTTCTTCTATCAAAATCGTCTTCACTTAGCTCCTAAACTGGGGTCCCTTTATAGAGATGCATTTTATTTTCTTTTAATAGGCGAATAATCGAGGAATGGGAAACATTCAATGCTGAAGCTGCTTATCAACTTGAACTATGTGGGTTTTCTTCAAACTCAAGCAGTAAATCTAATTTGGTATCATTACTCATTGCATTGGAAGTTTTTTACATTCCGTACATGTCCATTTTCGCGAAACTGCTTTTCAATTTTGCTAATCGTACCTTGGGATATAGGCGGAAAATCAGGAAATTTTTCTTGAAATAGGCGAGCAACCTCGGCCTGTGATCGCATTCTATCACCGTAACCAACCATCTGTATAATTGTTATTTTATGAATTTCTGTTAATTAAATCATGTTTAGGAATTGCAGTTAGCAAAACTAAAACTATACTCAAAACACTGACAACTATTTATGGATGCCAATCAAATAGCAAGTAGCTACGACGTTTTCAATAAATCTAGTTATGAAGAATTTTGATCAGTTTTTATGTCTTCTTTTTAGTTGATAATGTTGAAAAAGGACACAAATTGTTTTAGCTAGCCTGCAAGAACAAAACGCTGTAAGTTTTTATGTTTTTCGTTGTAGCGAATTTCGTCAAGCAGACCGCTAATTTTTGCAATAAATGATTAAAACCGTAGCATTTTTGAATAGAGAATGAAAAGATCTTTCAAATGTTGTATCACACGCCCTTACTTCCTATTTAAAAATTTCGGGGCTGCTACTGCCACTCGAAGGGGGGTTGAATTTAGGGATGAAATTTTTACGTTGCAGGATGTCACTTTCGAATCCAAAATCGACGTATCTCGGGATTTTTTATAAATATGTACAAAAATTGAGATACTGAATTTATTCCATTTGGCTCTTCCACTCTGTATGTGTGTTGCACTACTGTATTTATGTGTGTGGATTTGTAGGGATTCTGACAATTGGTAGTTTTCAAGTATAGTTGCGTAGTCAAGCAATCACTTGATATTTTAATGTCTGAGATTCTATTAAAATGCACCAATAGTTTTAGTAAAGTAGTATAAGTAGTTTTTTTAAGAGCACTCTCATACACATTTGACTTATTTGTATTACTTCCATGAACCAGAATACTTAAAAAAAAGTAAATAATTTGAAAGTCGCATCTTCACTTTCTAGCTTCAAGTATAAAAATGTTGACCATAACATTGCATTGTGTTGAAATGGTTAAGGCAATTTATAAAGCAATGTGACCATTTCTGAACTTTCTCTACATGCACATATGGCCATTGATGTTTAAAAATTTATTGGAATATAAATTGATGTATAGACAGATCATTAATGAAATGATTGATGTATCGATAATCATGGTACGTGTCGTAGCATTGTTTCCTATTACTTTCGTCCCAGTTTTTCAGTTACGTCGAAGAAAATTTATAGATGGATATTTTAAACGTTAGCTTCATAAATTTCTAAAATTCCATCCCCTGAAACACTCTCAAGTGATAAAACATAAATGAAAGTAAACTACCTAGCTAGCAAAAAGCACAAATTAAAATATACGTTTTTCAAACGACTTTCAAAATTATTTCTTTTCAAATAACTACTTTCATAACGAATACGTACTGAAAAAAGGTGATATGCATTGTGTATTATAGCGTTGTGAAATGTGTGAACTAAATATGAAATAAGTAAATTTAATCCTAGAATGCATAACCCGGATCTTGCAGGAACAATGTCATGTTTAATTGTTTATGTCCATTGTCTATAGTTATCAACAATTTTTTACTAACTTTTGGCTTTAGTGGAGTGAATTGGGCTTGAAAATGCGACGGTATTTTTTTCGGCGCAAACCAGGATCTACGACTTTTTTCTTACCGAGCGCTCATCAACTAGTGTTCGACATCTCTGAAGTAGTTATAATTATTATATAGCTATTTGTATGACAAGGGAGAAAAGTGCATAATTTCCTTCCGGATAGTTTGATCAATATCCAAGGGATGAAATGGCACTTTGCTCCTGTGTAATACATATGATTTTTTCTACGACCATTTACAGTGTCTTACATTGGTTTTACATATATTTTATTATATTTTCTTATGCATGACAATCAAAAAACCAAATATGTCAAAATGTCATAATAGGTATTTAGATAAGTAAATATTGTTAAAAATCAAAGTACATGGAACGTTGCTAAGGTTGCTTCTTGTTTTCAAAATAAACGAACTTCCAAAAAGTTTATAATAATGTATTCCGAATGTGAAGATGAAGTTCTTCAAGATATTCTGGAAGAAGCAAACGTGGTTTCGTTAAATCTATTACCGTTAAAGTCTCGTGAAAAATATGAAAAAGAGTATCAGTTATTTAATTGTTGGATGCAGACTAGGCAAATAAGAAAAATATGTGAAGAAGTGGTCCTATTTTACTTTTCCAAAAAATGCGCCGATTTGAAGCCTTCAACATTATGGAGCAAATACAGCATGTTGCGATCTACACTCCAAATTAAAGACAATATCGACAAGTTTCCTAAATTAGTAGCTTTTTTAAAAAAGGAAATCTGCTGGATATAAAGCCAAGAAAGCCAATACTTTTTCAAGGAAGGATATCAACAAGTTTATTACAGAAGCTTCAGATGAAACTTACTTAGATATGAAGATAAGATTGATCGTTATTGTTGAATAATAAATAAAAACAACGCAGCATTTTTTATTAGAAAGTATATATATGACAATTAAGTGACATTTTAGGCAGTTATCATAAGTGCATTTTCCTTTTTCAGATTGTGCTTATATTTGGAATTGCTGGGGCATGCCGTAGCGATGAATTAGTTAAAATGGTACTTGAGGATATCAGTGATAAAGGCGATATTTTGGTGGTGCAAATATCTGACTCAAAAACTAATATCAAAAGGACATTTACAATAACAAATGAGATTTTAAACGGAGTATCTGTCTTGGATAGGTATAGAAAATATCTGGACTGTAGGTCCCCTAAAACATGTCATTCTAGATTTTTTGTAACTTATGCTAAAGGGAAATGTACAAACCAGGTAATTGGCAAAAACACAATTGCCAACATTCCATACAGAATAGCAATATTTTTAAATTTGGATGATTCGAAAGGCTATACTGGACCCAGTTTCCGCCGTACTTCAGCTACGTTATTAGTCAATGCTGGAAGTGACATTCTCACTCTAAAAAAGACATGGGGGATGGCGAACAAACGCAGTAGCAGAAGGGTACTTAGATGATTGTATTTCTAAAAAATGTGAGGTAGGCAGCCAAATAATTACGGAAGAAAGTACTACTTCAAGTACCAAAAAACGTTGTCTTGTTTTTGAAAATTTTGTTTCTACAAGTACTTCATCAGCGACCAAGACTTTGGAAAACAACAAACAGGAACTGATCTCCACCAGCAGAGCCAACATTTCTTCAGGGGCAATCTCCATTAGTAATTTAACTAATTGTACCATAAATTTTAACAATATTTAGTTACTGATGTTAATTTAAACCTCGATTTAAACTGTTTTCAATTTCTATAAATAAAAATAAGTAATAAAAAATCTGTTTCAAAGGAAAGCATTCATTTTCAGGAAGTTTGTGTATCAATAAAAGAAGTCTATACACTACTATTATAGCTATTTGAAATTTTTACTTGTTTGCTTCCAGAGGGAGCCAAAGTATTTTCCTCCCTAGGGAATCAAAGTATTTTCCTCCCGAGGGAGGAAAAGTACTACTTTGCTCCCTGAAATGAGGGAGCAAAATAGTATTTTCTATGTAGGGAGTAGAAAAATATAATTTACTTCTTATATGACGTTTTGGGGCAAATTAAATAAAAATGTAATTATTACAAATAAAAGTTGCAGTGGGGACATTGAGGACTGCAAACTAGACTATCAATTTAAACTAGATTGTGCTGGTTAGTTTGTGGTATTTTTTGTAAACATTACACTGGCCAACACAATTTTTGTAACATAGTTCACACTACTGTTTTTGTATTGTTAATACCTCCTTATTAATTGAAAAAATATCCAGTAGGTCCTAATATGTATAGTTTGTATGAAGTCAATTGAAATCGTATAAAAACTAAAAGCCTGCAAAAACCGTCGGCATCTCATTATTGTACATGGGCGGAGGTAAATAGAAATGCTTGTCATAAGAAAATGTTATACTTGTTTGAAAATTGTATTAATTTTTATTATTTTTTGTTTATTAGATAGGCTATTTTGTTCATTTCGCCAATAAAATATTTTTGAAATATATCAGTTTTAGATATAAAGTCTAAATATTTAAATTTATTGGGTTTAGTTTTAAAGTAAACCCATACTATATTGAAATATGTTATTGCTCTGCAAGGACCAACGAGAAGGTATGAACATATCCTTGCCAGGATGAGGGAATGGGACAGGTTAGATTAGCGAGGGGCAAGGATGTTATATAGTAAAAAATAAAAGTTTCTTCTAAAATAAAAATAAACATGTAAGTTTCTTAACCAAAGCAAAGAATTAGTACCACAAAAATAAATATTTGTTTAGATAAAACATAAATAAAAACAAAACTAAAATATGTCTCTAGAATAAAGTAACTTAAATTAAAATTTCTTGTCAACTAAATAAAATATATTCCAAGAAATGTAACAATAAAAAAGTAAACTTCATACCTAATATAATATCTAAATATTTTGTTCTGAAAATATATGTATATTAAAAAAGTTAAAGGCTAAAAAGTTAACGCGTCCAAATCTTCACTTTCTGAAGAGGAATCATTACCAGGTTGAATTATAATCGGCGCATCTAGATACACTATATGCCTGTTTAGTTTACGATATTCTCTGATTTTTTCCAAATAATCTACCCGAAGTGCTACTATACGTCGTGATTCCATAATTACCATACGACTGTCAAGTTTTTTATGTTTAAAACCGCATTCTAATAAAACATTTCGTAGTGTATCTAAAGAACTATATAATTATAATCAGGATAATCGCTTAATTTTTCTCGAATCATTTTTAACGTAGGAACTATATTTTTTTCATACATATTATAAATTATACGCCGTATTACATCTTTGGTAGCATCATCAATATTTTTTAATTTCATATTTTTCCGTTTCCTATTTGTACCGTGATCTATAACATCTCCTTTTTTAATTACATGATAAATTGTTGATTTTGATATTTTAGTTAATTCGTTAATACGTTCTATTATTTCTTTCTCACATTTTTCACGATTTTCGCTTTTTAAACGTTCATATATATTTAAAATAATGCGTTGACTTTGTACGTGTAAATCTTTATTTTGAAACTCTAAATTTATTTCGTCTTCCTCGACAATAACAGGCTCAACTATTTCGGGATTTTCGGGCGTTATTATATTATCTTCTGTTTCAAATGGTCTCCAGAAAGCCATGGTAAATTAGTAAATACCTAATACAATATCTTAAATACCTTTTATGTAGTAATAAATATTTACCAATATGAACACTAAGTATAAACCGAACCACCTTGATATTATAATAGGTATTTCTGCACTGCACTGGACAAATGTAATAAATAAATAGGTAACATCCGAGTCCACGTTGACTCCTGACTGATATAAACTCAAACACCCACCGACCAACCGGATTGACGAATATTCTGATCCCAGCCAATCGTCGCCCATCGTCCTCAAAACATAGCCAATGCCGGCACATCTCACAAGTTTCCGTAATTGCGGAGAAACGATTTAATGAGTTTTTTTTATACTAATGGGCCTGTCCGTTTTATTATCTTTAAAACACGTGCAGTCGTAGATGGTTCGTTCAGGCTGATTACATTGCCAGTCTCGGACTCGCCTGCACAATTTCAACTACCATTTGATTCTCGATACCATTGCTAAATACATAGGACAAAATATCAAGTTAAGTGCGCACAGTCCTGTGCTTTAACAATGACCAATTTCAATTGACTTCGTATAAACTATACCATTTTTGTATGAACACAATAGACCCTATTATATTGTCAGGTAATAAATTTTATGATGGGTCAATAATTGTAGAAGAGCAAATTAAAGTAAGGTGGGACATTTTCAGTATCAGTTTTGTTTTGATCTTCCAAGTGCTCAATTGTGTCTGTTGACTGTTAGAAAGTGTTTTCGTTTTTCTGCATAACTCTATTACGACAAAAAGGTCCAGTCAAACGCGCCGAAGTTGCAAAACCTCACCTGACAAGTTTTGTTACATTTATGGAGACTTAGTGAAGGATATAAATACTTAAGAGAACTTTTTCCTCAATTAAGTGACGCCAAACTTAAAGAAGGCATTTTTATTGGTCCTCAAATTAGAAAATTACTTGACGATGTAGATTTTAAAGGAACACTCAACAGACAGGAACTTAGAGCTTGGAACTCTCTTGTAAGCGTAGTCAGGGGATTTTTTGAGAACAAGAAGGATGAGAACGACAAGCAACTAGTAAGCGACCTTTTAGATTAGTATCAAACGCTTGGTTACCGCATGTCTTTAAAAATTCACTTTCTGTATTCTCATTTAATTTTTTTTCCTGAAAATTTGGGCGCGATAAGCGACGAGGAGGGAGAAAGATTTCATCAAGATATCAGGACAGTGGAAATTCGTTATCAAGGACGATGTGATCCAGCCATGACGTGATTACTGATTACTGTTGGTTCTTAAAGCAAAACGATTTGATTCACCATAAGTCACATATGCAGATACAATATTCTAATTTTGCACAATGCCGCAATATCTTAGAGTTAATAATTATATACGTTTTTTTTTGGCAAAGACCTCTTTATATTTATGTGAGAATAATTAAATAATTCAAACTTAACAAGTCTCGCTTAATATTTGTCTAGAAAAACTTATAACATCCATTTGTCTACGAGTGTTCTAAATGCAGTCTTCAAAGAATTTCTTATTTTCCCCTCAAACTACTTCGTTGGCAAATAAACCCATTTAAATTGGTTTAAACATATTTAACTGCTATCTGGCGACGTCTCTTTCATAGCACATCTATTAACCGGCTACAGGATTTGATTTAAAAACGACTCGAGTGCGTCGAGGCATATGTGAGCAAATGTCGATCCAAATTGCCCGGAACAGCAAGGTGTGGTCTAGGTTCATGTTTCTTCTTCTCCAGTGGTTCAAGTTTGTTACAGTAAACGTACAAGTTAAAAATATTTAATTTTAAAATATTTTCATGTTGTAGTTATTTGCATTTAGCAGATAATGTTGAAGCAAACAACGAAGACGATAATTATAGGGTGAACCAAAAAAAATTCCACCGTTGAGTTATTTTCATAACAAGTTTCTCCGCCCAATAGACTCTACTAGTTGTGACGTCATATAATTATGCAACCTACATACTAATTACTGGGTGTCGAGCCATTATGAAAACATCAAATATTAATACGCCGGCATTCACCTTGACAGCGAAACTCTTTTTCCAGTCCAGTCTATTATTAGCGTTCGAGTTGTGTACACGTTAAGTCACTTGGACGTATTGCATATTGTTTTTGTGTTTTTATTTTATTTGCTGTACTGTACTGTTGATATTAATTTAATAATAAAGCATGGCAGACGTACGCAGGGGAAGAAAACGGCCATTTGCTGACAAAGTGAATAAATTCATAGGTGAATTCCCGGATTTATTCTATGATGGTGCTAAAATAATTTGTAAAGTGTGCGAGAAAGATTTGATATGCTGGGATAAGCGTGATTGTGGACTTCACGTAAATAGTGTACACCATAAAAATAAAAAATTGGCGTGCCTTCGACAACACAGTTTATGTTTGATTTACTATTAATGCTGATTGCCTGTGATGTTTCGCTGCACATTCACGATAAACAGCCATTTCGAGAGTTCTGGAATAAATACAATGCCCAGGTGAAGTTACCAAGTCGCACGTTATGTAACTATCTACCAACTGTACACGTAGATATGGTAAATAAGATGAAATGTGAATTAAAAAATACACGGCTGTGGTTATCTGTTGATGAGACAAAAGATTGTAAAAAAAATCTGTTTTAAATGTTATAGTACGAGAACTGGATCCTCTTAAACCGACAGTTCCACTGTTACTAGCTAGCAAAAGAATAAGTCAGAGTATTAGCGAAACAATTACCAGGGTGGTGCTGGAGACGTTAGAAAATTTGAACTGTCAAAAAATCATGTGTTGATGTTTGTGACTGATGATGCCGCACAGTGGACGGAAATGCCGAAAAGCTGGCCAAACTATAAAGGCATTGAGCTATTTTACTGAAATTGTGCATACAGGGGTTTTTTGTGTCGCTGATCAAGAATCCGAAATTGAATTTTGAAAAAAACAAAATGGCGGCCATGACATCCCCCCAAAACATACCAAAAATCGCCAATTATCGCTGCATTTTTACAAAACTTTGTATACAGTTTTTTTGGGTTGCTGATGAAGAATCCCATATAGAATTTCAAAAAAAATTACGGTCAATAATATATACATAGTTCAAAAATTATTATTGAATTGAAGCGAATTCATGTTTCATTTGTTTCGGGAAAATTAGGATCTGGCGAATGGAATAAAATTGTGTAATGACTTTGAAAACTAATTTTATTCAATTACTATCTGAATTACATTCATGAACGCATTCAAAAGGAGCCCACTTTATGGTGCACGAATGTGCATGCATCCGTGCATTCGCGCACAATTTGGTCAAATCTCGCAAAGATGCAAAAAGATGCAGCTAATTTTTTATACACTTTCGAAAAAATGTTCATTGAACACATTCCAATAAGTTTCAAGACCAACCATCACCAGCCGCGTAACTTATGGCCTTTTTTGTGGAGTTTATGAACCGTTGCATGTACAAAAATGCACTCCACTTCGATAATTATTTACTAATTACCATATAAATAAACTGATCTGATACTGAGATATTTTAATTGTACTTACTTTCTGATGCAGAATCCATTTTTATGATACAGAAAACTGCACTTTGAGAATTTTTACGCTGCAGACAAAATTTATCGATTTTTGAAGCGTTGCGAGCTGCCGAAGTGACGTGCTGCACGGTCGCACAATAAGTAATTTCCTCGCTCAGGTAGTGAACCCGGACCGGTATTAACGGTCGTTTCTAATGCTAGGGGTACCACTACAACGATTTAAAACGTTTCCATTTCAAAAAAAAAATCTTCACTTTTTAAATTTTGGCCAGCTTTTTGGCGTTTCCGTCCACTGTGCGCCGTGACAATGCGTTCGGTAGGCCGTTCTTTGCAAGAACAAGGTTGTACGTTTATACATGTTACGTGTAAAGTGCATGCTTTACATCTTGTGGCAGATACTATTCGAAAAGGTTTTCCAGAGGTGGATGCATTAATAGCAAGTACAAAAAAAGTGTTTCTTAAATCTCCTAAACGTCTCCGTGCATTTCATAGCAACTGTCCCGGTATTCCTGAACCACCACAGCCCATTTTTACACGTTGGGGAACATGGTAGCAGGCAGCTTTTTATTATGCTGAATATTTCCAACAAATAAAAGCTGTGATATTACAATTCAATCCAGATGAGGTTGCAGCTATTAAGGATATTTCCGTTGAAACAGCTTTAAAAAATGTTGAGAAGAACTATAAACCATTACATGAAAGCATAAATAAATTAGAAAACAGTGCGTTGTCGTTAGAGGAGTCACTGCGAATAGTGGACGAAGTAAATCTACTGCCACACGCTATAGGTGACGCAACAAATGAGCGCGTTAAAGAAAAGTTCGCAAGTGTGTTAAATAAAGACACTGGTTTTACCAAATAAAGACAAATATGTGATGGTACAACCCCAGATCCGTTAAGTGCGTTCAAAGACTATTTCACGTATGCGTGTATTACATCAGTTGATGTCGAACGGTCGTTTTCAAAATATAAGAATATATTTTCACCAAAACGAACATCACTCATGGAGACAACCATAGAAACATACCTGATGCTGCAAAATGGCTACGCATCTTCTCCAGTTTGTTATAAGCAAGCTAGTTCATCAAGCTAGTTAAGAGGGTAAGTTTTACATACATTGTTATAAATTGTAACAGTTTATTGTTTTTCGTATTAGTTAATTTCGCGTATGCCACTGTCCCACGGAACATTTTTGACAGCCCTATCGATAATACAATGCTTGAACTTGAATATACGAAAGTTATGTTATAAAACGTGACGTTCTACAAGGGAGCAATAAAATAAAATTCTACGTTGTATTACATGACGTCACACTAAAAAAGTCTATTCGTAGCGTAAGACTATTTCTTTGTAAGTCACATTAAACGTATTTATTTGACGTTTCCAATACATTCTTAGACATTATTTGATAGACACGTTTTATTTTATTACGATAAAAAGAACTTATGTAAATATTAAAAAGGTCATATCTCCATTTTTCATATTATTTAATTAGAAAGAGTCATGTAACTGATATTTACGTAAAAAATGGTGACATAGCTAATAAATAATAATAATATTGTAATCGTTAATATTATTTTATTTGTGATAAATTACTTAGCATTCGTGTGTTGTTTCCTTGCTGTTCTATTTTGCATTTGTAATGACTATATTTAACTTTGAAGTGTTTAAGGCAATAAGCAAAGAGTGATATTAAGATAATCGAATAGACTAGAAAAAGAGGGGAATTAGTATAATCTTTTAGTGGGTAGACTTACAAATGAGTTTATAATTGAATATTTCACGATTAACTTATATACAAATAATAAATAAATAATGGGAGTAGAACAAGTAGGTAAAAAAATCCAATTTTCAATGTTGCGGATACTTTCATTATGTCTTGAAAGCGTTTATAGTCATTTTTAAAGCCTCGCTGATATCTAAAAGACGATTTTTTCAATAACTCCGTACCATTCTTCATGTACGAGTTATTTGCGTTCTGAGTTTTTTGTATACATTTTATTACATCCAATATTCCTCTTAAGCGAGTTAAGTTAACCTCGAAAATAATTTGACATACAGATTTAAATAAACCTTTACATAGCATAATGTCTCACAATATGTAAGTTAGTATTATTTTAATAACCCTACATAAACAAACAATGTAAGCTTCTCAATGCCGTATAATGTTTGTTAAATAATCAATCATTTATGCAAAATCTATTTACAATTCTTAAAAGTTATATTAGTGACATAAAAAATCAAATGAAAACTAATCCCAACCGTTTCTGGTCTTATATTCACGAGAAAAAAAAACTCATCTAGTATTCCCAATAACATGAGATATAAGAAAGAGTCCTTTGATGATCCCACCATGATTATTAACAAATTTGCTGAATATTTCGAAGTATCTTATACCACAAGCTCAAACACAGACACGCCATTAGATAATAATTGTCATAATATTCCTCATTTGCTACTAAACGAAATTTCTGAAGATGATGTCTTAAAAGCCCTAAACAAATTGAAGCCCAGATGTACTGCTGGTTCTGATGATATTCCAGCTTTTCTTTTAAAGGACTGCGCAGTAATACTCGCAATCCCGTTAACAGTTATTTTTAATCTATCGTTACGCTCTAAAACATTTCCTAACATATGGAAACAATCAAGAATATGTCCCATTTTCAAGAATAATAACAGACACGAAATAGAAAATTATAGACCTATAGTAATATTGAACAATTTCTGTAAAGCTTTTGAAATTGCATTATATGATATTATTTTTCTTCATGTCAAGCCTCTCATTTGCACTAATCAACATGGATTTATGGCTGGTAGATCCACCACCAGCAACTTATTCTGCATTACACAACAAACTTCTCGAAAGCCTTTAACCTTCTAGACCATGGCATACTACGTAGCTAGTGATGGGACTCGAGTGTGAAAATACTCGAGTGACTCGAGTCAAAATCCGATTCGAGTGACTCGAGTCATATGGCTGTTCAATTCGAGTAAAGTTGTTACTCGAGTCGAGTTATTGCTACTCGAATCAAGTTTTAACTCGAGTCGAATTGCAATTCGAGTAAAGTTGTTACTCGACTCGGGTTATTGTTACTCGAATCAAGTTTTAACTCGAGTCGAGTTGCAATTCGAGTAAAGTTGTTACTCGAGTCGATTTATTGATATTCGAATCAGTGAGTTACTATGATTCAAGTTTTAAATCGAGTCGAGTTGCAATTCGAGTAAAGTTGTTACTCGAGTCGAGTTATTGCTACTCGAATCAGTGAGTTAATATGATTTAAGTTTTAAATCGAGTTGAGTTTGACTAGAGTCTAGAGTCAGGGCAGAGTCGAAATCAAACTCGAGGCGAACTATAGAGTAAGTAGTTGGAGATGATTCAGTGGTTTGCTAAACGGTAAGTTTTAAAAGTGTATTTAGGTTTTTTCTTTTGGTAATCTTTCAGCATTTAAAACACTACCATATAATTCCAACATAAGTTTGAAAAATCGAAAGGATAAACATAAATCATAATAATTGAAATACAAAATAATAAATGGACCCAGGTCAAATATTATTTTTCCGGCAACACATTTCAAATACAAAATTAAATATTTAATTAACATTGTATATAAAATGACATTTAAAGAAAACCAACACATATTTATTTTTATATTAAATTAACATTAAATTAAACTCTTGTTTAGCACAAAATATTAAATAAATACAGTATTTAATATTTAATACACACCGATTACGGTTTTTTATTTATTTCGAACTAATTGAATCAAAAAAACAAATCTTTATGAACATGAATGTGCCAGTTTGATTGCTGCAGTCGTGCGAGTCTTGATTTTAAAGAATTCTAAGTTCTAAGTTCTAATTTCTAATTTTCTAATACGTCGTAATAACGTCGTATGTAACAATTATAGGTTGTACGTAGAGGCGATTTGTGATAGTTTTCTGACTATAGAGATGCGAGTACTACGAGAGCTCTGCAATAACAAACGTTCTGATTGAACAAGCGCATCTCTACAACAATGTGCGCATGCTTCTGATAGTTTCAAACGGTTGGAAACTGCTCTACGAACAAACCTTTTAATTAATAATTATACAATCTGACCTACAAACATGAAACAACAAACCTGGAGGGGAATTCCCGATCCCGATGACCCGATGATATAGTAATTGATTAGTGATTTCATTCATGGTTACATGTTTTCATCTTTATTACTTTTACAAGATTAGTGCCTTCATTGCCTTCATGTAAATAACCTTTCATATTTATATTATATAAACAAATCTCACTGGCACTAAAGAATATTTAAAAATATTAATAAAACCATAAACAATTAAAGAAACTTGACTCGAGTTAAAAAGCGACTCGAGTCTAAAGGCGGCTCGAGTCAAAAAGCGACTCGAGTCAAAAAGCGATTCGATTCAAAAAGCGACTCGATTCAAAAAGCGACTCGATTCAAAAATCGACTCGATTCAAAAAGCGACTCGAGTCTAAAGTTGAGTCGATTTTTTGAGTTTTACTCGACCGAACTTTTGACTCGAGTTTTATAACAATGAAACCGAGTTTCAACTCGAGTAAATTCGGAAACCTACCGAGTTATTCGAGTGAAAAAAAGTCACTCGAGTCCCATCACTATACGTAGCAAACTAAGCTCATTCGGTTTTGTTGATTCTCTCATTATGTTTTTTTTCTTCCTATTTGCACAATAGAAAACAGTATGTAGTGTACCATGGTTACAAGTCTAAAGAAATACTAGCTAAATCTGGTGTTCCCCAAGGTTCCAACCTTGGACCCTTATTGTTTATTATGTTTATAAACGATATCGTGTCTGACCTCCAATGCAAGTATATTTTGTATTCAGACGATTTAAAATGATTGTATCTGCTTATAAAATGATTTGCTTACGCTTGATTCATGGTGTGAAAAAACAAGTTACCATTGAACGTCGGAAAATGCTATAATATATCTTATATTAAAAAAAGTGTCCCGATAATTAACAATTATCTATTCAACGATCAGGTCGTGAAAAGATGTAATCAGTTAAAATCTCTTGGTGTAATATTTGATTGCAAGTTAACTTTTGTTGATCACATTTCCTCTGTTATCAGTGCAGCTTATAAAAATTTAGGTTTCCTTCTCAGAAACACAAAAGATTTTAACGATGATACCACTTTATTTCTCCTCTTTAATGCATTTGTACGCTCAAAATTAGAATATTTTGCCATTATATGGCATCCTGGGTATGATGTTCATGTTAACAATATTGAAAATATTCAACGCAAGTTCCTAGGTATTTAGCTTATAGACGTGATGGAGTATATCTTTTCGGTTTGCTTCAGCAATTTCACGTTAACGATTTATGTAGTAGACGTAATTACCATTCAGTACTTTTTTTTGTATAAAATTCTCTGTAATAAAATTGATTGCCCTGAAATTCTCGGTATGATCAATTTTTACGTACCATCCTTTTCTACACGCAACACTTCTCTATTCTATTTGCCAACGACTAGAACGAATGTACTCAGTTTCTCACCTTTACATATAATGTGCTCGAATTATCAAACTATGTATAATGTAATTGACATCTTTCGATTTAATATTTGTGGTATACGAAATAAGATTCTCAATGTCATGTCATTTAACTAATCTATTCTCATATTGTATTGTATTTCATTTAATGTAATTATTACTGAATTTTTCCCTGTCCTGTAAATGGGTTCACCCGTTGGTAAGTGTATGAATAAAATAAAATAAATAATTAAAATAAATAAATAAAATAAAAAAAATGCCAAAGAAATAGTGGCAATGAATTGACTTTACCCTGTATATTACAACGTGACCAACTGTTATGTTTACAAACATTTTATTTTCTTCATAAGAATTATTATAAATGTCATAATTATAACAGAGCATTCCTGCGAAACCACAAACAATAAAAGTATTACAAGGTTTACAGTTTTTGTATTCGACAACTAATATTTATTCCATCAGAAAGTCGCCCTCTAGTGAATTGCGGCCAATATTTTGCGACAAGTGTTTAATTTATATGGCCAGTTATACTAATTTTCCAATTTTCAATACCACATGTCATATGGAATCATAATTTGCCGAATAATAAGCCCTGTTGGCGTCCGAAACAACCCCTAGACGTTGAATATACAGTTATGATTCTTGTTTGACGTCGCATTCTGCCAGTGGCGTATCTGGAAATCATTCTGTTTTACTTACAGCGAAATAATTCCTGTGGACTAATACTACGATATGAACATTTTAGAACAATTTCAAAGTAATAATCAAATAGTCTATTATTTATAATTTTGCTAATATTACGGAAATTGCTATACATACACCGTGTCTCAAGACCTTTCGCAAATTGGGAGTAACTAGTAAATGCGTTATTGTGCAATAAAGTAATTTCGCATTAAATACGGAATTATGGTACATTGAGAAGACCAACGTGTGTTTAAAGTATGTCATGTGCTGTAATAAATGCAGTAATTTTAAAATAGCCGCCTTTACGGCAGACTGATATGCTCGAGGCGGGGCGAGGCTAGTTAATATGTTATTCAGGTGCCCACCTGACTTGCTGATAAGGCTGGTGGGTTGGGCTGCCGAGAAATGTGCGCATATGTACAAAGTACTTATTGCAGAAGCTGAGACACGGTGTATATCCTCATTTTGATGGACAGATTGTTTCTAATCAACATGGTTTTGTAAGAAATAAATCCACTGTTACCAACTTAATGTGTGTGATAAAGTAGGTACATTTCACATTATCTTGATATCGGCACCCAGGTTGTGCTTTACGCACATTTTCTAAGGCTTGACCACGGTATATTGTCACGCAGAAGGATATACCATCATAGTAAATCGCATAAATGAATAATATTGAAAATTCTTTTATTAGTACACACAGTATATGAATTAATATTAAAATATTTAGTTTCAACATGCGATATAAAAGTAGAGCATTTCACAATGATAATCAAAGTTGCTGAAACAGCATAAATTATAACAATGACCTGAAACAAAGTAAGTTTCCTAATGCTGACTAAGGGAAACTGAGGCGAGTCCAAGAATTAAAGTAGAAATGCTAGGCAGTTGCTTTTTAGGTTTTCTGGGGGTCGAACGGGTGTCTTGGGTGTGACACGTCTCCCGCCCAGGGAGATGGCCTGGCCGGGGGGTAGTGAAGGGTAGTTGTGGGTTGTTAGGAGTAAGTATGGTTTGTTCTTTATAATCGTTAATAAATTGTATTCTATGTATATCTTACCACAGTCTTAAATTTTGTTCCCCTTCACTTATCAACCAAGAGTGCTAATGATACCTCTCCGTTGCCAAGCGAGTAACATTTTAATATTTCATTCTAAATTAACGTATGGAGCGTTGGGGTGGTCGACTCCAGCGTGGCGTACGGTGGAGGCTCCGTGATGGGTGGCCAAAGCTGGTACGCGGCGTTCTAAGTGTCACGTATGGGACGAAGGGGTTGGTGTCACCTCCAAACGCCGCGTACCAGCTTTGACCACCCACCATAGAGCCTCCACCGTACGCCACGCTGGAGTCGACCACCCCATCGCTCCATACGTTAATTTAGAATGAAATATTAAAATGTTACTCGCTTGGCAATGGAGAGGTATCATTAGCACTCTTGGTTGATAAGTGAAGGGGAACAAAATTTAAGACAGTGGTAAGATATACAATTTAGAATACAATTTATTAACGATTATAAAGAACAAACCATACTTACTCCTAACAACCCACAACTACCCTTCACTACCCCCCGGCCAGGCCATCTCCCCTGGGAGGGAGACGTGTCACACCCAAGACACCCGTTTGACCCCCAGAAAACCTAAAAAGCAACTGCCTAGCATTTCTACTTTAATTCTTGGACTCGCCTCAGTTTCCCTTAGTCCGCATTAGGAAACTTACTTTGTTTCAGGTCATTGTTATAATTTATGCTGTTTCAGCAACTTTGATTATCATTGTGAAATGCTCTACTTTTATATCGCATGTTGAAACTAAATATTTTAATATTAATTCATATACTGTGTGTACTAATAAAAGGATTCTCAAAATTATTCATTTATGCGATTTACTATGATGGTATATCCTTCTGCGTGACAATATTGCCAAATAAACTTCAAATTGCAGGTTTTTTCCAGTTAATAACTACCTTCCTTAAATCGTATCTGAACGAAACAACAGAATATGATTACATGTCTTCTGAAATTGTTGCAACTTCGAGGGTACCCCAGGGCTCCATCTTGGGTTCTCTGTTTGAATTATTTATTAATGAAATGAAATGATTACCGGTTTGGTGTCCTCAAAACAGTCTGCCCTAAAATGATCGCAAATGTAATAAAATATGTTTTTCTATGAAGAAAAAAAGCCTTCTTTATGATTATAAACTGTATATTACAATGCTAAAACGGATCGAATTATTTAGAAATGTTGTGTTACACTTGACGTTAAACTTACTTTAAATAAACATTATCGAAAACGCCGTTATTTTTCAAGCAAGAACATGGGATTTGTTATTAGAAATTCGGCAGGTTTTACTGACATCCAACCTAATCACATTATTTTTTAATAGTTTTATTAAATCTAAATTAGAATATGAGTCCATAATATGGCATCCGCGGTATGTCACAAATTCCTTGAGAGTATTCACGCTTCTTAAAATTTTTAGCTTTTAAGATTGATGGGGAGTATACTCCTATCGGGTATTCCCAAGAAGTTCTTTTAAGTAGATTTACAGTTTAAATACCCGTAGGAAAAACAAGCATTAATATGTTTACATAAGTTAATTAATAATAAAACGAACTGTCCCAAATTAACCGAAAAATTATTATTCTATGTACCACATCTCAGTGCTTTTATCAACAGTAAAAGCACAAGAGCTTTTTTTATCGGATAAATTTCTTTTTGTAACGAAATAATTTTGCCAATCCAATCAGTAATTTTATAAGAAAAACTGACATGAAAAAATCGCGAGACCGCAGGTCGAGCGATTTTGTCAAATGCAAGATAAATTAACGACAGAATATGTGAACGAGCAACAACAATAATCACCTTTATTTATACAATTATTTAAAGGAACAGTTATTAAAAATACAGTTGTTATAAATTGTTTGGTTTGGTGTACTTATTTCAATCTCTTCTCTAGCTTCCACACATGTCGAATATTCGTTTTGACTTGTTTTATTCGAGGCTCGTAAGTTACTAACAAGATTTTCGTGATGTTCAGGGTCAATTTGGAGGTAGGATTTAATTGATGATGATGATGAGTGTCCGGTTATCTTTATAAGTTGTTGGTCACTTACCCCTGCTTTGGCTAAATGGGAAACTGTACTGGCACGGTTTGAATGATTCGTAATTTTATTATTTGTGATGTCCAGTCCAATTTTAGCTGCAGAATTTTTGGTCCAAGTAGATATCGTATTAATTCCCAATGGAACATTTTTATACCAACCTTTAGAATTTGTGTTTTTCCAAAAGGGATTTGGAGTTAAAAGAAGTCGTTCAGATGTTATGTATTTGTTTCTTTTTCCTAAGAGTAATTTTAACAATGTAATGGGACAAATACTTTTATCGGTGTCATATATTCTCATCCATTTGCTGTCTGCCAATTTTTTAGACCCTCCTTGTGCCGTCTTTGAAAATATTGAATTGTATTCAATTCTCCCTATTGGAGTTCCATCTTGATTTTTTTCCTCATTAAAATGGTAAATTTTACAGGTTATTGCTTCTCCTCCTCTCCAAGCTAATTCATAAGAAGCTATATGAAAGAATCTCTTTTGTAATCCCTCTGGTTCGTCTATATTCCACAATTTTGCCATCTTAAGTATATCTTTTTTGTCTATTGCTACAGAACATGCCTTTCTTTTTTCTGGAATAGCTTGTAATTCCTTTCGTTTACTGTTCCTTGCATCACGTGCTTCTTTAAAAGTTATGTCGGTAAAAGGATCAAATTTAATATTGTACTCACTGAAATATTTTTCTTGAATCATCTTCGCAGTTGAATTCCAAATTGTTTTAACTGCATATTCTTTGTAATCTTCTCCATTTTTCTTTCTCATATTATAAGCCCAATCCTTTAACATATCTGCTATATTTTGTAATGGAGTTATTTCTAACAGTTCGTAATTTCGGATTTGACAAAACTCCATAAATTGTCTCCAAAACGACTCATATTGTACAGTATAGTTTCAACAATACATAAAAATTATAACTGACAGGACAGATTTTAAAGTGACGTGCGACTACTAGATGTACTCTGATTTTGAGGAACAAGCATTTTTATCGGTGATAAAAAACGATGCACCTTTTTTATCGCTGTCAAAGTGACAACAATGTGCTGTCAGATAGACTTTTTCATATAGGAGTTAATTCATCTTGGATAAACATTTTAATAATCTCCCCTATATACTGTATATATGCAATAGTTACAACTGTCTGCAAGAAAAGCTAGATATTTTTGAAACCGGTCATGATCAATTCAAAGTTAAAAAATAACATGTGATTTTGTGTATAATCTGTCAGTCTATCCACATATCCGGACGAATTTAAGAACTTTACCTTTCAATAGCGACTAGAAACAACAAAATCATATAAAAGTAAAACAATGCCTAAAAATTTTCAGTGACAGTCGCCCGAAAAACCGTCAACGCCACTGGTTTGTGTTGAAATATCGCTACCCACTTGAATAGATCGCTACAATAATAGCACAAAAGAGTATTGTTAGGGGAAAACCCCCAGCCTATTTCAATAGCTTAGGGGCGGTCCACCAGCATGTTACATTTTGTTCAAAGAAAAGACGATAAAACGCATAAAAGTCGATAATTTGTGGTTACAAATTATCTGATGACATTAATTCGTGAATTATTAAGTAGCTCTACACGCACCGTAGTTAGAAATGTCAGATATAAATATCCTTCATGCTGTTTTACGAATCTGATGAGATGTTGACAGGTACATAAGTTCCAATTGGTCATGATATTTCTTAGAAATTTTAAAAATACAAAAAAAAGTCTGAAATATCTAACGCGAAGAAAAAGTTTTCTACATTATAAAATAAGCGTGATTTCTTGCAATTGAACAATTATTGTCACACGACTAGTTTCAGATACACATACTATTATCAAAATATGTTTTGTTAGATCTAATTTATCTTTCAAACAGTAAAAATGTCAATATGTTAACGGTAAACATCTAATGGGTTTAGCAAGTTGGCATACCTGAAATATCCTGAAATTATAAAACAAATTACTATTCTTGAAGCTAATTAGCACACCCTGCAATTAAACTACCTACTAAGATCTACTAGCATTTCATAATTTATCAAAAGAACAAGTTGAAATAAAAAATCATCTAACCCATAATTATAACCGAAATACTGAATTAATTAATAAAAACAGATGAAGGCCGTTACTAAATTGAAAAACGACGGTCTAAAATGACCTGAAATACCGAGAAGAGCCGTAAATTTTTCGGAAACTGACTTTGGGAGAACGTTAAAGTTATCGTGCCCCAGAGACAATGTCCATTAGTATATTGATGTTAGGAGTATAAATGATGCACCTTAATAATTATGATTACTATGAATATTGTTTAATATATGTAGGATATCTTGAAATATTTGCCAACTAAGCTGAAACATAAATATGCAAAATTTACTCAAAGTTTTCGGATTAGGCCAATTAGACGCTTCGGTCTGACACATATTTGAAAAGATAAAAATAATTACGCAGACAGTATGTATCATAATTTGTACTCATGGCCCCTCTAGCGCTGATGCTGCTAAATAAAACTTGAAATCAGAAAAGAAGTTTTTTTATTAACGAAAACAAATCGAAGTAGAATTGCATGAAGATACCTTACTTTACTGCAGTTCTTGATACTTTGTTAAATTACGGGTTATTCTAAGTTGAATTAAAAGTGTTAGTATTAGAGAACCCCGATAATTATTATTATTGTCCAGGAAGGTAAGTTAGATTGCGATTTCTATAAACAGAATTGAAAGTGTGAAATATTGACCGACCGTAGGCTTAAATGAGTGTTTATTGTCGTGTTTCGAGAAGGCTCGTTTGGTGTGAAATTCAGATTATAAAATTAAGTAATTTTATTATCGCTTTTCAGGCCCCTGTACTGTAAAAACATATGCCGTACTATGTGATTAAGAAAACATAAAAATATACAAAAAGCTGTTATTATTCATGCAAAAATAAAGGCCTAGAATACGCTAAAACTTTGCATTGACTTATTGATATCAACGACTTCAGCGAGTGCACACCGCTCTAGAAAACTAGCAGTCAATCGTGAGCAATCGTATTATTTTACAAGCACAGCAAATTACAGCGAAGTTGTGAGTTGTTGAGAACTTGTGCCTGTTTTTATAGCGGCGCGCTAGATATATATATCTCACAGAAGTGATAAACTTGTGACACTAAGTTAGATACTTTGAAAAAAGTTCTTAATTTGTTAATTAATAATAGTGTTAATAATAGTTTAAAAACTAACTTCTCAATTGCTGACAGGATTGTCTAAACAATTCACACAGATGCCAAAACGTCAAAAAACCGTCTGACGACAACAGGAAAACCATAGTTTATTCTAAACTTACTTGTATCACTCTCATTGGTAGTCCCGTTTCCTTCGCTAATTGTTCCCGTATGTGCCTCGTAGGTTTAGGTGTCTGTGAAAACGCCGTTTTTAATATTTCTAATTGTTTCGCCTTAATTGTCGTCCTTGGCCCCCTACGTTTCGAGCCCGCGCTGCTATCATCAGGACTTTTATTTTCTGTCTGTGAATCCCTAGTTTCGGGATCGCCGTCTAGGGAGTTTTGGTCTTCTGAATCGTCCTGACCCGTTTTTGAGTCCTGAAAGGAAACATTTTCGAATTAAAAATAATTAATGAGAGCACATCGAATAGTACTAATTGATAAATTCCAAACATAATTAGACGTACTAATGAGAGCAGAGATGTTAAAATATGTATTCTGAAGGTTTAATAACTTATTGGCAAAGAGCAAATACAATTATGAGTCCGATTTCTAAAATAATCTGATATGATTCAAACAAATTATATCATTTTCATCATACACAACATTTGTTCATTTTATTATTATTACAATTAAGGCATCCTCTGATTAATGAGCGGTGGAATTAATAATTGATGAATTAATTTTATAAATGCAAATCGTCATCATAAAGCCATTGAATCCTTACATCATTAGGGCAAGTATATACTTTTTTCAATTATGTTAACAAAACCGTCCATAATTTCTCCATGTAATTACACAAAACAATTGAATAACGAATGAAAATCGTGTTAAAAAATTAAAACAAAACACGATTTGCTACTCACTCCGGCTAACCAGCCGTAAAATTAACGCGCATAGCGAGGAACTATCTACATTTTTAACTTTAGTAGCAACTTCTACACTGTGTGTTATAAATATCTCAATTTACCAATATTGAAACTATTTCACATAAAAGTTTAATAAAAATCAATTTCTGTAAAATTTATATAATTGTCCAATCTTGTTACTCGGTCACCTCAGTGACCCGATTTGATGATATAAAATAAATTACCTGTCCTATCGAACTACTAATGTCTGAGTGTGGGAGGGAGTTGTTGTTCGTCTCACCAGGAGCGGGTGGAAGAGATCCATGAAGTGAATGGTGTTTTAATACAGAGGATGCCGTACTGTTATCATCGTCTTCTTCATCCTCAGACGCTGAGCCCATCAAAGATTCTGAAAATAAAGAAACGTGGTTTTTAATGATGTATGTTTCTAATCTTATTTAGTTAATGTAGAATTTAATCACTTGTCTTGTGGTATTATATAGAATAGAGAATATCATTTTCCATGGCAGGGGATCGAATCCTAGACTTCTGGCCGAGAGTCAAGGGCGTCTACCTTTCGTCTAACCACTATTATTGAATCAATGTTTTCAAACAATCTGCTACGCGTAGTTCTTAACATACAAATTCTGAGACACTTATAACGCAAAATTTTAAAATTTGAACCATTACGGCGAATTCGATGTTTTCTAGCGGTCCGCAAACAATCAAACACATTTAATATTATGTTTGACAATAAAAGTTAACGTACCATAAGTTTATACTATTAGAACTTCTATTAGAATTAATGTTTGTGGATTTATATACCATGTAGAATTGTATATTATGGTTTTTAATGGCGTGCCGTAAAGTCTGAGTAAAAATACATTAAACGACGATCATTAAAACAGACAGACCATAGTTTTATTTGAAATCGATTAGGTGTAATGTGCAAAGTTTATATCTCATTCAATTAAATAAAAATGAATAGTTATTTCTTACGATTATTCAATCAAATTTAATGGAAATGCTGCTAGCTTGAGGTATATCATTAAAAAAGTGGAAGCATAATAAAGGGACCAAGACAGTGGTGACAGCCGGTTTCTGGATAAAATCCATCAATATTTAGTGATAAAAAGATGATGTAGTATTCTCAATGTCATTTCGCATTCACTATTGCTGACGATAACCACAACAGTATGGTATCAGTAATGGTTTTGCCTTTGTGTTATATTTAGGCACCATCAGTCTTGCATAGCTATGGACCTGTATCCACCAGCACCAATTCCATATTTATCTGTCACGACAGTCACACAAATTCTAAAGCAAAATGGATATAATTCCTACAAAGTAAAAAAAAACATAAAATTCTTCCCACATGCAGTACGCTGTGAACAGTAATGTAAAGATAAACGAAGCCGAAAATTTTACTAGAAATATAGTGTTCACATGTGAATCTATATTTCCATTACTGCATCGATATAATCCATCCAGATTTAGCCTTGGTCGAGGACAACTTTACATCGGTATTCTACAAATATTGGAACCCGGTAACCTCAAAAATCAAATCTTTGGGGAGAACATAATTGGTCCATTATTCATAGAAGGCAATGTAACTGGACCTAAGTACTTGGATTTACTGCAACATGTTGTTCCGGAAATTCGTCTGATAGCAGGGGAAAGATGTGGTGAAACTTGGTTCCAACATGATGGTTGTCCGGCTCATAATTACAGTTTAGTTCAAGAATACTTGAACAATACTTTTCCAAACCGTCTAATAATGGGAAGGGGAACCATTCTGTGGCCAGCCAGGTCGCCAGATGTCACATCAAACGATTTCTTTTTGCGGAAGTATTGCACATTAGCGATTTGTGGCTTTCAAAATACTTTAGAAGCGCTATGAGTGAATATCTCAAAGGTTCACAAAATATTACGTCTAACATGTTATCGAACGTCAGTAATGTATCATAATAGATTGGAATATTGCCTTGTTCGTGAACATTAGATTTAGTTTTATTTTTGAGTTCTATTTTTATTTTTCTTTTTGGACCTATTATTTTAGAGAACGTATTTTATTTTACGTTTGTACAATTACATTTTGTTTCGCAAAAATGAGAAAAATTTACATTGTTTAGAAGTTCTGAAAATCTTCCCATTTCAATATATACCACTACCTAAGATGAAATTTTGAAAAAAATTCAGAGCGTTTCTCTAGAAGACATAAATTAATAAATATTCTAGATGACAGCTCAAGAGATGCTGTAGTCTGGCTGGCTTTGCTAGTCAAGAGGTTCGGTAATACTCGAGTGTGTATTACACAGTCGGTCAATATTCAACGGATAAAAGTAAATTTTACACATTAATGACCCTGTTAGCATCTTCGTGATTTTATCTGTATGTAATAATTGAAAACAATTCATCAGATAGCAGCAGGTTATGCATTTATTTTATTCTGAGGTTATTTACAAGTGATAGAAACGTAATGGGCCAAGATTGGAACCTTGAGACATCTTAAATGGTTTTAAAAAACGGCAGAAGATATTAGATGCACACTAAAGAGATAATGAGCACTATTCCTGAATACCTAGAGCAGATGACTGAATTTATTTAATTTGGCAGATCTATTTGCACGTACAATGTATGTGAAAATTGGACTATGTTCTAACATGACACACTTAGCTGTTTGGACAGAAGAATTGGGCGCTAAATCAAAACGACATCTTGCAAAAAAGTGTTGATTAAACTCTCAAAAATAACAGCAAATGTACGACTTGATGCACACATTTAACTCAAGTGAATGAAATATGGAAATAGAAGTTTTTATCATTTATTTAATTGGCCATATACGTATTTGAAACAACTAGAAACATGATTGTCTACATTAGCACTAGAACTCTTAGTTATTTATTCATTTACAAGTATTATTACCTGTAAACGCTACTTTTATATGTTACGCGTTTATTGTATTATGCACGGATGTTACAAACGAAGATTAAACAGCTAAAATAATGTTTTATTCGCTTTAACATATTGCCGATGCCGACGGAATGTACATCAGTACGATTATGCGCATTATCCATGTCCACTTTTATGTGTGATTTTTTAAATCCATAAAAACGTAGAGTTTGTGACCTCTGACAGGTCATCATGCATCGCACGAGGTTTTTTTCTAAAAATTAATAGTTCTATCATAAAAATATTGTGATATTAAATTTATATCATATGCTGGCGAGGTCATAAATTAACCACAGTATATTTGGATAGTATGTGTGTGTGTGTGTGTGTGTGTGTGTGTCCGTTGTCTCCAAGTTAGTTCATAGATACAGGGGTTGTATTACCTGTGGTAAAAAAATATTATTTAGAGAACATATCGCTCTCAGCTACTTCGCCAACTATTTGCATTCATTAATATAATTATAAAACTGAGGAGATATTTCTCTCTACAATAAATTATGACCTGTTGCTATGAAACATTAACATTGTTTGTAGAGAAATATGTATGTCTAAGTCAACACGTTCTTTGAATATTTTCTAGGTAACTGCGGATTGCTTGTAATAATGTTTTCTAAATGCTATTTAAACAATTGCAAGAATGAAGCGAACAGAAATCAATTCGTGTATCAGGAATTTATAAAAATCTACAAGAATTTGAGATATCGAAAATAACTGTTTTAGTTTCGACGCAAACTAATCATGAGTATTTCGTAACTGATTTGATCAGTATCAAATAAATAGGATTACAAACGATTCTAACACCTAAGCTGAGATTTTATTTATCTACTAATTAAGTTATTTATAGTTTACAACTTCTTTTACTAATGGTTACCTAATTTAAGAAAGATTTGTTTAATGTGGATGGTCGTTGAAATCTTGTTTTACACAGAAAACAAGCTACTATTCTTTTATGAATTTATTTAGTTTGATCTCACTTTGCTCCAATAGAAATTCTTTATATTTATTGTTCAGTGATAAGTCGTTGAGGAAACTTTAAAGAAAATGTAAGCATTTTCCAAGGACTTTTGTATAAATAAAATAACAATAACGGTATATCATCTTCAAACATTTTAAAAATGTTGTTTTGTTTGTAAAATATTTAACAAACTATATAACTATAGTTATAATAATTATCTAAATTACTATTAACAACTTCCATTTTTAAATTTATTATAATTATTACAGTATTTTAAATAAATTTATTATAATGATCACATTTAGTTAGTGTATTTCCTATTTGCCTGTATTATATTTACATATTTTAAATCTTATAAATTTTATCACCTTTTGGTGGGTATTAAGGATATGTAAATAATCATATCCATATTACTAATACACGTATATGTTACAAAATATCTAATTGTAAGTTACTATATCGACTCATTTGTTTTTCTGAGATCAAAGACATGGACGTACGACGTATGTGATAAACAAATCATAATCTTATACCATAGTATAAACAGGGCTGACTGAATTTATTAAATGCTTTCTTCATTCTTCATATTATTAAAATGTTTGCAGTTTAAAATTAAACAAATAATATAATGCTTTGATCGTAACTTCCTCTGTATATATTTAACAAACTAATGGTCAAGATGACCTCTCGCGGTATCAAATACGGATGAATATTAATATGTAGGCGTTCATATTTATAAAAATTCTATCCCGTTCTATAAAGGTGTGAAATGCCGTATCAATTCTTCCTGAGGAAGAGATATGGGCCGCGGGGCTAGGGGCAGTTAATGCCTTGTTTCCCAGCAGGCCCAATACTAATTGGGGCCTGCTAGACCCCATGCGGTCGCCGATATAAGAACGATATAATTGGTCATGTTTTCGACGGGAACTATATAACCATCTGAGAAATATTTTTCAGCGAACACCCGGTCGCATATAATGATCCCCGCGGTTTACCGATGTGGTACCTGAGTGATCCTGGCCATGTATATATAGATAGATTGCATCTGATGTTTCGCTGTTTTCTTCATTCAAATGCAATAATAGGTTGCTATTTAAAACACATAAAATAAACGTGTACAATTATTCTGTCCATATTTCACATAATTTTAGTATTTTCAAAACAAACTTGTATTTGTCCTACTAGTATTTTTGAAGAAATTCTATTTAAATTTGAACAAGTCAGTTGCTGGTAGTCACGGGCATATGTACTTACATAGTCCAACACGACAATCGAAGCGCCACGTTATAACAAATGTTATTTATCTATTTCTTTGTCCATATACCGCAACTTGTTTGTTCTTCTTGTTGATAAGAATGATAATGTTCTGCTCTTTTTTTAGGGGTTTTAATCAGCCTTAGTTATGTTGTATACGCTCCGGGGTTTTAAATTATATTCCTACAATTGTTATCATTGCTGAAGATACTTACACAGATAAACAACCTATGTACTTATTTTTATAGAAAGTTATTCACTCCAGAAGTATGACCTTCGCAAATACAAACGACAAATAATTTCTCCGTTTCCCAAACACTCACTTAACTATCGATTAACTTTATTCTCCCCGTTGTTTTCCACTTACTTCGCCCCTCCCTCGTAAATTACGCCGCATCGTTCGAGAGCACTCCACAACAACTTGAGTCGAGTGTTTGAGGAGGACGAAAACATTTAAACATGTGTAAGTTTTCGACTATGCAAGATCAAGGGTGGCCTCAAGTGCGGGAAGCTCTACGTGCATCCGACACCCCACGGACAAAATAAATACATTCATTGGACGAGGACTAGTTGCGCTGTAATAACATTCGTTGAAAAGTTAAGGATGTTTATATTTCAGGAAAGAGTTTTTGCGTTATTCATGTTTTGTTTTCTTGTATAACGAATTGTGTAATTATTGTAAGGAAACTTACAGAATCAGTTATTTTGTTAAACGATGAGAAGTGTGTATCTAATTATTATGTAGATTCTTGTATCAACTGGTTAATAATCCTTAGTGACGAGAAATAACATAAATATACTATAATGTCTCACGTGGTTATGGAAATATATTAACAGGAAACTGTAAAGTTTGACATTGGCAATTTATTACCAAGGAAATTTTTCTTTAGTTTTGAGAACGAATTCAGAGAGTATTCCGAAATATCAATTTTTATAATCTAAAATATTTGAAATTTAACAGTTTCATTTTCAGGTTAATATTTTTGATGTGAGGCATTTTTTGGACAGGCAAAAACATATTTTAAAAAAACAAACCGCACAGAGGTATTTTCACAATTTTTAAAAATAATTTATAGGGCAGTGGCTTAATATTCAAATAAGGTGCGAGGAAACAATAGACAATATCTGAAACAATAAATAGAAAACCTATCGACAAAAAAAAAAGAAATATTACCTATTAATGTATTGGTAATCCATAAACTTCAAGCTCAAAATTACATTTAAAAAAATGTTTTGAAATATAATCATTCACCACAAATTAAATACAAATATCATTCTGCTGTCGAAATGACTGGCCCACGCAAGAACCTTTATGTTATGTCAAACGTATTAAATACTTTTTATTAATATCTTGTTAATGCTTCTAGTCACTCTATGTTAACATACCAATGTAAAATTACAATAACTATTTATCTTAGATTTAAAACTGAAATGAAAATAATCCTTACAGATATAACCGGAAATATTATGAAACAAACAATTCCTCAAGATTCATGCTCTAATATATTAAAAAAAATGTTCATCTGTTAGACAGCTAGATAGATTGATAAATAACTTGTATTAACAGACGTAAAAGTTTTATACCACAAAATTATTGTTAAATGCTAATTTGTTTATAATTATTTAAATTATTCAAACCAGAGAAACCACGGGAAATATATTTTAGATACCGAACTGGAAATAAATGGATTAGAATGGATGAGAATTTCCCCTCTTTTTTAATAGAAGCAGGCTTTAATAATAATGTAGGTACTTAAGTTATTTTGCATATTTTGTATAATAATAGCGAAATATACTCATTGGGCGTAACATAAACATGTACCATGTTGTGAATACACGCAAGTTTACTGAATCTGATTTGCAACAAAATGTTGATATTTAATTAAAAATTCATCCATACTATCATGTTATAAAAAATAAAATACGGAAAATAATGTACCTTATAACAGGTAAAATTAACAAGAGCTTACAAGCAACATATTAATATTGTAACACTCAATAAACATTCACACCTGATTATTTATGTTTCATTTATATTTCATTGTGTGGGAGTCGACTTGATGGTGTATTGAGACAAATACCTTATTTTAGAACCCTTGCAGAACGCTTCTCTGTCTCTTTTTATGAACGCATGATATACACGATGGCAATCCAAGTAATATATAGTATTCGTTAAAATACGACTGCTTAAAATTATCGTGCAGTCAATTTTAGCAGGGTTCGTGAAGTACCCTGCGATCTTCATTTGTTTGACTCAGTACAGATGTGAAATATTGTGATTATTTCCTAAATCCTCCTACGATCATCGAGAGTCCAACTTAACAGTGTCTATGAATTTTACCACACAATATAATTATTATATATGTTTTCAAGTGGCTCTTAAATTCAATCTATCCCAGATAATCCTAATATTCCACTTATTTTAAGCAATTTAACAAATTTACACAAAACCGTTTAAAACAACCCAGAACAAAAAAAGAAAAAGATTAATTTTTCATCAAACATGGCATTTGATGGTACGAGAGCTTATAAATATTTAATGAGATGAAGTTCTAAGAGCGGCATTCCACTTCTATGCTAATTTTATAGTTGTTTCAATATTATTCATGTCTATAATTAACCGGAGTCCCGTTGAAAAGGATCTACTTAGATGAAAAACGTTGTACTTAAATAAATCGAATTATTTAATGTTCCATATTTTACAGAAAAAATAGTTACTTGCATGGTGATGTCGTATAATTGAACCTTATAGGTCGTATTTTATTTATAAAATTTAATTTGATGCTACAATGTTTATGCTAAAGCTCTGCCGCGGATTAGAAATTATTATTTAGGTACCTTACCAAATTGTAACGATTCTGTTAGTGTTATGGTGCAGGTAGATACTAGAGAGTTAATGACACAAGAATACTAAGCTGAGGAAAACAATTTTTATATTTCAACATTATAGCATATACAGGGTGTTCCAAAAATGCACAGCCCAAAATCAAGGGTATATTCCTTACATCAAAATAAGAAAAATGTTTCTATGGGCCCGATATTAATTCTCATTGCATTTTCAAATTATTGTCTTATTTTTCTAACCTTGGAAAATTACACTAACGGTGAATTCACTGATATGCATGTCATATAGGAGTGCCCATAGGGGAACTCTATACAAGTAAGTACTGGGGAAATTGTCAACCATTTAGGAACATTTAATGACACGGTATGGAGAGTATTTTACGGGCAGTTACGTCGGTCATATCAGGCGCCTTCTCCAGACGCAGATTACATTCCGAACTTTCAAAATAATCATTGATGATGAAAGTTTTATTATGACATTGTCAACTTTTACAACACATATGTTTGGGTCGATGAAAATCAGTATGCGTTTGTTGAATCTTGACATCAACTGTAATCCAATTGGTGAATCGTACCTTGCATTTTTGCAAAATAATTTACCATAACTCTAGCCATCTCACTCGCCAGATTTAAATCCTCTAAATTTTTATGTATGGGGACATCTGAAACCGATAATCTACACAACACCCGTTGGTGATTTACGACAAAGGAAAATAAATGGATGCGAATGAATTGGAACTGCCTAAGGATTAATAAATGGGACAGGCATTGATGGATCGAAATATTCGAAGGTGTATCAAAATGGGAGGCTATTTTGTACAACTGCACATAATAAAACTTAAGTTTCTTTGCTCACGTATTATTAAAAGTGAGTTAAATAGAAAATTATACATCTACATAACAATTTTTTTATCGTGACCAGCATTATTAGGTTGGATGAGAAACATGTTTCAGTGAACAGCTTTGCAAGAAAAAGGTAACAAATGACCTCTTATGACATAAATCATAATCATTAATTATTATACATATACCAGTTTGACTTCTATCGATAAATTAATAAAAATTTAAAAACCACTTTAAGCTGTTAAGTGGACTGCAAATAAATTGTTAGAATTCCTGAAAAAGTTAATAGTAATTGGGATTTAGTTTAATTTTTCTTAAGGATTACATAATTTAAACCTCGTACAAGTTCAATTTATTCAGTTTCTTAAAGGTACATTTGTTTAGCAGAACTGAAAAGCAAGTGCCCAGGAATCCCGGGTTCGATTCCCGTCCATAAATTTTTTATCATTGTTTTCTTTGACGATTATAAATACTTTCTTCAGTGAGTTATCTACAACTTGTGAACATAAATAAGAATATGAATATATTAACATAACCAATTAAATCTGTCTGACAGTATATGGTTTAATTATTATATAACACGTATAAACATATAAACACATCAAAGTGAAGTTCTCTATTATAACTTTAATGTCGAGATTATAAAATCTTAAGACTAAGAATAGCCATTAAATCTGAGGATTTTCATATAAATGTTTGGATAAATTAACACTGTAATTTCTCTACACAAAAGATATTATACAATACGAATTTCTTTCTTTTTCTAATCATTTCGGACAACAATTTTGGTATAGTATAATATCTTATGCACAGATAAAGTTGCAGTTATAAAATCTGCAACCTATTACACAGTACTGAGATTTTAAACACATATACAGAATATGTATAATGTATCTAGAGATGTGTATATCATGAAAAATCATTTTTAATAGCTAATGCATTATTATTTTATTTTACAAACTTACCATTAGTTCTACAACTATTTAAATGATTAATTCCACATAAAATGAAGACACTTTTGGTGCAGAACTAAAAATAAACCTACTTCTGATTGTGGTTAATTTTTTTCAGTTACAATTTTTTTACATCGTCCTTATCGCCGACAACAAAATTAATAAAATTGAGGCCATGTTTTTGACAATGTCAAAATAAAAATGTTATGTTTCAATTATTTTGAGGTTAGTCATCCATGAAAGTCGCCGTGTACCACCTACATTGCACCTTAAAAGTCTACAGGGTGGTCCAATGGAGTTATTAGTCCGTTAAATACGTATACGTGTCTTATTTGTTATAATTCCCCACGGATAACTTAAAAAAACTGTTTTTACAGCCATTACTCCAATAAAAATAAATCAAATAAAAATTCATAATAAACCATTTTTACATAAAATAGGAGCAAATATTTATTTGAAAAACATCACCAAAAGTGGCATCTGCTTACTTCGTGGAGATATATATTTTTTTAAATGAACTTTGGACTTCATTGAAAATGGTCCCCCATAAACAACACCGACAGAATCCACAGCCAAAAGTATTAGTCCCAATGCTACACTGTAAGGAGCACTCTGTAGAAGCTTTCCATAGTAAATAAACATTAGACGGCATCGTAGACATAGTTAAAATGTGGGACTTAAACCTAATTCCTGTGAAGCAATTGATAAACCTATTAAACAAGGTCTATTCCTATGGTGTACCTAAACTCTAGTGAAAAACATGACACAATAATCTTTTAGTTTGAAAGTGTTTCTTGATTTTGTTAGGAAAAAGCTTAGACAATATTTGCCAACTTAATTTATGAACACTCTGTATACGCACTAAAGTAAATAAATTTCTTTAATCCATTCTGAAGAAATGAGAAAAACTACAGCTGTAGATATAACTGTTAATTTTTTGCCTAGATTTATATAAGTCGAGAATATATAGTTTAACCGGGAATCCCTCGGCCACAACTAAATTAAAAAAGGTTATCTGTGTTAATTCATACAAAAAATAGTGTAACAGATCAACCATTGAAGTAAGCAAATACACAGAGAGAACTGTTTATTTAACTAAGATATTTTATTTTTAACGCAAACAAATTTGTTGGATAAAACATTTTTTTATTTCAAAACTGCCCTATAAATATTTTCTTAATTGAGCGGCGTGCATTATCAGTGGCAAATATAAATATCTGTTTACTGTTCAACAATACATTTTTTAACGTGCCCATATCGCATAAACTTCTCTATTAATTAACGTTTAGTTTAAATAAATAACCCTTAAATTTAAATCCATATAACAGAATTACAGGTATAAGCAGGAACGAAAAGTTCGTGGTACACCGTGTATAAAACTTGTATAATAATTTACAGTTTTGTAATTTATATCGGCCGACGAATTTGCATACCCTTATGACAAACAAGTTTTTGTTTCCATTGTGAGGCTTCAGCGTTTTACCAAATATATTTGACGTTCGTGGTTATTGCTTTTGTTTTATTTTCGACCACTTAAAAGAATAATTACATAAATCCGCAAATTTCTTGACAAATAGGGGGTGGATTTTTTTTATTTCACACCATTTCTTCAAAGTACATTGCCCACGCAGACGGTTAGACAGCAAAATTTAAAGTTTTTCTTTTATTTTAGTTCCACCAAAGGCGGAATATTATAACTGATTTACGGTAATTTTATTCGTCGCCTTGTTTTTAATATTTGCGAGGGACATATCTGAGATGATCATATAATCCTTTTGGTTTGGAGGTTTATTTAAAAAAATTCTGATAAATAATTATAGACAATACCTACAACTCATTTTAACAATTTTTTGATTTTTACAATTAGAAAGTTTTGCTCTGACGATTGGGAAATGTGGACACTATAAGTTAATAACACCGTATAAATACAGAATGATTTAAAGTCGATGTCTTGAGACCTTTTTGTTGGAAACCATTTGAAAGATTTGAATTTTGACATTGAAACAAATGTCTGTATACTACAAAATAGCACCAACAACATGCACTAATGGGAAAATTTTGATGCTTGTATAGGGTAACTCGGTAACTGTAAGAGATACAAAAAATACAAATAGACACATTCCTGATTCCCCTTTTCTGAGACAAATTCACTGGGGAAAATAAAAATTTGCTATATCGTCTTGTGCTTTCGAGTTATAAATAAAAGACATGTTAATATCCAGATTGTTTGTAAAGTTATGAAAAAACAGTTTTTACATTCTTTAGGCACAGGAAATTTTTTTCTCTTTCAAACTGTAAATCATATGTGGGGGTCGCTTTTGATGTGTAGATTACTTTTTGCGTTTTTTCTCTATTTATTCCAAGTAGGCGTGTGTCATCTATGACAGTGTTTATCCGTTTGTAAGTAAATTGCGTATTAATAATTTTGTTTCCGTCATAATTACTCCCCATTTAATCGTAAAATTAAAGATTTCTTACGAAAATTACAAGAAATATGTATGCTTTATTCAAAGTAGTAACAATTGTGATATTGCACCAGAAATATATTTCAATTGTTATCCAGAAAGAAAACTACCTAATAAAGCTATTTTTAAGAGGTTAAAAGGAAATCTCTTTAATTGTGGGTCCTTCAATAAGCCATGACCAAAAAATTATAACATTGAAGATGTTGAAGAAACTTCTATAACTGTAATTGGAATGGCGGTTGCAAATCCTTCAATTTCAAGTCGTCAAATTGAAGCAGATTCTGGGATTTCATGATGTCGAGCTTTGAGTATTTTAAAGACACACAAAATCAGACCTTAAACAATAAGGAAACACACCTACAATCAACTAATCTTCAGCGACGATTGGAGTTTTGCATATGGTATCGTCAAAAAAGTCAACATGATCCATTCTTCTCTAGAAATGTAGTTTGGACAGATGGCCAACGGTACTACGAAATCTTAAGCCAGAAAATTATTGAGGAATTTATGGACAATCTACCCTTAATTGAGGCAAGAAATCAGTTCTTCCAACAAGATGGTGCACCACCTCATATAATCAGGATCGTTTCAGAATTATTAAATACCAATTTTGGAAATAACTGGATGGGAAGTAACGGACCAGTGAGGTGGCCACAACGATCACCATTTTTGCTATTAAATACTTACATATCAAAAGCGACCCCCACATATGATTTACAGTTTGAAAGAGAAAAAAATTTCCATTTTAACTAAACCATAGCCAACTATAATTTCATATTAAAAAAATAAAACTTTATGCACCTTTTTTTTAAAATTTTCTCGACGCCACTGTATTATACAGAAAAAAAAGCCTGGAGAATGTAGAAGTTGGTTTTTCATAACTTTAGAAACAACCAAGATATTGACATGTGTTTAAAAGTCGAAAAATCGAACTTTTGTTTATAACTCGAAAACAAAAGATGATAGTAAATTTTTATTTCCGCCAGTGAATTTGTCTCAAAAAAAGAGATCGAGAATGTGTCTTCCATTTTTTTGTATCTCTTACAATTACCGAGTTATCCTATACAAACATCAAAATTTGCCCACTCTGTACAAATGCATCAGGACTAAGTGTCGCGATGACCTAAATCTATTTCTTCGTATTATAAGTATGTCACATAATTATAAAGTTATTTTTCTATGCGTTAATTTGTTTAGTAGTAAAAATCCAAATGTCAACGTTTCCGAGAATAAAGCTTGGATTGATTCAAATCCCCCCATAGTTTAAATTAAAACCCACCATATGAACAAACGTATGCATAAATCCATTAGATTTAGCATCGATTACAGTCCATATGCATAATTCACCAGGTTCGTTACCCCGTTGTATGCACATACAGACAAATCGCGAATTCTGTATGCATTCGACAGTCATCTGTTTTCTTAAGCTAGCAGCTTTAGATAAAGCTCCGGTTTTGTTTACACGCCCGGAATTGAAACAGAGAGCGGGATGTGCGCTTTATGTGTACAGAGAGGGGTTGCAAAGCTCGAGATCGCGAGGGATTTCTGTGCCGAGAAATTCATACGGGAAATAGTTTTTTAGGTACAAGTTTTTCCAGGCAACAACGCGACTTATCCATGAAAAGACTGGCTTCGCTGAAATTGAATTTGAATGTGTTTAAAACACACACACTGGTGGAAAATTCATGTGTTTTGAATAAATATAAACTCGATGCTGAAAATTTGTAAATGTTTTTGTTAATATAAATGATTTATTATTTTTAAAGGTACAAGGCTAAGATGTAATTTATTTTCTAAGCAATTTACAAATTCTGTTTATACAGTAACTATGCATTTTAAGGAGTTGATTGTGCTTGTAATTTTTTTAGCAAGAAATACCCACATAGCACAAAAATAACTATGATCATTCCATCTATATTCCCTGCTGATATTGAATGTATTCTGTATTTGCAGAAAGTAGAAGAAATATGTGCATACTCTCTGTTGCCTAAAGTGAATATACATAGCATGAGTTAATTCTTATATAAAATATACAGGGTGAGCCACGGTGGGTGGAGTATTAAAAGTATATGGAGAACGGATCAACCGATTGCTTTGAAATTTTGGTTACCAAGATAATCAAGTAAGATCTCTCCAACTAAAATATTTTCGAAATTGCGGTGTTGCCACTTATACGTAAAACTGACAACATCTTCGTTATTTTAAATGGAATACCCTAAATATTTTTGCATTTTTTGGATCGTCGTCTCTTTCTGAGTAACTTTTGTTAATTTTTCCCTATACCTATCTCAAGCCGTTTTCGAGATAATAATTCTTTTCTGAATTTATTGCCAAAAATTTGACTTTCAGTAAATCGTGTTTTCTCCTACCTACGCAGTAATTAAAAGATAATTTTTTACTTGCGGCTAGGCAAGGCCTGGGTGCATCTCCATTAATCAAATGTTTCGAATATCATACAGGGTGAGTTAGAGAACGCTTTCTATAAGTGACTTAGAAAAATGCACGAAAGTCAATTTTTTTAAATGGAATGCCCTGCATATTATTACTGATTCGGAAAGGCGATACATTTACCTATTTAAAAAGTAATATACTCTATACCTAATGCGCACCTTTTTCGATTTATGAGCACTTCTCTGTAACTTACCAAGAATATTAGTCTTTTGGTAACGGGTGGGCCATGAAATTTTTGTTTTGTCATTTTGTAATGACAACAGATGTTGTTTTTCTAAATAAATTTGACGTTAGTGATATTTGCACCTAATTTGAATAGCTGTAGCACAAATATGGCAGAAAATAATTATACAAACACAGTTTTAATGGATTTGTTTATAATCCATGGACAGTGCAATAAGATTATCAGCAGAACTTGTAGAAGATTTAATGAGAAATATCCGAATTTGCCGCAGATGAACAACAGAAATTTTATAAATTTTGATTCATCATTAAGAGAACAATAACAGTGTCAGTATTAGGAAAAAAAATAATAACTAAGCAGCAATAACAGTAACAAAGTCTAAGTAGCAATAACAAATAATACCAATAATAGTAATAAATATAAAAATCTTAAAAAATATTGTTATAATTGTTCTAAATGTAGACCGTTAACTTCCAGACACTTTTGTATACGACGATGGACGACGTTTGTTGTAGCAGCTCTATTTCAGCGGGGTCCAAGTTTTCAATCTCTTGAATCACTCGACCTTCTAATTCTTCCCTGTTGTGGACTAGAGTTTTATAAACTTTATCTTTAAGAGTACCCCAAAGATAAAAATTTAACGGGGTAAGGTCAGGGGACCTCGTAGGCCAATTCCACGGTCCCAAACGTCTAATCCAACGATTTATCGAAAAGGCGGTCCAACTCCATACTAATTTCGTGTGTACAATGTGCAGGAGCCCCGTCGAGTTGATACCAACGAGTTATATATTTTTCAATTGACAGATTATCAAGGAAGTCTTCCACAATTGTTCTAATTATATCTAAATATTTTCTGGAATTCAATTTTTCGTCGTATATGTAATATTTTATTTTGTCATCCATTAACATACAAAACACATTGAAACTAAATTTGACTTGAAAAGCAGCCTCTCTAGTAACGTGGGGGTTGTCTGTGGCCCAATGGTGACGATTTCGTGTGTTACAAATCCCGTCCCTAGAAAATTTTGATTCATCAGTCCATATAATTTTCTTTAAAAAATTGGGGTCCTCTTACATACGTACAAGTAACATTTCACAAAATTCTATTCTCTGTAGATAATCCTGAGGCATGAGAAATTGGACTCTTGTAAAATTGTAATTATGCATTTTATGGTTTGCTAGTATTCTTCGAATGGATGAATATGGCATTCCTAAATCCCGTTCAGCACAACGTATAGAATACTGGGGATTTACATGAAAATATGCTAGCATATTGATTTCATTTACCTCGTCAGATGTCACAGGTTTAGGTAAATTCCTTGCTTCTCTTAATGACGAACCAAAGTTTATAAAATTCCTCTGAATTCGTAAAAACTTTCTGTTGTTCATCTGCGATAATCTTATTGCATTGTCCATGGATAATAAATAAATCCATTAAAACTGTGTTTGTGTAATTATTTTCTGCCATATTTGTGCTACAGCTATTCAAATTAGGTGCAAATATCACTAACGTCTAATTTATTTAGAAAAATAACATCTGTTGTCATTACAAAATGACAAAACAAAAATTTCATGTCCCACCCGTTATGATATACCAAAAGACTAATATTCTTGGAAAGGTTACAGAAAAGTGCCCATAAATCGAAAACGGCGCGCATTAGGTATAGAGTATATACCTTTTTAAATAGGTAAATGTATCGCCTTTCCGAATCAGTAATAATATGCAGGGCATTCCATTTAAAAAAATTGACTTATAGAAAGCGTTCTCTAACTTACCCTGTATGCTATTCGAAACATTTGATTAATGGAGGAGATGCCCCCAGGACTTACCTAGCCGCAACTAAAAAATTATCTTTTAATTGCTGCGTAGGTAGGAAAAAATACGATTTACTGAAAGTCAAATTTTTGGCAATAAATTCAGAAAGGAATTATTATCTCGGAAACGGCTTGAGATAGGTATAGGGAAAAATTAACAAAAGTTACTCAGAAAGAGACGACGATCCAAAAAATGCAAAAATATATAAGGTATTCTATTTAAAATAACGAAGATGTTGCCAGTTTTACACATAAGTGGCAACACCGCAATTTCGAAAATATTTTAGTTCGATTATCTTGGTAACCAAAATTTCAAAGCAATCGGTTGATCCGTTCTCCATATACTTTTAATACTCCTCCCACCGTGGCTCACCCTATATACATGAGTCTTTATATATAGTATATTTTATTCATACACCATAAAAATATTAAATAAATAGTAACAAGCACAATATATTTGAGGATGAAAATACCATAATCGTTTATTCATGTTTTATGCATGTCTTGTGTTATGTGGGTATTAATTTTTAATTATTATCTAATTTGAATGCAAAGGCTTTAGATTGAATTTATAAAATATATTAGCGTAGTAGGGTTTTATGTGCCCTACTACATAATTCAAAGAAAAGTTTTACAGCTATTTTCAGCAGTATCCATGGTTTTTTTATTTGATTTAAAATATTTTGGGTTTGATATTGGGTATAAAATACTCTGGAAACAATTTACTGGCATTTAATTTTTAATAATACATTTTTTGTGTCTAACTGCGTATAAAATATATTTCACAGATTATTTATATCAAAATAGACATCAACTACCATAATTAGCTGGAGTGACGTTACAGGATTGATTGCAAGGAAACAACTTTGCATGTAAGAAGGATTGGCCGAATTGAATGTGATCGTATCTCAAACTTATAACTTAACCAATAAGATATGTTTACGACTTTTTTTGTAGAACCCTATTTATCCCCGGTTAGAGACAGTAAATAAATTTAAGATGAAAATATTCGAGAATAAATCAAAATCGATTGTCCAATAAGCAGAAACACAAAGCGACCTCGCGCTCAAGAAACCATAGCCCCCAGCCAAAAACGTTTCTCACTGTCATATTTCATATACTAACGTCAAAAACATGGAATAGGGGGGATCGGTGCAAAATGTTAAATAAATATTACGGCAAACCTCAGATAAATAGTTTGTCTATACCTACAGTGTAGCAAGTACTGACAGAGATTTAAATAAAAGGGCTCATATCAGGGCCAACAGGTCGTATCTGACCTAGGTCTCTGTAGCATGTAGTTACGCTGTCACAGCTCATATAAAAAAAGCTCTGAAATGTATATGCACCATGATAAGAAACGTCGATATCTTCTGGAACATGAGTCACACTTGAGCCACAAAAGTGGTTCATGATTGAGCGAGAACTTCTACGTACATACCTAGGGCTACGGGAATACTCCAGTATGACAAGCGATAGGTTACAGTCCCGCCGACTCTCCAGGTTGCAAGGCACAAGAGGTCAGGTCACAGCACCAATTCCTCAGGAAAAAATTACACAACTACTCAACTACTTTGCTATTATTATTTGTTTTTTCCATTACTTAAGTATAGCATACTGACGAAAACATAACAAGTTCGAAACCGGTCTATGTCTATTGACCTGTACTTATCATAGCGGACACTTATAGACTGGTCCACAATGGAAGGATGACAGGGAAATAGAAATACTAACATCATTCTTCGGTCAAAACTCTTGGAGTAATCATTCTGCATCGCTATCCCTATAGCTGCTGGAGCTTTCTCTATTGTTGTCGCTCATCATGTGACTAAGAACTGTCTTAATGCCAGCAGCATAAAAGACAAACAACTGAATTTTTTTGGCCACCTGTTATTACTCGCCATCGAGTTCACACAAGAACCTTGGACCCTTTTTATTATACACCATCACAATGTAATATATCAGTTCTGCTCGAACTAGTTCCCCATTTTATTAAGTTGACCATATTATCTCTCTAACTATTCGTTTAGAATAATCATTAAAATGTATAAACCAAATTTCTCCTATCTCCCCCACTGCCGCCAGAGACATCCAAGTATGTCTTGGCTCTTGAGTGTGGTGCTTGTGTTTTGTTTTTGGCGTGCCGTCGACGTAACGGACATCGTAGTGGGCAGTGAGTTGGCCCCGAGGAGGCCTTCGTCCACTAGACAGCATATCCAACACTCTGACACTTGCACACAAAACAATACTAAAGACAAGGGTTAAAGGTCTGAAGCCCTGGAGGCGCTCTGCGACCTACGGATTCGTTCGTTGTAAACGTGAGCCGGTGTACTACTAAATATGATTGTCTTAAGTGTTATTATCGTTTATGATACCGTTGTAATAAAATAAATACCTATCCAATGAAAGAAGTCAATTTTCAGGGGTGAGTTAATTGAATGTTTTAACTTATGCAAGGGCTCTTGGATAGTATTTTTTTATGTAACGTCTTAACTTAGGGAATAAATGTTAATAAAATCCAATAAATATGCTTGTTTAATATTATTTTATATAACAAGTGGCTAAAATGGTGTTTTTTTTACAAATGGGGCGTTTATAGTACGAGCCAAAGGCGAATGCTATGTCACACGAGTAAAAAAAACACATTTTAGTCTCGAGTTATATACAATAAGTATTTGTATGACAAGGGAGAAAAGTGCATAATTTCCTCCCGCGGATAGTTTGATTGGCATCAATATCCAAGGGAGGAAATGGCACTTTGCTCCTGTGTAATACATATGATTTTTTCTACGACCATTTACAGTGTTTTACGTTGGTTTTGCATATATTTTATTATATTTTCTTATGCATGACAATGAAAAAACCAAATATGTCAAAATGTCATAATAGGTATTTAGATAAGTAAATATTCAAAGTACATGGAACGTTGCTAAGGTTGCTTCTTGTTTTCAAAATAAACAAACTTCCAAAAAGTTTATAATAATGTATTCCGAATGTGAAGATGAAGTTCCTCAAGATATTCTGGAAGAAGCAAACGTGGTTTCGTTAAATCTATTACCGTTAAAGTCTCGTGAAAAATATGAAAAAGAGTACCAGCTATTTAATTGTTGGATGGAGACTAGGCAAATAAGAAAAATATGTGAAGAAGTGGTCCTATTTTACTTTTCCAAAAAATGCGCCGATTTGAAGCCCTCAACATTATGGAGCAAATACAGCATGTTGCGATCTACACTCCAAATTAAAGACAATATCGACATTAAGTTTCCTAAATTAGTAGCTTTTTTAAAAGGAAATCTGCTGGATATAAAGCCAAGAAAGCCAATACTTTTTCAAGGAATGATATCAACAAGTTTATTGCAGAAGCTCCAGATGAAACTTACTTACATATGAAGGTAAGATTGATCGTTATTGTTGAATAATAAATAAAAACGTAACGCAGCATTTTTTATTAGAAAGTATATATATGACAATTAAGTGACATTTTAGGCAGTTATCATAAGTGCATTTTCCTTTTTCAGGTTGTGCTTATATTTGGAATTGCTGGGGCATGCCGTAGCGATGAATTAGTTAAAATGGTACTTGAGGATATCAGTGATAAAGGCGATATTTTGGTGGTGCAGTACCTGACTCAAAAACTAATATCAAAAGGACATTTACAATAACAAATGAGATTTTAAACGGAGTATCTGTCTTGGATATGTATAGAAAATATCTGGACTGTAGGTCCCCTAAAACATGTCATTCTAGATTTTTTGTAACTTATGCTAAAGGGAAATGTACAAACCAGGTAATTGGCAAAAACACAATTGCCAAAATTCTATACAGAATAGCATTATTTTTAAATTTGGATGATTCGAAAGGCTATACTGGACACAGTTTCCGCCGTACTTCAGCTACGTTATTAGTCAATGCTGGAAGTGACATTCTCACTCTAAAAAGACATGGGGGATGGCGAACAAACGCAGTAGCAGAAGGGTACTTAGATGATTGTATTTCTAAAAAAATGTGAGGTAGCCAGCCAAATAATTACGGGAGAAAGTACTACTTCAAGTACCAAAAAAACGTTGTCTTGTTTTTGAAAATTTTGTTTCTACAAGTACTTCATCAGCGACCAAGACTTTGGAAAACAACAAACAGGAACTGATCTCCACCAGCAGAGCCAATATTACTTCAGGGGCAATCTCCATTAGTAATTTAACTAATTGTACCATAAATTTTAACAATATTTAGTTACTGATGTTAATTTAAACCTCGATTTAAACTGTTTTCAATTTTTATAAATAAAAATAAGTAATAAAAAATCTGTTTCAAAGAAAAGCATTCATTTTCAGGAAGTTTGTATATCAATAAAAGAAGTCTATACACTACTATTACAGCTATTTGAAATTTTTACTTGTTTGCTTCCAGAGGGAGCCAAAGTATTTTCCTCCCTAGGGAAGCAAAGTATTTTCCTCCCGAGGGAGGAAAAGTACTACTTTGCTCCCTGAAATGAGGGAGCAAAATAGTATTTTCTATGTAGGGAGTAGAAAAAATTTTTTGTATCGCCATTCGAAACAGGATAGTTTTGTAAAAATACGGCAAATTGACAAAGCTACCTTGTCGTAATGACTAAATTCTATTGCTGTTTTCATAGAAACCAATAATAAAACAACTAAATATTGGACGATTTAAACGTCGCATTTGACACATTCTACTTTACAATAATTATTATTTGGAACAAAATGAGTGATGGTGAGGAAGATTTTATTTCTGGTACTCCTCCGGAAATCAGGGAGCAAGCAATTACTGTAACATTAGATTTATTATCAGCGAAATCTAGAAAATTGTACGAAAAAGAATATAATTTATTTATGCATGTAAGTAGAAAACTGTGAGTAACATATCTGAGTCTGTTCTTTGGACTTATCTTTCTGAAAAAGCAAAAACCTCAGTCTCTGGTCCAAGTTTTTGATGCTTAATGCAATTTTGAATGTAAAGAATAATGTAGATGTATCCAATTATCAAAAAGTAAAAGCTTTTTGAAAAGACAATCCACTGGATATAGGGTTAAGAAATCTAAAATTTTTGACAGAGCAGATGTCGAACATTTTTTACTAGAAGCACCAGATGAAAAGTTTTTGATGTTGAAAGTTGTATTAATAATAGGCATGGCTGGCGCTTGTCGTCGAGAGAAACTCTACAATATGACTATTGATGTCACTGTGAGAAAAGACTGCATGCTGGTTGTGTACCTGATTCGAAGACCCACATTGAAAGGACTTTTACGGTAATTGGTGAAACAGTTAATGGAATAAATCCACTAAATATTTATGATAAATATGCAGCTATCCGCCCTACTCATGTGAATCACAAAGGGATTTTTCTTCAATATCGAGGAGAAAAATGTACGGTCCAACGAGTTGGTATCAATACATTTTCAAAAATACCAAGTATTATGGCTAAATAACAACTTATCTAATCCTGAGCAATATACGGGTCACAACTTTAGGAGATCTTCGGCATCACTATTAGCTGGTTCTGGAGCTGATATTCTTACCTTAAAACGTCATGGAGGATGGAAATCCATAATAGTTGCTGAGAGATATATAGAAGATAGCATCCAGAACAAAAAGGAAATTTCAAAACATAATTTCAAACAATACTATAGAAATGATTATGTCTGCCGATATCGTCTTTGTTGAAAATCAGACCAACCACCATATTAATATAAATGATTCAAATATTTTGCGAACATCTGAACCTACAATTCCAGGAATAATTATAAATAAGCAAGAGTACTATTTATATAAATTTTCGTTAAATTATGAATAAAATTGCTCATGAAATATGTTAATAATTAATAAATGTTTGATATAAGAACTTTAATTTGTTTGTTGACTATTAAGGTATATTTCACACTGAGAAATAAAATTTCTTTATTTAACACTTTTTTCTTTATTTTTCACTTGTCAATAATGACATTGTTTTGATTCATTAAAACTGTCCAATAAATGTCATTTTAGGATATGGCGTTACAAAAAATTATTTTACAAAACTGACTGGCGTAGATAAACTGCTAGGTTAATGTATCGAAATTGTGTTTGTTGATTTAATGAACGCAATTATAGGAACAGTTTGATTGAGGCAAACAAACTATAAGTCAAACAAACACAATTTTCTTGAAAAAATAAATTGGTGATTTTAATTAGTAAATATTACTGATCTTTAGTTACCATTTTCAAAGAATCGTTGAAATCTATTTCAGTAAAGCGATAGATGGATAATAAAATCACCTATTTCCTGATTAAAATTAACCTATATCTTAGTTATAAAAAACTATGCAAGTTACTACTACTACTACTATAGTCTTTTTTTTTATTATTTACTATAACAATTACTTTTTGGCACCAGGCACGCGACGGAGCTCGTCGACACATTAAAAAGCCCAAGACTATCTATCGAAATGCAATTGCAAACTGCTGATTGCCGGGGTCACAAACTCACACGTGTCTTCAGTTGCGATGTTTGTAGATAGAGGGGGTTCTGTCTTACAAATATATTTTCTTGTTTATTTATTTGAACTGTGACATATTATAGGTAATGCTGGGATAAGTCGAACGAAAAATATAGTTTAAAATAACTAAAAAACACTCTTTTAAAGCACATCAAACTAAAAAGTGAAAAATAATTATTAATATAAACTGAAAACAATAATGAACGAAAAATACTAGTATTATTGTGAAAAAAGCGTGGGTTGCTCGATATACGAAAAATATGGCACAAAGCGCCCCACGCTTTTTTCACAATAATACTAGTATTTTTCGTTCATTATTGTTTTCAGTTTATATTAATAATTATTTTTCACTTTTTAGTTTGATATGCTTTAAAAGCGTGTTTTTTAGTTTTTTTAAACTATATTTATTTTTCACTTTTTTAGTTTGATGTGCTATGAAAGCGTGTTCTGTAGTTTTTTTAAACTATATTTATATTGCTTATTGATGCTGATATTATAACATATTACGATCCAACAGATATTTCTGAAAAAAAAAATATTTTTTTATTTCAGCCATGGGATTTGAACTCACGCCCGAGGAGTCCATCGTTTCGCGTCAACTAAGACTTGCCCGCTCGGCCAACGACCGCACTGAAAATCACGGAATATCCTAACAATATTAAGCCTCTTGCTCTCACGCAGAGGATACGTGAGGAAAGGACTGGCGACCCTGATCAGGATAATGATATAAACTTATCAAATTATTGTATTGTTACCGGTTTTTCGTAAGTGTACAAAGTTTCAATTAAATCTGTCCGTTTAAAGTGGGTCAAAATCGAGTCCAAAGAGTCGGTTACAAACAAACAAGCAAACAAACATACAAGTGAAGCTAATAAAAGCGTGTTAAAAATAATCGATCGTTCGATTACTGAAATATATCGAGATATCTCGAATACCCTCGTCATGAGAATTCGAATGATTTAGTTCCTGAAAAGTGGTGCCACCGGCTGCCGATTGAGTAATCGTCATTCGTTTCAGCAGCTCATTATTCAAATTTCAAATACGTGATTCGAGCGATGAGATACGATGCGAGTACTAGTGCACTTGAACGCATGTTAAGATTGTTAAGTTCAGTCTTTACCGTCGGCAGCGTTTTGGTTGTGCTGATATGCGGAATGTAGTTGGCTATATTGGCTGATGCCATTCGGAGTTGGATTGTATTAAGTACAGAACCGAATTGAGCTAAGTTAAAATTTATAATTTATAATTGAGAATTGTATAGAAATAATAGCCAACTGCCAGCCAAATCGATTATTTATGATTATGAATTATGATTCGAGATCCCGAATGTCGCCGAGCCAAGCCATCGATGTCGATTTCCCTACTTCTCGAGCTCTAGCCATAATTCGAATGATCATTCGATTATTAAAGCTATTCGAATAACCGTTATTCGATTATTGATATCATTCGATTATGCCGAGCACTAATTATAGGTGTTTTCAATTTATAACAGACCATTTACGATTGTATAAAACCTACATTTAATTTAATGCTTTGTTATTTAGTTTTAAGTAATTCATATGGGTTTAATTAAAGAAAATTTATTTTAGACTATTTCAGCAATTAAGTACTTATCTTCTACATTTAAAAGATGATAATTCAGCTATTTGCAACATGACGGTATCTACATTTAAGATATAGTTTTTTTTTTCATCACTGTTTCAATTAATTGTGCGAATACATAAAGGTGTTGCTTTTTGCAAGGATGTAGTAATATATAATAAAACATGAGAAAAGGTTGTTAATTAATTCCTAAAAAAAATCACAATTTCATTTTACAATATATATTCTCATTTTAATAGTTGTAAGAGAGTTGTACTTAAGACCGCAACTGGAATGGTTACCTTAGATTTAGTCTTTAAACATAACTTTGTCAAATATTGATATCAAAAATGTTACCAAATTTCAGTGTGGACTACTTAAAAAAAAAAACATAAAAAAAGTTTTAATTTTACTAAATTTGTATTGTCTGCTAAATTAAAAATAAATACTATTATCAAAATTGTTTGCAGTTGGCTGTGGTTTCAGTTTCGCAATTCATCATGAAAACCCAATATGTATTTACTTTGCGCTAATTTAATTTGGAAAAGGTCATGGACGCGTAACAATTTATAAACCTTCAAATTTCGTTATCCATATCCATTCACGAAATCTACGAATTTTCATAACTGACGGTGATGGTGAAGGATTTATTACGGAACTTTCATAGCCGGCTGCAAAATCTACATAAAACTAAAAAAAATTGTGCAGTTTAAATACAAAAGCAAAACTTGAAATTGACGTGTGTATATACAGAGTGATTCTCAAAGACGGGGCCAAAATTTAGTGGCATATAGAAAATAAAAAAAAATAAAAAGACCCTTATTTTTCTTTTTGACATTTATAATTTTTTGCAGGGTTAGGAGGGGGTCAAAGATGAATTTTTAAAACGGGTTCTATATATTCTTTGCTCTATTTATTCGATTTGAGTAGATTCAGCATTCGGTGTTTACAAAAATGATATTCTTATCACAAATGCCAAAAATTTAAGATTTTCGGGATAAATGGAAAAAACTGTACATTTTAAATACGCCTGAGTTTAAAATCCAGAGTCAGTAGGTTAAAATACAAAGTCCAGTGATAGAAACGTCATTTGCGCAAGTTAAATAGACAAGTCCTCTGTAGAAAGTATATATATCTTTTAAATTTTGCGCTTATTTACAACAGATGCAGATTACTCTTACATAAAATTGCCCGATATGTATTTTATTTATGGTAAATGTAATGAAAATGAAAGTGATGTAAATAAGTGTTATATATCCAAATAAAAGGAAATATATCTCAATTATCCATTGACATTTAAGAAAAAATGGATCATTTAGCAAGGGTAGCAAAAAACTGCAAGAACCATAGACAACTGTACAACTAATTACCATAGACAACTTCAATTAAAAGAAATAATAAAATACTATCATTATTAAATACGAACAGGTGAAAATTCATGATATAATTAAATCAGAATCAGAAATGATGTTGGGTATCAACGCTGTCATCGAACTCCGTTCCAAATTGTCGACAGATCAGTTAATCGGATTAAAGTTGGCCTTGGCGCATTAACATTAGTATTATTTAATCCGAATGAAATGACACACAAAAGTTGATTCCATTAGCTGTTTTAAATCTGAGCTGAATGCGTTTCTGGTATTTACATCCATTATTTTCGTTATATACCATCGAAACTAACCTGCTACTTAGAAAACTGTATATCAAACTGTTGTGAAAGTATTTGAAGAATACTATCCAAGACACATAATAATTCAGGGTGAGTCAGATTTTTGTAGACAAACTTTAACAGGAGATAGAACACATGTTTTTAAAAAGAAAAGTTCCTATAAACATATGTCGTAGAACGCTTCGTTTCCGAGATACAGGGTGTTGAATATAATTTTTTTTTCTCGAATTTTCATTATAAGTTATAAACGAATGCTTAGATTTTTTCCACGTTTTGGGGATAATGCCTATTAATTAAGGGGCATAAAACATGCGATAAGAATGTTCAAAAACTAGCACAGTGGCGGAGTGGAGGGGGTGCTCAACCCCTGTTTTAAACAGAACTTCTACACCAATGACTATTTTTTAAAAAAACTGTTATTTTCATTATCTACATACAGCTTAACAAAAATAATGTCCCTTCTTCTGTTTCGAAATTCCTGTGCGTTTCCGAGTTATTTTGATTTTTAGTGTATGATGTGGTACTAAATTAAGTAATTTATTTATTATCAATTATCGGCTAAATATTTAATTCTTTCAACGAAACCTACCTAAATATGGTTTGTCAAGGATTCTAAAAAGCCGAAATCTCTTATTCTTTATCTCTTTCCAATGTAGTCAAAATAAATATTTGTTATATCAAGCCATACTCAAATACAATACATACAAATACATACTTAAAAAAATTCGAGAAAAAAAAATTATATTCAATACTCTGTATGTCGGAAACGAAGCGTTCTACAACATATGTTTATAGGAACTTTTCTTTTTAAACACATGTGTTCTATCTCCTGTTAAAGTTTGTTTACAAAAAACTGACTCACCCTGAATAAATTACTTAATTTAGTACCACATCAAACACTAAAAATCAAAATAACTCGGAAACGCACAGGAATTTCGAAAGAGAAGAAGGGACATTATTTTTGTTAAACTGTATGTAGATAACGAAAATAACAGTTTTTCAAAAAAATAGTCATTGGTGTAGAAGTTCTGTTTAAGAAAGGGGTTGAGCACCCCCTCCACTCCGCCACTGTGCAAGTTTTTGAACATTCTTATCGCTTGTTTTATGCCCCTTAATTAATAGGCATTATCCCTCAAACATGGAAAAAATCTAAGCATTCGTTTATAAGTTATAATGAAAATTCGAGAAAAAAAAATTATATTCAACACCCTATATCTCGGAAACGAAGCGTTCTACGACATATGTTTATAGGAACTTTTCTTTTTAAAAACATGTGTTCTATCTCCTGTTAAAGTTTGTCTACAAAAAACTGACTCACCCTGTATAAAGATACATTATGACTTTTAACGTTAAAATGTTGATTAATTAATTTAATTCGAAAGCTGTTGAAGAGGAATACATCAATACGTAGCAACATCCAACAGCCAAAGTTTCCGTTTATTTGTGCAAACTTTCATCAGAGCATATAACGCCCTGAAGTGGGTTGGAACCTTTCATGTGAAGATAACACTGACGCAGTTTTCCACGAAACACCAAATACTGCACATGCCGCGCGTTTCACCAACCAAGTTAGCATCATCTGGAGGTGATTAAAACTGGCTCGAACTGACCTCTGACCTGAACTAGCTTTAATCATATCCAGATGATGCCAACTTGGTTGGCGAAATGCGCGTCGAATGCAGTATATGGTGTTTCGTAGAAAACTACATCAGTGTTAGCATATAACGTAAAAATTCATTTACATATTAAAAGAAAATTCATGTAAACGAAAGCGATGACAGTAAAAACATTACTACAGATATAATCTCTTACTGACAGTAATGTTCACCTATTTGTTCTGTCATCTCTTTCATTTACATGGATTTTATTGTAACCTATAAATCAACTACGCTACTCTCTGTACCAATCACTTTCCTACCAGAAACACTTATTTATTTCTAGGATTTGGATATTATGTCTTTAGGAAGACACCACCTATGATTCAAGATTACCCAATTTAGGATGTAGGGTAGTTTTCGACAATCTTCGTCATCCGAATGACATTGGCACTTCCCAGAACGAAGAATATTATCTGATGTTCCAATTCATTCATGTTCGACCTTGAGCTTAAACCTTACGGATATTTAGTTTTTCTTATAGTGCCCTTTGGTTCTTATCCTATTCGACCTAATACGAGGTGTGCTTAAGGCATGACCGGGGGGAGGGCTGAAAATCAACTATGTTGAGCTCTCTACCCTTTGTGTAATTTATTGTATAATTTTTTGCACAATAAATTTATCTATTATTATTATTACCAATGAAAACTGCACAATACAACTGACTTTTGTATTGTATTTTGTTCGCTAAAGTGAGACAATGGCTTTAGTCGTTCTAGGTTTGCGGCTTTACCAAAGTATACGCTAAACAATTTGATAAAAACTGCAGTGATGTGTACATGAAATTAGACTTGCTTTAACCTAAAAAAATTATAACTTAACCAGACTTGATAGAACTATTCGTATTACGAAATTGAACAATTCCATTTTGAACAGTCTTTATATCAAATATATCTAAAAACTACAAATGAATTTCTCTACAATTACATAAGAAATAATCCTTATGAAACTAACATAAAAAAATGTAAATTGAAAAAACCATTAGGCGATTTTACTTTTATGGGCTTCTATAAAATCGGCGAAGGTTTCTACTATTTATTTCCAAGACTATTTAGGTACTGGATACCCTTGAAACAATACTAATTTAATTTTATAAAGCTTATTAAAAATAATTTCTCTTACCCACAATCGCATGTTTCTCCTCATTGATTTGTCCTTCGTATTGCCCTTTAAAATGAGAAAAACTGAGTTTTATAACGGAACAAACACGGTTTATAACAAACTACATTTTCAACTAAATACACACATTTAAAATTAATACAATAGAATAAGCTTTTAAAGTGTTCTACTATATCTTTTCTCAGCTTCTAGCGCTGAAATATATCGCGTATAATTGGACAAATATCCTGTTTACTGCTAACTACATTCTGTAAAATTTCTTAAAATACTTTTATAATAGGAATAATAATCGAGTCACGTGAAACTGTAGGAAACATTTATCAACGAGAACCTGAAGATAACAACAGATAACGAAACGTCGTTTAAGCCACTGCGGTCCTTTTGGAGACCTATCAGCTACTTGGATATCCAACACATTATATACAGGCAACGAAAATGAGAATCTTGATATAGGAAGTCGCAAAGCATGGCGTAAAGTGCCCCTCCGTAGGGATAATGAGTGATTCCAATTTCCTTTATAGCCGCCATTGTAATCAAATCTAGACGCTTTGACTGCTGTTCCATTAGCCAGCGCTAGCCGGTAGACACTGGGACCTTCGTCAAAAGGAGGACAGACTGGGAATTGTTCCGTGCAGCACTGCAAAGGAACATTGCACATATTCCCAGGATTGAATCCGAGGAAGATGTGGAGAGGGCCATCACCTCCCTGGAAAACCAGATCCAGGAAGCGATGGAGGAAAGCACTACAGAGACAGAGATCAGAAGGGCACCAACGCCGATGGCAAACCTCACGGAGGACCTCAGGCAGCTGATTCGGGACAGACGAAGGACGAAGAAAAGGGCCCAAAGGACTAGACTCCCTGAGGACAGGCACGCGTATAACACGCTGAACAGGAGAGTCAAAGCTGCCCTCCAGGAACACCGTCAAGAAGGATGGCAGCGTCACCTGAAATCACTGGACCCACAGGACAGGAGCATCTGGAACACCCAGCGTGCTCTGCGAAACAGGCCGAAACCAATGTCCCCAATCCACGGAGAGAATGGGATTGTCTACACTTGCCAGGAAAAAGCCGAAGCATTCGCGGACAGCTTGGAACTGCAGTGTAGGGAAAACCAACTCGATGATGAGGACGAGGACTGGGTTGATGACGTGGAACGCAGAGTGCGTCGGATGCTCCGCCTGCCAGACAATGATCACATCCGTCCGACCACTCCAGAGGAGGTCAAGGGAGATTCTAAGGAGCTTAAAGCCGAGGAAAGCTCCTGGATGTGACAAGATCGGAAACATCGCCCTCAAGAAGCTACCCAGCAAAGGGGTGGCAGCCCTGGTGAATATCATCAACGGGATCTTGAGGCTCAGATACTTTCCGGACAGGTGGAAGAAGGCCGACGTCATAGTCATCCCGAAGCCAGGTAAGGAACTACTTTTTCCCTCCTCTTACAGGCCCATCAGCCTACTCTCAGCTGTGAGCAAGGTAGCCGAGCGCGTCATATTGAGAAGAATAGAAGAGGAAACCGAAGAGCTCCAAATCATCCCGGATGAACAGTTCGCGTACAGGACAGGACATAGTACGGAACTCCAAGTGCTCAGGTTTCAGCCAAAGACAGGTCACGGCGGCACTACTCTTGGATGTTGCGAAGGCTTTCGACAGGGTCTGGCACGATGGTCTACTAGCTAAAATGATGAGTATGGGTTATCCCATTGCACTCGTCAAACTAGTTAGATCATACCTGGACGGGAGACAGATGCGAGTGAAGATTAGGGACTGTGTGTCCACGTATCGACCGATGGAAGCCGGAGTCCCCCAAGGCTCTGTGCTGTCACCCATCTGTTCGCTGTCTTCACCTCTGATCTCCCAAGGGCCGAAGGCACCGCAATGGCACTCTACGCGGACGACACGGCCGTCACGGCCAGATCCTGGAGTGCGAGAACAGCCACCAGAAGACTCCAAGAGGCAGCCTCTCTTCTGGAAGAATGGTGTATCAAGTGGAAAGTCGCAGTCAACGCGGAGAAAAGCCAGACGATTCTCTTCAGGAAAAGACGCGAGGAAACCCCCACAGGACACGTCTCCATGTTCGGCGAGGACATCCAATGGCACGATTCCGTCAAGTACCTTGGCGTAATCATGGATAAAGGCCTGACATGGAGACAGAACACCGAAGCCATCGTGGTAAAGGCCAAGCGGACGAGAGCTCTCATCTACCCGATGGTAGGGAACCAGAGCAGGCTTAGTCTGAGGAACAAGCTGCTGCTAGTCAAAACACTCATCAGACCACAGCTGACCTACGCCTCCGTAGCATGGGGATACCAAGCGAAGACCTATCTGAAGAAGATCCAAGCCGTGGAAAACGTGGCCATCAGGACAGCGGTGGGCGCACCATGGTACGTTAGAAACGCTGACATCTTTAGGGACCTGGAGTACACACCAGTCACCGAAATCATCCGGGATAGAGCGAAGAAACTGTACACCCTAGCTGAGGAGCACAGGAACCCGCTGATCAGGGAGGCTACCTCCTATGATCCGGCCGACGCACCGAGGCACAAGAGGCCGAAGATACAGTTACTGGATAACGGGTGAGTATAACTAATCCTTTCCTTACAGATGGACCAAACCCACTGAAAAGACATGACACGACCAACCACCCTCCCACAAACCTTGCGGGCGCCGGTCAGTAAACCGACCAGTGCCCGTTGTCCCCCTGGCTCCGTGAAGGACGAAAGTGCTAAGAAAGCACTTAGGCCTTCACCTCCTAGAGCTACACAGTTCATCCTCACCTTGTCCGATGATCCAGATGACAATGTGTCAATTGCCACTTTGTGTACTGGCAGTCAATCCCAAGTCACAGAATATCCACACAGTCCCTGACAGACAGATGACTACCCCCGGGGGGTGACAAGCTGGCGAAGAAAGAAGACGAAGACAGAAGAGCGCCAGAAGAGGCCCTAGCCAGCAGGGTTCATCAGCCAGGACCCAGGGAGGTTGACCGAAATCTTCGGCACCGCTCACATTTGTGAGTGGGGCCGTTCGTAAAGTAAGTTAACCCGCCCTGCACGAGGCCGGTCCAGGTCTACAGCGATGACTAGGGTAAAAAGGCAATAGTCCTGCCTGGCCCTAGCATCCGAGACCGTCATCATGCCAAATGGATATTGGCGCGCTAGCCGGTAGAAATAACAAGATAGCGACACTTTTCAAGTTTATACCAAGATCATCAGTTTCGTTATCTGTATATATACATTTCGTCCACCCTGTACATACGTTTGGCGATTAAAAACTGAAACACTCTGTACATCAAAATATAATTGTAGACGTCACGTAAATACTGTGCAGCATAAAACTAAAAAAAATGCACGTGCCTTCGAAAATACAGTTTATGTTCGATTTACTGTTAATGCCTGTCATGTTCCGCTGCACATACTCGATAAACAACCATTTCGGAAGTTCTGGAATAAATACAATCCCCAGGTGACGTTACCAAGTCGCGTAAAAATACAGGCTGTGATTATGTATTGACGAGATAACCAATGGTAAAAAAAACCTATCGTAAATATTATAGTACGTGTACTGAACCCTCTAGAACCGACATTTCCACTATAACTAGCTAGCAAAAGACTGAGTGTACTGACAAAACAATTATGCGGGTGGTGCTGGAGACGTTAGAAAAAATTGATCTGTCAACAAGTCAAGTGTTGATGTTTGTAGCGGAAGGTGCCGTGACAATGTGTTTGGTACGCCGTTCTCTTTAAGAACACGGTTGTAGGTTAATACATGTTACGTGCAAAGTGCATGCTTTGCATCTTGTGGTAGAAATTATTCGACAAGGTTTTCTAGAGGTAGATGTATTAATAGCAAGTACAAAAAAAGTGTTCTTTAAACGTCTTCGCGCATTTCACAGCAAGTGTCCCGGTATTCCCGAACCGCCACAGCTGATTCTTACACATTGGGGAACATGGTTGAAGGCAGGTTTTTATTACACTGAATATTTACAACAAATAAAAACTGTGATACTACAATTTAATCCTGACGACGCTGCAGCTATTAAGGAGGGCCAGACAAAATTCGAAGATATTTCCGTTGAAACAGCTTTAAAAACTATTCACATGACTACATGACGCCATACAAAACTTACAAAATAGTGCGTTGTCGTTAGCGGAGTCACTGCAAATAGTGGACGAACTAAATGGACTGCTACACACTATAGGTGATGCAAAAAATGAGCCAGTTAGAGAAAAGTTCGCACGTGTGTTAAAGCCAGACACCGGTTTTACCAGATTAAGACAAATTTGTGGTGGTACTGATGGTGCAACCCCAGATCCGTTAAGTGTGTTTAAAGACTATTTTAAGTATGTCTGTAATCAATAGATGTCGAACGGTTGGTTGTTCTCAAAATATAAGCATGTTCTTTTACCACAATGAACATCACTCACGGAGACAACCATAGAAACACACCTGATGTTGCAAAGTATTTACAAATCTTCTCCAGTTTGTGATAACCTATCTAGTTCATTAAGCAAGTTAAGAGGGTAAGTAGTGCATACATTGTTATAAATTGTAACAGTTTATTGCTTTTATTACTAGTTAACTTCTTTTATTACACATATGTTGCGTACGCCTATATCACGTCGCACATTTCTGACAACTCTATCAATTAGTAAATTTTGTAAAAAATTATAACATTTTTCCTATATCTTAAGCGGAGTGCGGGGAAATGTATAGTGATCACTCTGTACGTAGTTAGATAATAGTCTCGTTGAAAGAGGAGAGCTCCATGTCCCATAAGGAAAAACGCTACAACTGTTGCAACCTGTTGGTATTAAATTGGAGTAGAAATCACAGATGTACTAGAACAAATCGGCGAATCTGCTTGCTCTTGTGAAATACAACAACTCGTCGATATACGCGTAACTAGGAAAAATACAAGCAACATGAAGTGTGGAGCGTTAAATGCCACAGTAAAATCCTAATTATTTTTGGTTTGAAATCCGACCAAGCATAGTACCTTGAAAAAATGGGTCCGCCATCGATTTTCGGGAGCATAATTTCTGGACGCGACTGTACAATCTAGAGAACCGCTGTGAAACAGTCGACGATCAGCCGGTCACGGATGGGTGATTATGTCTACGGAGCCGTAGCGTGAAATGCTCATGTTCTGTGGTTTCATGTACCACGCCATATCAAGGTCTTTTAAATGTCTGATAATTTCATGCAGACATTGATTTTAACTGTATATTGGAGACGGACGTACAATTAAGGGACGCGCTGGGAAGATCAGGACCAGGTTTACTGAAAATCTAGTCGCGAAAATAGGGGCAACTTTTTAAAATTCCGGAAAAAGTGGACCATGAACAGACATCGCCGAGAGCTGAAGGCACAAAAAGCGTGAAAGTTATCAGTGTAGGTTTGTATCTAATAATATATTCGATTAAAAAATTAACTGTACAATAGATCGTTGACATTTTCGAAGGGTTTAAGTAATCGGATATACACGGCTTGGACCCTAAGAAGGGTGATATGCGTTATGGCCAGTATATCGATCACCTAGCCCAGTTTTAATAAGAAAACAATAAAAATAAGTTTTTTGAGAAGAATTTAAAACAATCTGCAACAATAATTATATAGAAATTTCCACAAACCGATTGAATTTTTAATTATTTATCTACTTATATGTAATAAAATACCCAACGGATTAAGCACCAATTATAGGATAAGTTTGCAAAGGAAACCATAGTAAGTAGGAAATATAAGGTAAGTATGTAAAAATCACTGTAAAATCTATTAATTTCATATGTATATGCGGTGTTTAAATTTGGAACAACTGAAATGATTGTTTCTAGCACTCCGCCTGGGTACACGGAAATCAAGTAGAGCTACTATGATCTCATACTTAATTTAATTGTGGATGATTTTAAATAACATAGCGTATAGTTCGCCTTTTAATTAATCTGTTCATATTAAAACGTACATAAAAAATCTCTTGCGCGGTACCTCGCATTGTATAAATACTGTCTAAGGCAAAGGTAGCTAATTTCCAAAAAGCGCCTTTGGATTCTCTCAGTGGCGGAAATGTATATGAAATAGATATGACTCCAGAGGACTGACGCATATTCTAATTTAAATCCTACAAAATTACGAACAGCAATCGAATTGTTTCAAGAGATTTAAAATCTTTCATATTAGAAAGCCAAGGTTCTTGTAAGCTGATGTTACATTATTATTGAGATGATCCGTAAAAAAGAGTTTGGGATTAAAAGATCTTTTATTAAAGCCAATCGATGTAAGATAAATTCACCGAGAGTGTAATCAAATAGTGGCAAATCATTTTTGCAGCCATACGACATTGCATTACATTTACCTTCATTCAGGTAGATGATTGTTAAGGCACCATAAATTCATAAGATCTAGACTTGCTGCAACTTGACACAATCAAAAGAAGTTTCTACCTCGCAAAATAACTTTAGATCGTACGCGTATCAGCATAAACGCACATCCACATTGGTGACGATATCATTAATAAAAATATCATAGATGAGAGGACCAAGAAAAAACCTTGGGGGACACCAAAGATTTTTATGTTAGTCGTCATTCACGCTATCAATTCACAAGAAATTAATTTAGTGGACAATTATTTGTATTTCACGGTTGAAATTTACCTAATTCCCTTGTCCTATTAAAATGTCTTTTTTGTTTTTAGAGCGATTTAAAAATCAGATGACGTGAAACTCTGCTCGTCTATTTATGTAATTACACTGGAAATAACAGTGACATTATATTATTTAAACAGCAATATTGACTAGCGGTCATAAGCGATTTCCATTTTTAAATTCAAGTCAGTCTTAATGATATGAGATTTGTCAACATTGCAGCTCTAGTTGCAGAACAAAAGTATCCTGTCGTATTCAGGAATGAGTACTAAATCGCATAAAAGATGTTTAGATTACGACATGGGTGACACGAACGTGTGAATTTTTACTGTTTATTTAGCACACCGAAAAACTCTCTCAAAGATTCTATAAAAACAGCACGAATCAAAGATCAATACGCATATCACTTCCATCCTACCGCCCAAGGGGCAGAAGTTAAAATGTACGGGAGCCTGTAAAAACACACCCCATTGTTGAAAGTTGTTACCGCGTACCGGGTAAATATTATTTTAAAGGGGATTTTTTAAAACTGATATCGAAACGGGTGGTGAGGTTTGAAAGAAAAGTTTTCTTTTAATTAAAAATGGATTAGAGGATTTTTATATTAATCCATGTTTAATGGACGTTTTAAACGCAAATGTGCCAGCCTTGTTTGATTGGGAAATACAGGGCTTTCACAATTTCTTATAATGAAAGAAGATAATTATGTCTCAGAATTAATCTTTATACAAAACAATAAATAGTATTTAAACAAAAATATACAACTGAAATCATAAAACAATAAGAAAAGGGATTACAGTTTGTTTTTTATACAGTATGTTAAATCATTGTATATTCACATACATTTAATTCTGCGAAATCGTACCCAAAAATATTCTTACTGGAAATTTATCTGACTCAATTTTCATGTTGTTATCCTTATCGGAAGTTTTATACTAGCGCAATCAGATAAGAATGACAGTGTAAAATGTAAGAAAGTGTAGTTATTTTACTGTTATCATATTAGGTATGAAAGGATCCTTATGTAATATCAAATAATTAATTTATTATTTTTTCTAGAAATGAGAAAAGATAACAATCACAAAAAATTTTTAAAAAAGTGTATAGCACAAAGAGATAGAGACAAAAGCCAACAAACTATTGAAAAGAAATCAGATAGATTAGAAAACAAGATAGAGACATTAGACGAGAATAACAACGCAATCAGCAACAAAGGCTCAACACTACAGGGTTTGAAAAAATATTCCATTAATACCATATTCCCATACTCGTGCTACGGAGAAGGATCGTATTAGCAACCATTAATGTTATCATGACTATTTGGAATATGATCCGACACAACTGAATATCCGTGAATGGTTATGCCGTCGTACAAACGTGTTTCCGTTGTTTTGTAGTTTTGGCGGAGGCGCCGCAATAAATTGAAATTGCTAAGTTGAATCGGAAAAATTTAATATCCCATGTATTTTTTGCATTCTTTTGAAAATGTTGAAACTGTTCATGTGTCTCTTTGGTTCACAGCAGAGAGAATGCTGCTTCTTGGGTTATAGACAGATAGAGTCAAAGATGGACAGGATATTGTCAATAAAAAAAGTTCTTTTTTTTTACAGAATTCTAGGAAATTTTGTGAAAATGTTGATTTTCATCATCATATTTGACTTCATACGTGGCAAAAACCTTAAACAGAACTACAAGCTGCTAAATTGTTTTTAGATATAACATGCAATTATATATTTAACGGTTGTACTCATGAAAACACAAAAAAATATAAGTTCTCAATCAGTCAGTCCCAATAATTGACAATTTCTTATATTTTCATAGCAATCAAGATGAGGATTATCTTGTTGAAAATACTCCACTCTGTAAAGATAAAACAATAAAACCATCCATCTTTAAATGACACGTGTCTGAAACGAATGTAATTATGAAAAGGATGCTATAAAAAAAGGAATAAGTGGCTGTCAACTAACATTTGTTTTATTTCACTTAACAATACTTGTTTGCAAAAAGTCTGTCATATTACCTCCAACGCATAAAATGCGAAAGCCTAAAGAAAATACAGTACTATGTGCTGCACAGCATAGCCATGCGGAACAAGCTTAGTTTCTATATATTAACTGAGAAGAAAAATAAATATTCTTTTACAAAATTTATAAAATTCATTACATAGTACGAATCATTTTATTGAAATGACGATAGATTAACAAAAATAATAAATGAAAATTATTGATGCCCAATCAAAATAACATAATCTTAATAATTAGTCGCCAGTGTCCACAAAATCTTAAAAAAACGTTCAGAAAACAGTTTTTGGTTGTATATTAAGTTCATCATTCTCCATTATCCCCTTCTCATAAGTAACTGCTTAGAAGAATATGAAGAATGTATGTAACATATAAATAATCTTTACAAGCAGCATGCTTGACATCGAGGACGACCTTTTGTTTTTATTATTACAAGTACCAATCCAGTTGCCTAGTTTTCAGAACAATCATTAGCTGTAATTATTTCACCACGGCTTCACCGCCTGTAGTGAAAGAACAACACCCATACATGTCTACCGAAACTGAAATTTCTCTAAGAACTTTTAATTAGATTTTTTCCCAAATAAAAATAGGAGCCGTATCACCCAGCATGGTCTACCTGATGTGAGAACAAGGTGTTTGACAATGGAACATCGACAACAATAATCAAGTTCCTACTGCTTACAGTAATGATTTGAGTCTAGCTTACTCGATGAGATATGCGGTGGTGCCAGTAGTCCTAAAAATTTAATTCGTACAATCGTAGTCTCTAGTAATGGTCACTTTTTATTCATGTACATTCAGTTTTCCAAATATAAATTTTAACTCACTTGTACTTGTTAAATGTAAAATATAATATAATAAAGTAAATTTCAAACGTAGGTAGTAATAAACTTAAGATATATAATATCCTAAAAATAAATTTAATGCATAGTTTTCGTAGTCAAAAAAACTTTGAATTCACTACGTGCTAAAACCACACAAAGCGCAATAAAGAAAGAGCGTAGGCGGAGATTTCGAATTAAGCAAAAGGGGAAGAGTAATTATTCTGTTTTTGTGCAAGGATTCCTCTTCATAAGTAAATTAGTAAGATTCGTAACTAACATATTACACATACGTCCTATAGGAAATTTTAACCCTTTTTCTTGACCATATGCATCTTTATTATCCCGTGATGTCACGATCAAGCGGATAGTTAGAGTATTAAACAACCGACGATACAACGTGAAAAAATTTGTACAAATTTAGTTGGAAATAAATATAGTTTAAAAAAACAAAAAAACACGCTTTTAAAGCACATCAAACTAAAAAGTGAAAAATAATTATTAATATAAACTGAAAACAATAATGAACGAAAAATACTAGTATTATTGTGAAAAAAGCGTGGGTTGCTCGATATACGAAAAATATGGCACAAAGCGCCCCACGCTTTTTTCACAATAATACTAGTATTTTTCGTTCATTATTGTTTTCAGTTTATATTAATAATTATTTTTCACTTTTTAGTATGATGTGCTTTAAAAGCGTGTTTTTTAGTTTTTTTAAACTATATTTATTTTTCACTTTTTAGTTTGATGTGCTATGAAAGTGTGTTTTGTAGTTTTTTTTAAACTATATTTATATTGCTTATTGATGCTGATATTATAACATATTACGATCCAACAGATATTTCTGAAAAAAAAGAATATTTTTTTATATCAGCCATGGGATTTGAACTCACGCCCGAGGAGTCCGTTTAAAGTGGGTCAAAATCGAGTCCAAATAGTTGGTTACAAACAAACAAACATACAAGTGAAGCTAATAAAAGCGTGTTAAAAAGGTATTTGTATAATGACATTTATTATATATTTTCAAAAGGTTTAAATTTTGCATTAAACCAAAAAACGGTTTCAAAATTCGATATAATAGCAGTAATAGAAAAACTGCACAAAGTTTACCATTAGATGAAGGTAATGAATATCGCGTACGGTCAAAAATTATATTAGAAAAGCAATGCAAATTTAAAGATAATATAATTTCAGAAGAAAAACATTCAATTTCGTCTTTGAAACAAGATCAAAGTATCAAAATTGTACCAGCTGGTAAAGGAAATGCCACAGTAATTTTAGATATTAATGTATATAATACAAAAATTATGACAGTAATAAACGAGCGCCCTTACTCAAAATTAAATGTTGAAAACAAGATTTATAGACCCCTTTTTAAATACAAAAATGAATTTAACGATTTTAAACGCAGAAAGCACCCCATTATAGTAAACTTCTTCATTTTTATGGCTTACCGAAAATACATAAACGAAATATTCCTTTGAGACCGATTGATAGTTCAATAAATTCTCCGTGTCATAATTTAGCAAAATATTTACTGAAAATTATTAATCCACTTTCTGGCAATACCGAATCGTATAACAAAAATAGTCAGCATTTTTTGGAGAAACTTTATGCAATTAATATTCATGATAGACATCTAATGGTGAGTTTTGATGTAGCTAGTCTTTTTACTAATGTTCCAGTAGATAACACTTTGATAATAATTAAAAACAAATTGCTAAATGATAACAATTTGGCGGAAGGAACTAAACTCAGTGTAAACAGTGTAATAGAATTATTGACTGTGTGCATTAGGGAAACATATTTTCAATTAGAAAGTGAATTTCTATCAGCAGGATTTCGGTATGGCTATGGAATTCTATTATCTCCAAATTTAAGTAATATATTTATGGAGGATTTTGAAAATAATTATATACCAAATTATGTACATAAACTTATTATTTGGTGGAGATATATCGATGATCTTTTTGCAATTTGGTCTCATAATATTGAGTTATTACATAAAAAGAAAAATTAATAGTAAAGAACCATCCGTTAAATTCACTTTGGAAGTAGAGAGTAATAATAAATTACCCTTCTTGGATATTTTGGTTAAAAAAATTGATAACACATTTGAAACTATTATTCATGTAGTAGTGTCCCAAAAAAAGAAAAAGAAAAAAATATTTGATATGTATGTTGCAATTCCTAAAATTCTGGCGACTTTAAAATTGGAAACGATGATTTTTAGTTTAGATAACAATATTGTTTGAGAACTGCCGTCTTCATGACCAACTTGTAAGTAACGACGGCGTGGAGTTGTTACGATGACTGTCGAATTGCACGGTTTAAAAACAGCATGAAGGCCATAAAAAAATACTACAAGAAATGTTCCTGTCTTCTGACGACTATAGCTATATATGTGCCGCATCATCGCTCTAACTAAGAGGGCACTCAACAGGCGATAATAATATATAGACCGCCGTAATGCCTAATACTATAAAACACAAGCTATCACCGTAATCATCTTATTATTATTATTATAATATTTGTTTTGTTCTGATGCTGCACATAAAGCTTGTAATTTTAAGTGAAAGGTGTATCAGATATGCAGTTTTGTCTATATTTCTCGACAGTAGATAAATGGGATTTGTTTTGCACTTTCATGCTATAAGTATAGTCGTTTTCAACCTCGTCGCAATTGCCTATTGTGGATTATGATACATTTTTGTCGGAGATTGATATATTAAAAAGTAGAAAGTTTTTTTTAACTCGGCTTTTTCTAATTTATATGCTCTCACACGTTAAAATCACCAGAAGTATGAGACAATACATTAGAATTGAAGAAGGCGTTTGTAACTCTTTGCGTATTCATAGCGAGTTCTGATAACACCTCCTATGAATCAATAAAAAGAGCTGCACAAAGGAAAGGCTTTGAACCTTCAACAGTGAAATGGATACTATCCATCCTTAACGTCCGAAGGATAAAGGGAAGGAGTTCAGTAGCAATAACAGCCATCAAGGGATGCCCACAAGGAGGAGTCCTATCACCATTGCTATGGTATATAGTTATTGATGAACTTCTTACTAAACTAAGCGATTTTGGATTCGACATCCAAGGATACGCTGATGACCTAGTCATTATAGAAGGACGCTTCCTCTAATAGGCCCAAAAGTGAATAGTGTACAAATTGACTTCTCTGATTAGATAAAATATCTAGGTGTAGTCCTAGACCAAAAATTCACCTGGAAGATACGCCTGACAAGGGTTACTGAAAAAGCAACAGCGGCCTTCTGGATGTGCCGTGGGCTACTCGGTAAAACTTGGAGTCTAAAACCAAATGGTCATACTATGGTCATACTTAACAGTTGCCAGACCCATTGTCACTAATGCATCACAAGTATCCCAGTAAATACCTTTACTCGACTTTTGGCAGGTCTTTACTAGAAATGCTGGCTTAATAAAGGCCTGTACTCTGGTGTTTACTGGAATGGTGGCAAAAAACAAAAGATAAAACAGCACAAAACAAGTTGCTCAAAGTGCAACGGTAAGCGTGTCTGGGAAAATCAGGAGCAAAGAGAACCTGTCCAACAGCTGCAATGGAGGCCTCATTCTCTTCACATATGCATGTAACGAAAGAAGTGGCCCTAAGCGCTCAAAGACTGCAATTCGGAAATTCAAACCAGGAGATATGGTTGGATATCTGAATATTATAATTAAATTTCAGTTAGTCTCAATGATACAATGCCAGTGAAACTCTAATTTGAGCGGATATTTAAAGTGGTAATATGGAGGACCCAGGTTTGAAAACGGGTCCCTTATCTGGTACACAGATGGATTAAAAATGGTAAAAGAAGTAGGGGTAGGAGTATATGGGTCCAGATGCAGGCTATCAAAAGCCTTAAGTTAAGGGGCCTAGTCGGGAAAAAGCTTCGGATAGCTGTGTCACTCTCTAGAAAGTTTTTATACATGCGCCGCTGAATAATTTTGCTCTTGACTATACCTTCACTGGACGTTTTATTCACCGACTTCATTGAGGTGCGATTCCCGATAGAGGTAACACTTCCTTGCTCCATTTGTAGTGACAAAGATACTTATTTAGAAAATTCTTTTTAACCAAATGGTACGGAATAAAAGTTTGAAACTTGCTGAGCAAAATTATGAAGATTCATTCTAGACGACATGTATGAATTTTACCTCCATTTTACCGATTGATATCATAATTCAGGAGCTAATCACGTCCAAATTTCACTTATATTTACAGTATAAATTTTCCCTACATAAAGTGAAAATTAATTAAAATAGATATACATGTACCCTCGAGTACACTTTCAACTACTGATCCTCCAAATTTGGTGTAATTTGACCAAACCGTATGGAAGAAATAAATTTTGAAAAATTACCTTACAAACACTAGTTCGATTAGCCCTCTTAAACTCTCACCATTTTTGAGGCGGAAATTCATGCCATAGAAATCTGCGCTCAAGAATGGATTAAGAAATACACACGTGGAGCCTATATCTCAGGGCCGTAGCCAGAAATTTATTTCGGGGGATTCTGGAGGGTTAAAGAAAAATCGACAGTTGTGATTATAAAAAGAAATCTAATGGGTCATATAAGAAAATTAGCATATTAAATTTAAACATCGAGAGTTTTCAGCAAAAATGTTAAGCATTTCTTGACTGTCAACATTTACTGGCGATGTGGTTAAAATTGTTATGGGCATATGTATGCATTGGGAAAAAACTTCTTGACGTACATATCGAATGTGTTTGGTGCATTTTGTGGAATATTTTCATTTTGTTTGTTCTTGTTAGGTCAAGTTTATTTACGTTTTTATTTCTAAAGAGTTAATTGTAAGTTTGTTCGTCATATTTCGGGGGGTCACAACCCCTTTAACCGCCCTGGTTACAGCCCTGTTATATCCTCTCAGACAGCCAAGCAGTACTTAAAGATATTATCTGAACAATATGTTCAAACACTCTTTGTTTATTTCAATGCCGATTTGTCAAAGACATGCAATTCAACATTATTGAAACAAACTATACACATAATCTGAAACTATTAGCAATAAATAGTTAAATCAGGTCCTTGATCTTTGATATTTTATGCACATTAACCATTTTTTCAAGTTTTCTAGTTGTACTATTTTTAGGAAGTAAGTGAAGCATTACATCGTCAAAATTTTCAAGAGAAATCAGTTTTTTTGTATTTTTTATTTCTAGTGGCTAACAGAATATTTTAATGGCTGGAAGTAATAAAAACAAAACAGTACTTGTAGAACAGGCGTTAACATTACACACAGTATTTCATATATTATAATTTATAAAAGCATTTATACCGTCTGTAGACGCGGTAAGAATTATTCATATTTTGTGCAATATTTGCATTATACATTTTTTATATAAAAAGCAGGATGCTGTTATGTATAAGTTATTAAATAAATGAATATAATTTTATTTGTTAATAATGTGTATTTGGATAATTTATGTTAACAAATTATATATTATTAAGAATATTGTAGTAATTATTAACAGTTGATGTATACAGGATGTACCCCATTTCTATCCCAGTACAACGGCTACTCATATGTTGATAACTAAGAATGAAATACCTAGAATTCCAAAAAGGTCAGGAATGTGAGGCTAGATTTGAAAAATGATCGACCAGAAAGTTAATTATGTTACGTCCGTATAAATGATTAAAAACCACGTGATCAATTGGTACTTTTTAACTCGTGATTCTTTAACACTGACCTAATGTTTCATGAAACACAAAAACACTATATACTGACTCGTTTGGCCAACTAAGTTGGCATCATCTGGAGATGATTAAAACTGATTTTGTTTTTCGTATTATTCACAGTACCTGATGAGGATTTGTGGACATACGTATGAATCTAGGAATTGTTTTCAATCATCTTTTGCTGAGGGCACAACTCGACAAGGCTGTTAACGGGAACTAATTGATCACATAATTTTCGATCATTTATGAGGACTCGTTATATCGTATAAATACAGTGTGCAATTTTTTACTGGCAAATAAATAGGATGGCGACGGTCCATCTGGTTGTAAAGCGTGTACTCCAATATGTTCCAAGTTATCCCCTTCAGCACCTATCATTGAATGAATGGTTTATTTCCACGATTCTCTAAGTATAATTCCCTTCTAGACAGCTTCAGCTTTGGAATCGAGGGCTGTCTAATATCTATGTTTTGTATTATTATTATTATTTAACCATATTTTTTTCTTCAGTTCTTCTTTAAGTCGGCCGATAAATTATTAAGCTACCAATGATAATCAATCAATAACCCATGCCATTATTTTGAAGTAATCTTGAAACATATTTATATTGCCTATTGATCGTCTACACAGTTTCCTAAGAAGTGTTCATAGACATAATAATAAATGATCAATAATTAGTCAAGGACTCGGCCGCATAATTTTAGAAAGTAAATAATGGATAGTAATCAAATAATGTGAATATATTTTTTGCCGGTAGTTAACAGGAGGCTGCAATTTATTATTACTGGCAACACTATACTTATATGAACGATATGAACTGAATAATTCCTAGTAATCAGTCTGGATTCCGAAAAGGTCACAGCACCTCTTCAGCAAAGCTAGTACCTCTTCACTACTAAGTAATATAACTGATGAAATTTTACGAGCCATTGACAACACTCAAATCACCTCTTTGACTTTACTTGATATGACCAAAGTCTTTGATTCTTTAGATATTAATTACTTAATTGCAAAATTAAGTTATTATGGTATATCTGGAAATAGTTTTTCTTGATATCAAAACTATCTCCAGGGCAAACAATAGTTTACCAGTGTGAATATAGGAAATTCAATACAAACATCACAATATAAATCAGTTGAATACGGTGTCCCACAAGGATCCATTTTGGGACTACTTCTCTTTAATATATTTATTGCAGGTATATAGAGACTTCAGCTATATTTAACAATGTACATGTATGCTGATGATATTCAGCTGATATATAGTTTTTCCCCTGCGAAATTTCAAATTGCTGAACTTCACATAAATAATCATTTAAGTTTTATATACGTATGGATACTCCAAAATACTCTTAAATTAAATGCTAACAAAAATCAAAATATTCTTTGTGGAACTCCCCAGCAGTTAATTAATCTCGCAGAAATTAACATTCTAGTAAATAATGAATTCATTGCATCAACCAATAGCGTTAAAAAAATTGGTGTCTATTTTGATTCTGTATTAAGCTTTTCAAATCACGTAAATACTATTTGCATAAAATCTTTGGATTTGCTTTAACCATTTTGAGAACAGGAAAACCTAATTATTTGTTTACTAAAATACAGAAACACACTATAATACACAACAGAGATCTTAGAAAATATTAAGAATAAAGTTTGTATTCCCTCTTACAAAAATTCATCTTTTCCATCTTCCTTTTCATTCATAACAGCATATATTATTAATAATTAGCCAATCCAATATCACAACATATCGGTGACAACGGTTAAATTTAAATTAAAAGAAGACATAATATATCGGCATTTCATGCTGATATATTATAGATGTATATTTTTGTATACGGGTAGTGTTGTAAAGCAACACCGTTGATACACCTCCTTTTGGAAAAAAATGTCATGCCTGTATTTGTACTGCTTGTTTTTTTTTTAATAAACGTGTTGTATTGTATATGTTTTCTTTAATTTTTCCCATATTTTTCTCTCATTTAAAAATAACCTAAAATGCGTTGTTTTCGAGTTGTTTGTAAACAGTGTAAATGGTGCCAGATGTTTAAATATATTAAAAGAATTAATAGTAAACACGGTAGTTCAATTTCGTATCTTCAATCTTCATCAGGGCTTAAAAGCGTAAAATTTTACGCAATAGATGCTGATCGTACATTCAAAGAAGACCCGGAAACTATTTAGCAACTAAGATGCGAACATATAAAGATTAGAAAACCTTGTCACACCTGGATTTATAATACAGACAGTACAATGATAGGAATAGGACATGCAGAAACGAGACGAGGAAACTGGGACAAAGGCAAATAACAGACTGGAAGATATCATAAAGAATACACAACAGAACTGAAACAGAAAGGAAAGACAAGAAACTAATATAACTAACAATGAGCAAGGCTCAAGTCTGCAGAAATTAACATAAATTTCCTCTACTCCGCTTGATTTTCCTGCGAAAGTAAATCAGGAGCACTCAAATATGTATGTAATAATAATATATCTTTATTTAGCGTAAGCTATTTATATACAATTGACACATAACTTAACGTAATTAATTATTTTAAACAAAACATTTACATGTCTTAAAAACAATTTTCTACATATTCACAAAGAAGTCTTTTGAACATTGTGAAGTTATTATGAATTTTTAAATGTATTGGCATATCATTATTGATTTGAGACGATCACATTATTTTTATCACAATATTCTAAAAGTTGGATTTTTACTACAATTTCCAAGAGCTTTTCATGTACTGGCATAGTATTTATTATACTGGCATAGTATTTATTGGCCTAAATCCTTCTCAGAGATGAATATTATATACTTTGGGCACAGGTACAGTCAGCGTCATATTGTCATTATACCAATTTTCAAACAAAATCGTATGCGATGGGATAGCAAGTCTCCGCCCACTGACAGGAATGTATAACCAATGTAGTATTTTTTTCGATTATATGTATGTAAATATATATAAAATTAAATAAGTAATAGGCTCTAATTAATATTGTAAAATAATAGGAAATAAATTGTATTACATTTGAATTAAATTGGAATTGGTTCAAAATAAGCGCTAAACGAAATTGAACTTTAAGGTGGTAATGACAATATGCATTCGACTGTACAACACATGATGTTCTCCAGACACTGGGGAAAATTCCAATCTGTAATGATGAATTTAAAATATTCAGAAAACGATTTCCGGTAACCATAAACGCGTCCTTAATTATTTTTTAGATATGCCATCTTCTGTTCCAGCAGTATCTTTTAATGTATACACAATTGAAATATTTATTAAATTTATTTGCTACAATTTGCTCATTTGAAATTTCCACATTCTCAAATATTATGTTTTTTCCTACAACTTTCGTAGTATTGGGTAACAGGGTTTTTAAGTTCTTTCACATGCTGCTGCTGTTATTTTTATTTCCATCTATTATTTTATTAAAGTTTTTTTTTCATTTCTTATTGTAGCTGTTACATTGTTTCTTAAGTCTTTGTTTCTCTCCATGTATTATTATCCTGTGTAAAAGTTGTGTAGTTGTATACAGAGTTCGCCAAATTTTTCTGCAAACTATTTCCTAGTCATAGATGTGTATAATATTCAAGGATTATTATTTAGCGAGTGAAGGAAAATTTTTTATAAAATCTTAATAAAAATGTCGTCGTCGGAAAGCAATCATGTGCTCTTGCATAAACATAGATGTCAAATCATTTGAAAAATCATCGATTGTCATAGATCAAGAACCAGCAATGACATAGAACTCAGGATTTGTCATTCGAAGAGAAATAATTTTTAGGTAACTTTAATCAAGGTAAATTTATTTGTAGAAATTACATTCTTGGACAAATTAGTGTCACATTTGGTGAAACATGCATATGTGATTGAATCAGATTTATAAAATATTCAGAGGCCAATTTGATTAAAATGCCTTTGCAAATATAGATTTTCCTTGTATACTCCAGGATATATTGCGTTCATATGCCTTCAGCATACCTAAATTGCAAAATAAAGATTGCGTTAACTTTCTTTGATTTTTTCTCATCGTTAAGACTATTTATTATTAGTTGCTGTATTATTACTTACATAATGATGATGATATTCATTAGTATTAGCAAAACAACGCTACAAAACATAATGTAAACAAATAAAGTGTTTGTTAACGAGTTACTTAAAATATTGTCACAAACTAGTGCCGCTTATTGAATATTATCTATTGTGTTTAAGTTATTTTATGGCTCCCCAACTAATAAATCCGACTACTGGCCAGCAAACAGAAGCAAAAAATGTCACAGAGGTTTTATAGCTAACTTATAATAACTCCTTCATTAAAACTACTAAATACATAAATATATAAACAGAAGTAGAATATTTCTTACTCAAACTACTCAAATTGTTTCTTCCAAAAAGGAACATTGTAGATGGTGATGGCGAATCCATCAGCAACTAGATCGAACAACACAATGGACCATCGCCAGCTTTCACCGGTTCTGTGTAAAGTGATAAAGAGACGTGTGCGGTGGGCTCAGCACGGATGTTTCTAAGCCCCTCCCCTCGTAACGACTCGCCAATGGCGGCGCTCGTGTGTCGTCACCCTTCGGACGGCTGTTTTCTGCTGTCTGATTGTTGATGCGCAGGTCGTTAGCAACGGGTGCTGGGGGACTACCCCTTAGCTTGGCTGATGATACCCCTCGACTGATAGGAGATGGAAAGTACCGCACATTAAGCGAGTGTTAAAAAACATCTTATCTTATTACCCGGTGGGCATAACCGAGCGCAAAGCAATCTGTAATATGAAGATCTAGAAAGCGAAACGTTAGAACTGGTATGTCTGGAATTGTTAGACACTCATTGGGGTTTCAGAATATAAAAATATAGATTTTCATATGTTTCTCTACACTGCTAATTCTGACACAACGAGTAAGTGATTTAGAATTGGAAAATATTTTTATATTTTTTAGCAAGCATCATTTTAAACTATAGCACTTTTGTCAGTCAATTCTTTCACTAGATGATTTAGTTACTATGGTAACTATTTTAGGAAAAGTTATTATTACCTATAATTAATCCAGGAAATCATTTTCTTGTAACTGAGCACAGAAAGAAAATGTGAGATATATCCATTTAAAAATGTAGGTTTTTTTTTTGTTACTAATTTCAGTGATCCTGTTCCAGAAAAACTTCAGTTTAATATAGATTACATAGGATTAAAGCTAATCATTGTAGAATGATGAATATAAATGTAGACGAAACAAATAAGTAGCTGGAATGCAAAAGAGGTAGGTATCAAGTGATTTGTTTGTTGTCTTTGAAGCTTGTACCTTGGAAAAATATACCTTAAAGTATTGTATTGATTTTTGAGAAGCAGCTGTTATCATTTTAGAATGCACATGAGAATAATAACATTATTATTGACACCGAACTGATTGTGAGCCGACTTTTTATAGAGTGCCTGGTGATTTGGCAATATTGTTAGGTTAGTGTATTATATTATTATTATCAAACTAGACATATAAATATGTATAAAAACTGTTATAATTCGATAATCTTGAGAACCCTCCCAGACAGAATATTAAGATTGTATCAACGTCGTCCGACGCGTCCTGAAGTTGGATGACGTAGTAACAACGATTATTCGACCCAATTTGCACCAATCACGATGATAAAATCAGGGTCTCTACAACTTCGGCATGGGACTGACATTGATGACCAATGACGTTTAACTTTCCGCGGAAAACCAACTTTCATACCAAAATTACTTATGGTTTAAGTATGTTTTTTTAACTAAAAACAGTACCATTAGACTTTTGGACCACTTGCGTTACTAGAACCATAACCACAGCTTTTCTCATCTGAACCTAGAAAGATGGAACGTAGAACTTTATCTTCTGTGTTTTAATGTGATGATGTTCTCAGTGGAGAGTTTTGTGGGACCAACATGGGATCCGTTCATGGTAAAATATGGACATGCAAGCCGAAAAATCAAGTGCGCCACCAAACTCATGAATTTACATTGTTTTGACTTTTTTCTTGGATACACAAATTTGTGGTTGAACATTTGAATGATCGGTCTCTCTCCATTGATACTTAGAGACGGGAACGAGAATAATAGAATAGAACAATACAAGAAACATTTATAGGTTATGTTATTTGCTTTAGTTCTTCCTCAAAAAATGCTGCTAGGGCTATTGAAGAATATTATACACTGAACCCTGATAATTTCAGAAAATAAAACAAATTTATGAGAATACATAAACGCAGAATATTGAATGTCTTGTGATGAAATTTACCTTTTTTTTGCACCTACGATTGCCCCTTGGGGGACAAATTTGGAGCAACTTAAAACGCATCTATGATAAACTATATACTTAAAAAACTTCTGCATCGATTCTAAAAAGATGCAATAAAGTACCACTAGATGTCATCACTTGTGAACCGCTGATAACAGTTATTTCTAATACTTGTAAATTCTTTTATGAAGATTTCAAAACGTGAACATTCAAAAACTCGGATTCAGAGTATATAAAAATAGTTACTACTATTGTTATACACGGGATCTCCACAACAGACCCACACGGGGTTGCGGTGGTCAAGGCCAATCAGCCAGCTTCTTTTTTTCTAATCTAATCTTTTAAGGGGCCTAGTCGGGAAAAAGCCTCGGATAGCTGTGTCACTCTCTAGAAAGTTTTTATACATGCGCCGCTGAATAATTTTGCTCTTGACTATGCCTTCACTGGACGTTTTATTCAGCGATTTCATTGAGGTGCGATTCTCGATAGAGGTAACACTTCCTTGCTCCATTTGTAGTGGCAAACATACTTATTTAGAAAACTCATTTTAACCAAATAGTACGGAATAAAAGTTTGAAACTTGCTGAGCATAATTATGAAGATTCATTCTAGAAGACATGTATAAATTTTACCTCGAATTTTACCGATTGATATCATAATTCAGGAGCTAATTACGTTGAAATTTCACTTATATTTACAGTATAAATTGATATTTAATTAAAATAGATATACATGTACCCTCTAGTACACTTTCAACTACTGATCCTCCAAATTTGGTGTAATTTGACCAAACCGTATGGAAGAAATAAATTTTGAAAAATTACCTTACAAACACTGGTTTGATTAGCCCTCTTAATCTATACACAGTATGATTATTTAAGGATTTTTGGATTATCAATCCTGATTGAATGTATACCAGTTTTGGCTCGATTTTGAAAACGTTAATTCTTATTTGTTATATCATACTGCAAATAATATCCTGCTCGGTGGAGTTACACAAGGTTTTTAAAGTACGTATAAGATGTGTAATTACATGGTCAACTGATATTCAGTTTTCTCAAAAAAACTGAGTGGATATTTTCTCTCCTGTCGATATTTTCCCATTGGTCCAAGAAGGTTATAGTTACAAATTCTGGCAAAATTCATATTTCGCAGTTGACTGACGATTGGTTTTTTTTTGTTTAATAGAACCTACATGGTTTCTAATCTTTTTCATTAACAGATGCAAGGTATTTAATAGTCCGGAACTATTGTGCTACATACAGATTTTTACATATATCAAAACAATTATTATTGTTTATATTTGTATTATATTATAATATTGATTACTATTACAAAAAATAGTAAAATATGATTAATAAATTCGGTTTTGACGTTTGTATACTGTAATCCCAGTCGACTCTCACACTTAATTTTCGAAAATTTTTTCAATCATATCCTGGACGGATGAAAGTAGAATCGTAAGTAATGGAATGGGGGTCGAAATTGAATTATTATTATTTAACTATTATATCATTTTGAATTATTAAAAATTTTCGAGTTCTTTTCATGATTTTTTTTTTCATAAAAACTTATTTCTGGTTTGAAAAATAATCGTTTATTTCTAGTACAGTGTTAAATAACTTGGTTAACAGAATGTCTTTTTGCAAAAAGATTTTATGAACATTTTAAAATATGCGGTAATTTTGTCCAGAAGTACTCGTTACAGCTGTATTTATATTTATGAAGCATTGTTTGGCCTTAAGGATAAACACAATTAAATTGGGATTTTTACGAAAACAATTTTTCCTATTTTACTTTAGTTGCATTTTAGGACAGACCATTTTTTTATGGAAATATACAAAATCCATGTCAATCGACTCGAAAATAAGGATTTCTTTGTCTATATGTTGATTTATCTGATAAGATAAACTTTCCGGCGCGGCGGAGGTAGATCTGTATGACACTTGTAAATGGATTGGAAAACCGGAAGTACTTGGGATACTGCCCAAAAAAATTATCCTTGATATTTTAAAAATGAGAAAGCATAGGTACATTTGTCATAAAAACCGCGCTCAATAGGATGTACAGAAATTTTCTAAAATCTTTTCGAGAGGTAATTAGAAGTTGAGATATTTGTCTTACTTCCTCGGAGTAAATCCTGTAAAATTTCAACATAAACTATGAAGTACACTTCACCTACCTTGATGGTGCGAACTAATCACCGCCGTTTTGTTCCCACTCAGATAGTCCTCCTTACAAATAAATTTATTATCATCTAAAACGTAAAGTTCCTCGCCCGTCGAGAGCTGTTTCCTGCAAACCAAGCAGGTGAAACAATTGAGATGAAACACTTTGTCTCTAGCTTTCCTCACTAAATCACTGGGCGATATACCCTGACCGCAGCCACCACACTTTGTGCCATATCTCCTGAAACAAACAATGAATCTGTGTTAGAAAAGTACATGTTCTTGCGTCTAGTTATGTCTACGTGAGAGTTTCTGCGGTGCAGCTTACACAAAGATGGGTTTATGCACCAGTACACCATTTATACGGTTTAACGTTCGAAGATTTTTGCTTCGACTTAAAAAGAATGATTAGCCAATAGAGTTATAATCGTTTTCTCGGTAATTATACGGCGATACCATCCCGCTTTCTGTTAAAAATGTTGGATACACCGTAAGAAATGCTTGATTAAAACGACCAAATATTGAAATTTATTTACTCTTGTGCACGCACATTGAGGAATTTTTAAGACTGAAATCAATTTAAAATTGGTTTTGACATTACTAATAATATTGATTATGGTAGATATCAGTTCAATTCTTTCCACTAATTGGTACAAAGATGTAAAGTTAGCCGATCTAGCGCAGCCAATTAAAAAAATATTTGCTTTTTGGAATGTTTTCATAGGAATTCCTCGTTCAAGAACAAAAGTTTTAACTTTAAGTACCTGAAAATATCAAGCGTTGACAAAAACATGTCCTCCAAGATTACGTGAGATTAATCCATGCGATTTATTTTATCGCCTTTTCTAAATAATTTAATCTTTCAAGTTCCCATTATAGACATTGACCATCTTCAAGTCAGAATTGCAGAGAACGTAGATGGAATGAACACCAACAACATAACGAAACCAGCAATTTTGAAACATATTTAAAATGTGGGACCTATAAAGCCCAATAGGATAACAATAAATGGTGATGACATTTGAGGTAAATAAAAGAAAGGGAGATTCTTAAAACAGCAAACCAGTTAACCAATAGTAAGAGGGAGATGGCAACTGCATATTAATGTTCTTTGACATCAAAAGAAAATGCACAGAATTAATGTCCATGAAAATTTAAGAGAAAATGTGGTAAATCATATGAAAAGAAAAGTGAGTAAGTACAAACCTTATAACATCGGAACGTAGAACTGAAACCAAGACAAGAGACACTATAGAAGGGAACGTAAGAAGAATTAAAAGAGTACGATCTAGGGGTATAGCAAGAATGAAAGCTATAATATATCAAAAAATAATACATACAAAACAAATTAAAGTTGCAATATAAAAAGTAGAGGATGAACAGGGAAATTTTGAATGATAGACGAAGCATTAGACTGAACTGAAAATTGACATAGCCTGTATATAAGAAACAGTAATTATAAATAATTCTATGATGAACCGACATAGCTGAATATTCGTGAAGGGCTTGTAACCAATGAAGGTTGATGTAAATTACGAACATTCGTGTCTCTTTTTGACCACGCGGTCGTGGCTTATATTAACCATGACCTGGTGCAAATCTTTTCTTCGATTTTCTTTCACTTTGTGAAACTAATTCATTTGTTCCCTCTCTGGGTCCTTATCTGAGACCTTTCGTACAAGACAATGCGCATTAAAATACCAAACAATAGTTTCCACGAACAAATCAAATGTATCATACTAGTCCAAATAATATAGATCGCTGAACTTGATAGAGTATAATTTAAAATTTAGATTTCTTAAATTGTTGTTTATCGTTTAGCATTCAAAACAGTTACTTCCATATTGCCGCTCTCTAAGAAAATTTTTAACACAAAGCAAGTGGACAAAATTATTGATTTATGATTTATGAATCACAAAATACTTTGTTCATTCTCGATTAATATTGTACCGTTTTGACAGAGGATGTTTATTAAGTATAAGGTACATATTAACAAAAAAAAATATGAAGAATTTGTATGTATAGTTCATTATCGTTTGGGACAGGCAATCACAATCAGTTTCGAAGCTTATTAACCGATGATGGATAAAGATATCGATGCTGTAATGTTTTTATAATATACAGTAGTTTTTAATACGAGACTTTGCCAAAAATGGCTGTTTTACATGTTATCGGTTTAATTATGACAATTTGTGAATTTGGACATTTTCATGCACTTTAAATAAAGCATTTAATTTCGTGCTTTCGTTTAATTTTATCATTTTTGGAAGAATTACCCGACATCCTCAAATTCTCTGTATTTTCGTTCAATTTTGCTTACCGATGGGTCGAGTATAAAAATGAATAAGAAGATAAGGAATTCCAAACTTCTCTTACACTTACCGTTTAATTAAGGACAATATTTTATTCCGGTATCTTTCTGCAGGGAGGCACATACTTAATATTCAGTTTTGTGCGCCGTATTACTTTTAATTTGATGTTTTTAAAAGGAAAACGTCTGAATCAACCTTGTAAGGTGAGTAAAAACACGATTAGAATGACAAAAAGAATATTTAGTCGGCTGGAATACCATGGAGGGTAATTTTGTTTAACTAAGATAATTGCTATGATATGATGATAGTCTGGGGGATCGTAGAGGGTTCTTTTGAATTCATATTGTGAACTCGTTGGGGAGACTTAAACGCCCAGTGATTACCATAAATAAATGAGAGTGCACTTTATCAGGACCCGCACACCCGTATTATCAGCGGTTTTACTTTTTGCCGTTTTGATCTCTCGATTAAAATGGGGGAACGCGGAATACACCAAGTCAGTTCCCATTAAACGAAGATATTTTATTTTAAACGAAACTTCACGTATATGTCAATTACTGTAAACTTTAGTCACACAAAAAAATCTGTAGCTAATCAAACTAAATGAATTAGTCAGTATGTTGTCAACTGAGATTTTTAGTTTGTCAAATAATAATACGACGGATTTTTTATTCTTTTAAATTGTTTAGTAATTAAAAAAGTTACTCATCAGTACGAGCGTCATTTCTATACAAATACAAATAAAAAAATACACAAAAAAAATCCATCCCCAAACATGAAATACCTACCAATACAATATGAAGTGGGTGAAAAATTAATGGAATAAATGGAAGGATGGATTTCCGATATCCACAAGCACAACTCAATAATAAGATGGTAATTATTTAAGAAACGTTGGTGTCATTTGTCAAGATTTCCAAATGTAACGCTTGGTACTATAATATAATATGTATTTATATTGCATGTAACTTTATATTGTTTGAATATAGAACTGTGAGATCCTTTTATCTGAGGAAGTAGGAATTCAGCAAAATTTCATTTCAGTGACAGTCCTTACAAACTGTTTTTACATGATAAAGATCCTCCATCTATTTAATGTGAGTGTACAATCAATGTAAGTTAGGTATAAAGTTTTTATATCAGTTTCATAATTTAATTACACATCTAATGTTCTGAGTAGCTTGCAGATATTTTATCATTTGCAAATGTTAGAGAATGGCAAAATAAAATTTATATAATCTGACGTAACATATTAGAGTTATGGACAAATCATTTGCATAAATAATGATAAAATAGGGCTTAATATACTTCCTTGGGGAACTCCGAAATACATTTTTCTGTATTAAAATGCACAATATTTAAGTTACCTATTTTGTTATAGTTATATTGTATGCCACAATCTGTAAATGTACGTTTTATTTGACCTTATTTTAAACATAACCAGTATAGAAATTAGGAACTAGGACAAGGGGATAAGCTTATAGAATTTATATGACAAAAGGTTTTTTCTTTATAAACGTGTATTCAATAACTGTCGTATTTTGGCTAAAGGAAATTAATAGATCAAAGAGTTTAGATTTTGTTGTAAAGTTTACATTATAAAAAGTATTACTGCGAAAACCTCTTAAAAAAACTATAGAGTTTCTCAGTGTTGTATTGTAGGTACTTAAAACACATTTTCTATGGTTTCGACAGACAGGCTGGTGAGAATTTGTATTTTTGTTTTACTTTCACCAAGCGGTCATAAAGATTTAAAATTAGTTTATTTAAACAATACATAATTACATATTTTTTGCATGTACAGAGTGTTCTAGTTTAAATGCACATCCCCTATTAATTTCCAATTTTCGTAATAAATCAAGTTAGAATAATGTTGTATTGAGTTTTTCTTCGTTTAATTCAACGGAGTTAACAGCAAAGTTTTTTTCGATCTACAATAAAAAAATCATCTGCCAGTTACTCAGTTGCAAAAATAACTTTAGGTTGAGCACAGTAGCATTCCTTGAAGAAGGGATTGCTAATAAATAACAATGAATTAAGTTAATTAAAATTAATTAATCAAAATTATTAAAAACTTAGTCACTAACACCCTTAAATTGTCACCGATTTTCTGACTATGACGTCACAATTTAATTCCACGTACTGAGACGTTGTCAGATTTCTAAATATACACGACATTTTCTTTAATTTGAGGTCCTTCGTCAATATATGTAATTTCAATTTAAAATACAGGAATTATGGTCATTAAAATTATAACCATATTATACACTGTGTTTAGTTAAGGATGTTGAAAAAAATCACACTTGAATAAGCCTGCAAAATTTTAGAATGAGGGGCTAGAATACGAGGTAATAATGATAGGTTTAGGACACTGTTGATTCCCCACGGTTAAACACTTCTTAAACTAAAATTGTTTTTCCTCGTTTTGTCATAACTAAAGTATGCAAAAAGATGAATAAAAATGTTTGCAAATTCCCCCATAAAGAGTTTTTATAGTCCAATTCTTTCATGAAAATATGAAATACCCTTAAATTTCTGTGCACAGTAATAAATTGAGGGACTACATCAGATTTGTAATTTCCATTGTTGGCTACTTGCCTATTGCAACTTGGCATTCTGGCAATAGCAAAATTCACTATTCCAAATATCTGTCTGTATTTTTGTACACCTTATAATATGCGTGATAACGTTATAAGAAAGAAGGATTTTATTTCTTCACAGCTAATAATAACACTGACGTAGTTTTCCACGAAACACCAAAACACTATATACTGCACTCGAGGCGCGTTTCGCCAACCAAGTTGGCATCATCTGGAGACGATTAAAAGTAAACTTATGCTAACAATCTACCCTATTTCTACCTAAACTATTGTCACGGTTCACCGAACGTCACGGTTCGGTGAACCATTAACCAATAATGCTGGCTATTTGGGATAGGCCCTCTGTCACTATTCATACTATTTTTACACTTTATGATTTCCAAGCTTTCAAATACATCCAGCTGTCTAGTATTTGTTACATTCCTAATTAACCTTAAATTGCTAATATCTATTTTATGGTTGTTCTCAAACGCATGTTGGGCTACACTAGATTTATCTGTTATACCATGCTTGAGATGTTCTTTGAATCTAGTTTGAATTGATCGTCTAGTCTGTCCAACATATTTTTGATTACAGTCTTTACAGCGAATTTCGTAAATCCCCGACTTTTCCTTTGTTTCAATTTTGTCTTTGGATTGCCTAAAAGTTGTTGTAGTTTATTTCCCGATGAATGAACCACTGTCATACCTACATCTTTAGAAAAACTTACCAATGCCATGGGTGAATCAAAGATCCAGTGGATTAGATACAAATCTCGGATTTTCTCTTTCATTTTGAAAGGTCGAGGAATTTTGAAGCGACTTTTTAAACTTTCGTTTCCTAATTATTTTGTCAATTAAACTTAGAGAATATCAATTACTCGCAGCTATATCCTTAATCAATGCCTTTTCTTTTTCAAACCTCTCCTTATTGAGGGGGAAGCTTAATAGACGATGGACTAGAAAATTAAAACTCGCCATTTTATGTTGAGCACAATGGTGAGAGTCCTTAGGGATATATCTTAGAGTACTGGTATCTTTTCTGTAAATGTCAAATTCTAACTTATTTTTACTTTTTCTAATTATTAATACATCTAAAAATGGTAGTTGTCCAGAGTTTTCAGTATCATATGTGAACTTAACTGACACGAAACGACTGTTTAATTTAGATACAAAGTATCAACATTAGCGACTTTTGTATCGAACACCGCAAAAATATCATCCACATACCTAAACCAAACCCTGTGGAAATACTCGAATTCTTCTTTTGCTTCCGTCTCGAATCTGTTCATGAAGAGACTGGCAACGAATGGTGACAAAGAGTTACCCATTGCTGTTCCTTCATGTTGTTCGAAGAAATCTTGACTGAGACTGTTTAATAAGTCCAAGGTTTCTGGTATCGGAACACTTGGAAACAATGAACAAACGTCAAAGGAGATCAAAATTTCACCTTCTTGCAACTGAATATTTTTCACCTTATTAATGAAATCGTTGGAATTAATCACAGAGAAATTATGTGGTGCAATAGGTAAATTTTCGAACTCTTCTGTTAACCATTTTGATAGGTGATAAGTCGGCGATCCGATTGCTGAAATAATAGGACGTACCGACTTTCCTGGTTTATGTATCTTAGGCAAGCAGTACAATCTAGGTACACTTGGGTTAGATACATGTAACTATTTAAAGCTGAAGTAATAAGGTTGTTGCAGGATTTAAGTACATTTCTTACTTTAGTAATCATTTTTGGTAATGGATTTCTAGAAAGTTTTTTATAAGGACCATTACTAATCAGATTGTCTACCCTTTCATAATAGTCCTCTTTATCTAAAATAACAACCTTATTACCCGTATCAGCTTTTAAATAAAAACAATCTTTTTCACGCAACCGTTTGATAATTTTTCTGTCTTTTGTAGAATTTGACTTTTTTATTTACTTTAGCGACATTATTTGTCGAGATTTGATTTCTGCAAGCCTCTCTGGCAAATCCTTTAGAGGAATCAGGAAGGTATTGAATTGAACTTTCAACACTTGCAACAATCTCATCTAAAATGCCTTCAGAGGCAGGCAAAGCAAAATTGCTAATACTAATCGAAGTTCAAAATTTTGCAATTGTAATAAAATCAAGTTCACTCACCAATAAAACATTAAACAATGGCATTTATGCAAAATAAATAAATGGAATTTTATTTTTATTGCTCTGTTAATCCAAATATGTATTACTTTCTCATTATTCACGTTTATAACCACATTGTTTTTATTATATGTTCTTTTATTAAATTCAATTAAAACCTATCCAGTGATTGCTCCTCGTGTAGACATAATAAACTGTTGATAAGAAGTGATATATTACTACCACGAATTGTAATTTTATAATTAAAATGTGTTTTTAATTAATTTCATTATGTTTTGAGTACTCGAATAAAGCATTATTTATTTATTTAAATAAACTGGATTTGCCCAGAGATCTTCCTCCAGTTACTATTGGTGCGTCGCGTTGTTATCATCTGGAAGGTCTTCTTATCTACGATTTGTTATAATTAAAAACCATAAACATGTTAACACATGACGCAAATGGACTGATATAATTTAAATTATTTCAATAATTGAAATAGCCTGGCGACTTCGTACAATCAATCAAATTTGTAATAAATATTTTTTCTTATCTGCAATTGTATATAAAGTGATAACAGGTTTTTTTTCTCCACAGTTGAGCTTTTTAGTACTTAGTAATTTAGTGATGTGAGTGGGCTCTTTAGGAGGTTGAATTCTGAAAAACATTATTAATCAAAATATATGGAAATCATATATAAAAGTTAAGGGGCCTAGTCAGGAAAAAGCTTCGGATAGCTGTGTCACTCTCTAGAAAGTTTTTATACATGCGCCGCTGAATAATTTTGCTCTTGACTATACCTTCACTGGACGATTTATTCACCGACTTCATTGAGGTGCGATTCCCGATAGAGGTAACACTTCCTTGCTAAATTTGTAGTGACAAAGATACTTATTTAGAAAATTCATTTTAACCAAAAAGTACGGAATATTGAAAATTGCTGAGCATAATTATGAAGATTCATACTAGAAGACATGTATGAATTTTACCTCCATTTTACCGATTGATATTATAATTCAGGAGCTAATCACGTTCAAATTTCACTTATATTTATAGTATAAATTTTCCCTACATAAAGTGAAAATTAATTAAAATAGACATACATGTACCCTCTAGTACACTTTCAACTACTGATCCTCCAAATTTGGTGTAATTTGACCAAACCGTATGGAAGAAATAAATTTTGAAAAATTACCTTACAAACACTGGTTTGATTAGCCCTCTTAATGCAGGTTAAAGAATAATGAATATTATGAACAATTTCCATTCAGTCGAGTTTTATTTTGATGTTCTAATGAAATCCTTTATTTGACCAGTGTATTTTTTCTAGGGGGGTGAAATAGAGTAAACTTTAGTTTTTTGCCATTATCTCGAAAACTATCAATCCTTTGAGAAAATAGTTGTTATGAAAATTATAGCTCATAGGTTTTTAAAATGCCTCAAAGTTCACGAGAAACGATAACTGAAAATGGGTTTCGCTTACTTCTGGCCATGTACAACGCTCCACAGAAGGAAAAATTGATTCTCACAGGTATTATTCATTTGTAATAGCAATCAGACTAAATAAGCCCGTAAAATTATTCAATCTGCAGCCCATATTCAATGCATCACGACAACAATTATTTCGAGTGTATTTGCAAGTCTAAAAATGGTTTGATAATGATCTAAATCCAGAAGAATGGAGGTGGACGATTGTCAACAATAGTTTCCAACCAATTAAAACCATTTTGCCACCGGCTCCTTACTTAATACTATATTTTGCAACTGCACTAAAGGCTGTAGTGTGGGCTGTAACTGTAGAAAAATAGGTCTTTGCTGTTCTGCAGTATGCGAGCACTGTCGTAGACAATCTTGTTTAAACGCCAATACTGAAGTAACAGAAAGTAATATGAATGAGTACGACCATAAAGATCCAATGACTTTCTTAATACAAGAAATCAAAGAATCAATAGATGAAGAACATATTGATGAAATCACTGAGGTAGATGATGAAGCTTCAAAGGAAATAGATGTAGAGGAAGAGACCGAATATTTTAAAAACAATTGTTTCAATGTGACCTAGGCTTACTGGAAACATCACATAAAAAAACCGCTCTTAGTACTCTACCCGCGCGGTAGTGTGAAAAGGGGTACATATTTTTTACAAACTACAGACATTGCAACTTTACAGCACGTTTTACTCAAAAAACGGTTGATTCCACGGAAAGGAAGAGGAATTTTTTTGTAGAGAATCTTATGAGCTAGAATTTTTGTAATAACTATTTTTCTCGAAGACTTGATTATTTTCGAGATACTGGCAAAAGACTGAAATTTACCTCTTTTCACCCCTAAAAAAGCCACGGGTTAAATTAAGGGTACTTTTGAAAATTTCAGTAGAATATCAACCACAAAAAATCCAGCTTGTTTAGACTTTTTTTATAGTTTTCCCCTTTTTTAAGTCTAATTTTACTGGATTATTAATCTTTTGCGACGACAGTGTGCAAAATTTTGAGGAAATATTGAAATTTAATGAATGCCATGGTGTCACTCTCGCGAAATCAAGATTTGGTGAAATAAACAATGTCGCTGTGAAAAGTATGTGATTTCCCTTCGCAACATTTATGAATACAGTATAGTGTTAAATTGTAAAAGTGAAGTAAAGATTGATCATATACCGTTCACAGAATTTAATATTTTAATGTTAAATTACTATTTTTTAAGAACATCATTGAAGTTTGTTTTAACCGGTCATTTTGATTCTGGAATTAAATTTCTTAATTTTAATGTAATTTTGCTTTTGATCAATCAGATGCATATGGAATGGCCAACCTCCTTTTATAAATATAAATATTACTGTACTATCGATTCAAACCATACCTCTACTAACCTCTCTGTGTGAACAGACCTTACCAATGTTTATTTAATCAACAATTTAGAATCTGTTAAAATTGCAAATAAGGTTAAAGATTTGTTTTTGTTCATTTTAAACTATTGTTTAATTTTGTTATTTGTCAATGGCATGTCTAAAAATATTAATATTATACAGGGTGTTTCAGACTTAAAGTGACATAGTGTTATGGGCAGGTAGGGCATACTTAGCTAGGTTAAAAACACCCCCAAACATACCCTTGAATGTTAACCGTCTTTGAGAATCAGGGTGTTATATGTTGTGGGGCAATAGTGCGTCCGACTTCGATATGTCGAGTTCTATGATAGCTAGAAACTTGGTTTAAAAACAAATAAACTAGACAAAAAATTCTATAACCGAAAATTTTTTTAGATTAAGTATATTCAAGAGGGTATTATCCTTTCCTTTAAATTTTGGATTGTTGTTGGTGTGATGTTTATATGGGCATCATGTAACACGCTTATTATACCTTCTCTTGAATTATTTGAAAAAAACCGTCATTTTTAATTTTTATTGCTGAACTTTGCAGTTATTGTTCAATAAATTGATAATGGTCACAAATAGCCTTACATCACATCGTCCAAAAATATACAGGGTGTTCCATTTGAAAAAATTGAAAATTTTCAGTTCAAAAAGTTGTAGATTTAAAAAATCCTTCTTGGCCATCCTGTATACTTCAAGAAGTGAAAATGGCTGAGTGTCATCAGACAAATGTCTCATAACTTTTTTTCTTAAAGTCGATAGTTGTGATCGTAGTGATATCTTTAATATACCCACAAGGGTAAATGGTATAATTTCAACAAGAAAAATATCATTATATCCAAGTGGTTGGGAAAAAGTCAATAATAATACAGAAGTGAAAGCAGGCCACAAAGAGGTTTCAAAAAATATTCTGATATACCTGTATATTCGAAAACAATTTGCGGTTATTGACTTTTTTGTCTAGTTTAATTGTTTTCAAATCAAGTTTCTAGCTATCATAGAAGTCGAGATATCGAAGTCGGACACACTATTGCCTCACACTGTATAGTTTTTGACTACCCATATTTCTGGAACGGCTTTAAATATCTGGATAACATATGGTATAAATATTAAACTCTCTTAGTCCAACCAAAAGTATAATTTAATATTGCTCTCAGTGCCGTTATCATTTGTATCATTTGAAATCAGCTAAGTGTGTTTTATCTCCCATTACACTGTGTCACTTTAAATCAGAAACACCCCATATACCAAATTTTCAAAAATGATTACTTATTACTTCCTCGCCCTTCAAAGTGAGGAAGGTATGTATTCGTGAAAAAAATTTTGAAATTTGTTATTGCATTTCTGGACGAATCTCGAAGAATTATGATGATACAGAAAATTTCTGTCTGTGTGTCTGTCTGGTTCGTGATAGCAGCTACAATTTTTGAGATAAAGCTCTCAAATTTGGTACACACATTCTAGAGGTCAAGGAAGAGATTGAGTTCATTGATGAGTAAAATCGGTTCTTAAAATTTGAAATGTTAAGAAAAATAATAGTGAAATTTGAAATGTCAATTTTTTTTGACATTTCAAATTTTAAAATATTAGTGACATTCCACTAATGTGACTTTTTTGAAACGTCAAAGATTACTCTTATTACAAACTCCACCATACATCGAGTTTTTTTGAAACGTTAAAATATTACTTTTTTGAAATGTCAAAAAATGTGACTTTTTTGAAACGTCAAAAAATGTGACTTTTTTGAAACGTCAAAAATTACTGTTATTATAAACTCCACCACACGTCGGGTTTTACTACGGTGAGGAAATTCTGATCCCCAAATAATTGGCAGCGGTTTTTATTTTAATAATTAAGATTCTAACAGTCTAAATTTTATTTTCTAAATAATAAAATATATTAAAGCGGTGATTCTCGTCTAAAAAACATTTAGGCAAGTGAAATATTTTCTATTTCTAAAACTTCTTGTGTTCTATGATCCCTGTCTTAAAAATGTCTTTTGGTTTGTACCATATAAATTTAACGGCAAATATTGCAGGTTATTTTATAGATATCAGTTTGATTTTCCGTTTTTAGTACTGGTTATTTGTTTTGATGTTTATCAATTTAGCTTCGTTAAAAATGTATTTTGCATTATCCATAAAAATAAATAAATGTGGCAACAAGAATTTTTAGTTGTGATGTTTAGCGGCGAAGCAATATTATCTAAAATTAAAAAACTAAAATCGAAGATAAAAGTTTTATACGTATTCATTCCTTATCATTTTTACCACAATTAAAAATACTAAATTTACCGGATAACTATCTAAAACAAAAAATATTACGAGATTTCAATGAATAAATTTCATCAGCTCCATCCATTTAGTCTGATTCGAGGGAATATTTTGCAGTCGAGGCAATAGAACCAGACCTCCCCGATCAATATGTTCATCCAAATAGAGCAAGAATTGAGATTTAACGAGCTGGAGCTCATATATTTCACAACGCTGTACACCTTCGAAGGTTTTCTTTTACTTTTTTGAAACGACGGGCAACGTTATGGGAATGAATCGTATAAATATTTTAGAAACGTAGTCAAAACAAGGCCATTCTATTTGGAAACAACAATAGGAATCCTTAAAATATATCTTTCATATCTAAAGTGCAAACGTTATCGGTTTGTATATCTCCACGGCGGGTATTCTTTGTTTATTATTTAGTTTTTGATCATTGTTACTATTAAAAAAGTTATTATGAGATTCCTATAACCGTGTATAGTTAAAAATAAGTATAACAGCGGTATTGCATAATTTTACAGGAGTAGGAAACTATGCCAAAGCAGCTGTTGCAACTTTATTGCCAACAAAATCTAAAAAAGTGTACAGATTTACCTACGAACGTTTTAAAGCATGGTTGTGATTCGAAAAACGTCAAAATTGTCACGAAAAAAGCCGTTGTCGCTTATGTCGTCGTTGACAAAGCAAGGGTTCAAAAACCCTTAGACTTGTTGAGAACGACAATTTCAATGAAACAATGCAAATATAGACAAGCAGAGGGATATTGTCCTAAAAATCAAAAGTACTTACAAAAGAAGATTTCAATAATTTCTTCTGATTACAGAAATGACAAGCAAAAAGACGTAACACGTATTGTTTTCTTGTTACATCAATAAAACATTATGGGCAGGAAAAACATTAGTGTTAATTTTATTAATCTATTTATTATTTAATGAGAAATTAAAGGTATCCCTAAAAAGGGAAGATATCGTGATATGTTATAGAATTGGAAATAATACAGTGAAGCCAGGGCCAATAATAGTTAAATTTTTAAAAATTCCGGGCATTTAAAGGGTTCCAAAATGGTATTGCTCAAGACCTAATAAAAAATAGGTTAAATATATTAAAGCAGGCACAGGAAGCATGCGATAGAAAATCAATATACACACATCATGGAAACATATATATAATAAATATAGTTTAAAAAAACTAAAAAACACGCTTTTAAAGCACATCAAACTAAAAAGTAAAAAAATAATTATTAATATAAACTGAAAACAATAATGAACGAAAAATACTAGTATTATTGTGAAAAAAGCGTGGGGCGCTTTGTGCCATATTTTTCGTATATCGAGCAACCCACGCTTTTTTCACAATAATACTAGTATTTTTCGTTCATTATTGTTTTCAGTTTATATTAATAATTATTTTTCACTTTTTAGTTTGATGTGCTTTAAAAGCGTGTTTTTTAGTTTTTTTAAACTATATTTATTTTTCACTTTTTAGTTTGATGTGCTATGAAAGCGTGTTTTTTTAGTTTTTTTAAACTATATTTATATTGCTTATTGATGCTGATATTATAATAATATTACGATCCAACAGATACTTCTGAAAAAATAAAAATATTTTTTTAGCCATAGACGGGATTTGAACTCACGCCCGAGGAGTCCATCGTTTCGCGTCGACTAAGACTTGCGCCTTAACCCACTCGGCCAACGACCGAACTGAGAATCTCGGAATATACTTACAATATTAAGCCTCTTGCTCTCACGCAGAGGATACGTGAGGAAAGGACTGGCGATCCTGATCAGGATAATGATATAAACTTATCAAATTATTGTATTGTTACCGGTTCTTCGTAAGTGTACAAAGTTTCAATTAAATCTGTCCGTTTAAAGTGGGTCAAAATCGAGTCCAAAGAGTCCGTTACAAACAAACAAACATACAGGTGAAGCTAATAAAAGCGTGTTAACAATATCAATCTCAATATTCTTTCTAGTTCTCCCTGTCGATTGTCAATAAAATAAAAAACATTATCTAAAAAAATATAATACTCCTATTGACTATATATCTTTATGGCTCAAAAGTCATCTTCTCACTTAAAAGAGGGGGTTACACACACAAATTGTTTTTTTCTACAATTTAGGTAAAACTCCCTCTTTAATAAATTATACATGTAATTAAACATAATTTGATATTATTAAGTAATCTTGAATGTGCATCATACAAATGTTAATGTATAAACCAAAAAATGAAGATGATATATTATTATTATATATATAAGGAGGTATTAACAATATAAAAACAGTAGTGTGAACTATGTTACAAAAAATTATGTCGGCCAGTGTAATTAATATCTTAACAATGTTTGATCTTATGGAATAACAACAGATTTTTTAATACATCCAATTTAATCCTAACCAGTTTTAAATTATCGAAATTTCAAACGCAAAAGTTAACAAAACCCCAAGAGATTTATTTTCGCAGTAAAAATGTGGTAAATATTGATTTTCGCGTGGATATTTCGGTGATAAAATCAAAAGAGTTGGAAAAGGGCCGTCGACCAACTACTAGTAGATCTCGTGTTGGAGAAAATCATGACTAATTAATAATTACTGATGATTTCTATTTTATATAAAGCTTTGAGGTTTCTCTGCTGTTTGGTTAAGAAGAAATAAACGCTAGCTTTTTTGCGATAAAACCATGTAAATCAATTGCTTTCGTTGTTTTTTATTTTTGTATCAACCGTTTGTATCTAATTTTATTGGTTTCCATGTTTATGTCTAACCATAAATAAATAAATAATTGAACTATTTACTTCTTTAACTGGTATTTTTTTAGAGAAATCGATAAAAACATATTGTTACGCATGTAGAATCTAAAACCGTCGCTATTTCTTCGTTGTGTAATAATTTTATTTAACACTAATATTCCATTTTAAAATTCAACGCACACACTTATGAAATATACGAAAATATCGTGTTTTTCCTAGTCGTATAATAAAATGGTTTTTCCTTCCCGCATAACTTTGGATCGTTCCACAAAAAGCCAAACTAAAGCATGAATATAAAAAGCAGAATTGGGTCTTGGTCTCCAGTTGTTTTATTCTATTGAAATAGCTGATTCGTCACAGCATAACAGCTCGTATGCTGCTCGAAGCACCGATATACTTCATCATTGGCGTCACAAAGACTATCGCTATACAAAATTATGTTTTTGTTATCATTCCTAAAAATTAAGTTTCATGTTTTTCATATCTAACATGCATTCTCTTCCTGATGTGTAATTTAAATACAGACTTTCTAAATTTTAATAGATGAGATTAAATATATTTTCAGCAACGATAAGCGACAATGATACGGCTTATTGGATAATACTAACAGTCATCGCACATTTTCTTTATTATAAAGGGACAATCAGATAATTTTTTTTAAATCACAACCTATTTTTTTTTTTTTTTGGACGAATGTCTTTATACAGCTGTAGATAAGGTTAATGTGCTGGCCTTTCAATGTGTCAAAACCTTAGTACATTTTTCATTTAAACAACTTCTCACACTTGGGGTTAAGTGCATAAAGAGTCCAGGCTGACTACCGAGCAATGTATGTCTTTTATGCACATTTTGACATCTTGACTAAGCAGCCTGGGTACAGCACTTGGAGCTCGTATTGGAGATCGCGTTATTTGCTACGCTTTCCCTCCTCCTTCAACTTGATGTTTTCCTGGGCACTTGTTCGAAAATTCGATGATATACATCACCTTGGTTTGATGGTTGAGGAGGACTATATCAGGCTTATTAGCATGGATTAGCCTGACAGTCGGGAACGAGTAGTTCCAATAAATGCGACATTTCACTATCGACAACGTACTCAATATCTCTAGGAATGTAAGGCAGCACTGGTGTCTAGTCTATATCCTGAGTGTCTTAGGTGGTAGTAATGCCGCGTTATGTCGGTGTATGCAGGCCGAAATCGCATAAATGGTGCTTATGCGATTCAGGCGCCTAATGGCAGGTCCTGCAGTTGATATCAGGAACCTCTACACTCCACACACGGCTACGACAGACCAAGGTGTTTATAACACCATTCTGGTGGGCTTTAAAAAGGCGAATGTGAGCCTGGTCAATAAACCCAGTTTTTCTATATTCTTATAGAAGACGCTATGCTGGGGTTTATCGACGTGCTTTCGAAACAGTTTTTACTGTTTTGCAGCTCTGAATCAGGCTGTCAGACGATCTGGCCGAAGCTGACTGACACTACATCAGTACCTCGCCGGCCTCCTCGCTTGGTGTTGAATACGAGATCGAGTTCATCTGCGGTTCTTTTTGCTGCCTTGAACAATCTTGCTCATGATGTTTTACAAACCGTACGAAGGGGTCCCATCTCCTGAGGTTGATGTTACACACTATACTCAGTACAACTCTGCCATGCGTACATCCAGGCTCAAGACCCCCCCCCCCACGTTGACACCTTGTTTTTCTTGCAAGTTCCGAAGACCAAATCATTCGAAGTAGGTGTTTGTACTTCTCGTGGAAAGAATCCTTTTTATTTTACATCCTGGATATGCCTTATTATTACTTTGTTCAATAAATACGTTTATTATTATTATTATTGTTATTATTCGCATGCATTTGAATGTGTTTGCATATGTTTGTACCTTGTCGAAATATGGGAATCGTACTCCACTGTTTGGCTACTATTAAATCTCAGTTTGAAACAATAATCAACGACTTCGAAACTAAAATTGCCTTGTTAAGTGAAGTGGGGCTTGTTAACTTGACAACGTGTTTGCTAAAAAATAATGTAAATGGTAAGCACCGGTCATTATTCCACGGATTCTATATGTTTATATTCAGGATACACAATTATTCTTTCCTGCCGTCTCTGACAGTTAAAACGACCAATAATAATTGTGGAACTGTTTGTGAAAGTCAAACGCCTTGATACCTATCAGTTCAGCAATAAGTTATATAAATATTGATTTTAATGATAAAGTACAAATAAACATATTGTAAATTGTAAAGAGACAGTTTTTTATATGCCGCTATTTATGGTTAATTTTAAAACGTTTTTGATTGCCAATTAACGCACATCCGCCAGTGAAGATTCATTAGCTGTCCAAAAAGATGATATACAGGGTGAGTCAGTTTTTTTGTAGACAAACTTTAACAGGAGATAGAACACATGTTTTTAAAAAGAAAAGTTCCTATAAACATATGTCGTAGAACGCTTCGTTTCCGAGATACAGGGTGTTGAATATAATTTTTTCTTCTCGAATTTTCATTATAAATTATAAACGAATGCTTAGATTTTTTCCATGTTTGGGGGATAATGCCTATTAATTAAGGGGCATAAAACAAGTGATAAGAATGTTCAAAAACTTGCACAGTGGCGGAGTGGAGGGGTTGCTCAACCCCTCACTTAAACAGAACTTCTACACCAATGAAACTGTTATTTTCATTATCTACATACAGTTTAACAAAAATAATGTCCCTTCTTCTGTTTCGAAATTCCTGTGCGTGTTATTTTGACTTTTAGTGTTTGATGTGGTACTAAATTAAGTAAATTTATTCAGGGTGAGTCAGTTTTTTGTAGACAAACTTTAACAGGAGATAGAACACATGTTATTAAAAAGAAAAGTTCCTATAAACATATGTCGTAGAACGCTTCGTTTCCGAGATACAGGGTGTTGAATATAATTTTTTTTTCTCGAATTTTTTTGAGTATGTATTTGTATGTATTGTATTTAAGGATGGCTTGATATAACAAATATTTATTTTGACTACATTGGAAAGAGGTAAAGAATAAGAGATTTCGGCTTTTTAGAATCCTTAACAAACCATGTTTAGGTAGGTTTCGTTGAAAGAATTAAATATTTAGCCGATAATTGATAATAAATAAATTACTTAATTTAGTACCACATCAAACACTAAAAATCAAAATAACTCGGAAACGCACAGGAATTTCGAAACAGAAGAGGGACATTATTTTTGTTAAACTGTATGTAGATAATGAAAATAACAGTTTTTTTTAAAAAAATAGTCATGGGTGTAGAAGTTCTGTTTAAAAAAGGGGTTCAGCACCCCCTCCACTCCGTCACTGTGCAAGTTTTTGAACATTCTTATCGCTTGTTTTATGCCCCTTAATTAATAGGCATTATCCCCCAAACATGGAAAAAATCTAAGCATTCGTTTATAAGTTATAATGAAAATTCGAGAAAAAAAAATTATATTCAACACCCTGTATCTCGGAAACGAAGCGTTCTACGACATATGTTTATAGGAACTTTTCTTTTTAAAAACATGTGTTCTATCTCCTGTTAAAGTTTGTCTACAAAAAACTGACTCACCCTGTATAGAGATATCGCAAACTATGACAAGCCAGAGTGTGGTTTCAGTTGCTCTAACAAAAGCTGCTATGGGTATAAAGTGGAAAGAACCACATACAAAAAATATTCTAAATATATGAAAACTCTAGACATTCCTTTAGTATGCCTTGCGTTTTTAATGGTACATTAACTGCAGAAGAAAGTTGACAATATTCAGTTACAGCAAACACAATAGCTGAATGTAAGTAGGTTCATACTGAAAGAAGACGTTAAAAACTCTGGGCCTGTAACAAAAACAAGTTCACATATGTACAGAAAATTCACAGGTTGGATATAAATATATTATGGTAGAACAATTTAGTAATAATTTAAAAAAAAATGAGGGGTTAAGAACAAATGTTCTAAAAACAACGACCCAGATAACTTTTGTTGGACCTCAGTCTATTTTATTAGTCAGATAACATGAACAGAATGGAATGAGGCGTAAAAGTACAAAATTGAACTGGCAGGCAATGGACGGCGTGTCATTTATTAAGTTATCCAGTAACTTTTCCCTGAAGGACGAAAGTCTAAACCAAACAAGCGTAGTGTGCTCACTCTTTAAGCACATTCCATCGTCACTTTTGTTATTTTTAAGACGGACTTGGCGATGTGGAAGTTATCTTCGTGAATGCCACAGCGGATTGGTACTGCTTTAGGAAAATAACCGAAGTAGTTCAACACCAGAAAATCGTTGGTGTTCGTGCATAACGTTAGATGGAAAGTAGCACCGAGGTGGCTATGGGCGCCAGCACTGAGGTACGTGGACATAAGGACACGATAATCTGAGATGGTGTTTCTTATATAATATAATGGTAATAACACTTTTGTTTGAAATGCGAACCTTTGCTTATTTAAGAAAATATGTATTTTTATGTATCGTAAACAGTAAAAATGATTCAGCCATATTTAACCTGATCTGTATCTACAATAATAACCAATATCCTGTATGTGGTGAATTGTTTTTGGGACAAGGTGTATCTCTCCCAAATTCAATGCGTCTGATGATTTTCCTTCTTTTTACAACGTTCCAATGAAAAATCCATATTTTTACTGAAATTCCTCTAAATAGTGTGGTATGTTTAGATAAATTTTTCTAGCTATGGTTCCGACAGGATGGCTATCCATCTCACATAATACATCAAAAAGCGTTTACATTTTTGGTGAGAAAATGTTAGCAATGTTGAACTAACTTTCTAGCCAGGTCATTTACCAGATTTAACTCCAACAGATTTTTATTTACAAAATACAGTGTACCTGCAGAAACTCTCAAAATCATTGAATGGTCGAAACGTTTGTTCTTGAGATTTAACTTTTTTTCAGAGAAAATAAAAATTACCTAACTAACTTTTCGTGTCTAGACATTTAAAGATTTCCGTCACAATAACGTCACCGATATATCAAACTCGCATTGTCTACTTAAATAAGTCTCACATAAATTCAAAATACTAACCTGAAAAAAATCACTCCTACAAAATAGTTTTCCTTCCCTGGAGAAGCATTTGTCTGTGAGGGGCGCATGGCAGTCGAAGCATCGCACACAATCGGCGTGCCACGTCCTTTCCAGGACGTTAAGCAGGAACTTATCCAGGATAGGCTTGTCGCAGCCCGCGCAGGCTATCAGCATACCGGCGGCTGGCTCGCACCTACCTGCAACAAAGAGAGAAAGAAAAATGGGGATTAAAACAGTCTGGGTTAGATTTCAGGCTGAAAAATGGAACAGTCACATGAAATACCGTCCACCCTTATGATATACAGGGTGGCCAAATATTTTGTTTTTATTTTAGATGATATACTAGGAATGTGTCTTACAATATATAAATAAAAATATTATACAAATTTTCTGTAATATATTATCTGTCATGTTGCACAATAGTATTACATTATAATCTATTATTTTCACAATCCAGTATTTTTAACTTCTCTGTAATGTTGCATTGTTAGCAAACAGTAATTAAGATGGCAATATTTCATAGAGTAAAAATATACTGTATTTTTGTGAGGATCTCTTTTATGTAAGTACTATTTTGTCATATACTTTCCGTAGCTTTGAACTTCACAAATAATGTAAATAAGTGAAGTCTTTCACATATCTGTCATATTTGTAATTTTGAGGTTATGTTGAAGATTGCCTAATAAATAATGTTCTAATTACCTACATTATACACATTTTTATAAACATTAGCTTTAAAATTAGAAGTAAACAAATATTATACACTTACAGATGTTTTAATGTTCCTAAATTCGGCAGAACAGAAATCGGGATTAGTCACAAAGAATTTAGCCACCATTATTGTGTCAATTCTTGGTAAATTCATACTATCCGCTGTTAAAAAACTGCCCTCCATGATTAATTGTAATAAATTTGAAAAAACAACACGAAACCAGTCCAAATATGCACAAAGTAGTCACTATAAGATAACCGTAGGTTTTGCTTACTACAAGAATGACGTCACATTTAAAACCATCATGGCGGGTAATGTTTTGTGACATGTTCACAGACTAAAAAATGCAATTTTAAAATTGAAATAATAAATCAACTTCGTGTTTTTGTGAATACAAACCGATTATTTCTGATTGATGTTGATGTTGTCAATGAGGGCTACCGCGCTTGAATTCATCAAGAGAGGCACTAGTGTAGGGTAAGGTCCATGTCACTGAATATTAATGTTTACTGTGGCTTTTTAATGCGAGTTTTTAGTAATTTTTAAAAAAATAAGCTGAACAATATTTAACACAATGATGGTAGAAGGGGAAAGTAGTAATATACTTGCTCAGCATGAGCATGATGAAATCAACGAATGTGCATGATTATTACTTACGATTTTCTGTAGTAGACTCCTTTGGTAACGCATAATCGCCAGGATTAAAATGTTCCTTACAAACACGAATATTTCGAAGGAGTAAATTTATCCCTGCGAATCGCTACCAACCACTGTTTTAGGCGAGTTTTGCTTCACGGAAGCATATGTCCGCCTATTGTTTCCGAACAAAATGGAACTGCACTTTTTTTATTTACTGGTGTATGAAATAATTATAATAAAACCCTACAAACTTGTTCCGCGCCTAACAATAACTTTTGACAGCGACCTTACTCGCCCGTGGCGCCAACTGGTGAGCCTAAAAATGGTAGCTCTTATTGGCTGCGTAAATAGTATAATGTATATCTTAGGCATTTGTTTACTATGTTACTATGTTTACAATAATACAATCTACAGAACCAATTTTTAAAATAATAATTAATGGAGGAATTAGTTTCTAATATTAAGGACAAAAAGTTTATGTTTCTATTGACACAAAAAATACTTTCAAAATCATTTATTTTTAGCTACTGCGATACAATTTAGGCCAACTAATGAAATCTTTTATCAGTAAAATGAATCAATCACTGATTGTTTCTTGAGGCGGGGAAGTTTATTAACGTCCATTTTGACAGTTCTTAACATGTAGTACCCATATTCATATAGTTAAAAAACCGTTTCTATTAGTAAAATATATTTTCACTACCGTGTCGGATATTTAGATAGGTTTAACAGATCCTTATCTATTGTTGTGTAACGCATAGATTAAAATTTGTAATTAATTCTAATTAAGACACGCCCAAACGTTTGGTTATGAATATTTTGACATAATTTTGAGGCACTTATCTTGGCTTAAGTTTTCCATCAACCTTGTTATTTCGAAAAGTCGTATTTATATTTATTCACATTTCTCCTTAATTTTCAAGGTAAAAATTAATCATGTTTAGAAACATTTACGTAGAACTACTTATAAGTAGGCTATGTGTATGTTGTAATACAGTCTTAATACTCCCTGTTTTCTGTACCATACCTCGAATTTATATAATGCACAGGCTAGACAGAGTACCAGCGACATCTGCAGTTAAAAGCGATGATGTTGGATAAGTCTTTAAATTGTAAGCAAGCATGCCTTAAGACTTTTTCTCATAAGATTTACCAAATACCAAGTAAGTTGGTAAGCTATTCGAATGAGAAAATCAGTGACGTATGATATTACTGTTGTAAGCTCTGGTAAGTAAAATACACCATAATTTTAGTAAAATAACTATCTTAGGTATAAATTCCCATTTGTGTTTAATCTAAATTCATCAGAATTCATCAGAAGCTTCGGTTGGCGGTCAGAAGTGTCATGTTTTAGCAAAGAAATGTGGCTTACAATAAAAATATGAGATTTTTTATTGAGTTAGGTTAGGTTCTAAAATTTCTAAAAGGAATAAAGCTATTTTCTCTAAGGAGTTTATTAAGGGAATTCAAATGGGGTATTCAAATACAACCCAGACACTAACTCGTAAGATGTGGTAAGTTTCATGATATGAGAAAAAATCTTCAAGCACAAATTTTAGTGGAACTCGAAAGGTGAGTCCCCAATCAAACGTTTTGCGTTAAGCGGTGGTGCTAAATGTCAAAAAAATAGAGGGAAAAGCCAAGTAAAACAGATCTATTATAGTTCTGTATAGGATGATACACCACTTAGGGATGATTAATGTTTTTTCTCGAAATTGGCACGTGGACATTTGAAACTATAATCTGTATGATTATGTTACATGCCTAAATTATAAATTGTGGTAATATTAACGAAAAAAAGTCACAGCGCGATGCATTAAACTTTTTCTTCATTAACATCTTGTTTTTGACACGCCGTTGAAAAGCTTAATAACTTGTGTCGTATCGTCAAACAAAAAAATCTATTTGCCTTAGTTAAATAGTTATCAGTAGTAATACCATATGTCATTGAATTTTTACGACAAAGAAATCGTGTTGCTTTACGAGTGGTGTTGTCTAGCAACACGATTGAGTTTTCAATAAATGACACAATTATAAAATAATTCAAACCACAAGTCGTATTTTATTAGATCATATCACAAACAAAATTAAATGCACAATTTCTTCCAATTCGACCATCCTTTCATTTTCACAAACTTTTCCAGATGAACTATTGGGGCTTTGTTGTGTTCTTCGGTACATTACTTCTTATTATAAATCTATTTAACCAGATTTAGGAGATGACGAGATTCGGTTTGTGAGTCATGGAATACCAAATAGGAGTAACATTCATTATTGTGGGATGTAGTAAGACATTTGGTTTGATCCTATTCTTATGAGGGCACTTTAACAGATCACAGCTATCTTAATTTCTTACTAAATGATCTGCCGATTTTATTAGGGAATGTGCTGCCACAAATCAGATGGAATTTATGGATTCAACAGGCTGGAGCCCCTTCACACAATGCCGCCTTTGTGTAAATTATTTGAATTACTTTATTGAGATAAGTAGATAGGAACTAATTTACCATGGTTATGGCCTCCTAAATCACCCGACTTAACTCCCCTAGATTTTTTATTCGAATCTTTAGTGTATGCTAGCCAGATACATTCTTTATCTGTTCCGTTTTTGGTTACGGTTTAAGAAAAAAATAATAGGTGGACTAGACAACATTATTAATAAAATTTAAAATTTTGCCGCAGTTTCTATATGCTTTTTAACACATAATTATTTTTATTCACAAATTCACTCAACCGCAATATTAACAGGACACTTTAATTGAATCTCCAAAAATAAATATTACATTAGAAAATAAATGAAAAGTTCACTTTAATAACATAAAAAATACATTTTTGCAAATTTGGAAAAAAAATTAGAACTGCGAAAAAACGTGCCTCCATATCGAGTATTTCTTCCTCGAGCTTGAATGACAGCTCGCATTCTTTGTGGCATGCTTTATATCAAAACAGTAACCTTTTCTAGGCGTATTTGCTACCATTCATTTAGCAGCGCCTGTTTCAGCTGAAGTACTGTATGGAACTCGCCGTAATTCCACCTAATCCTTCTGCCTAGGCTGTCCCACATATGTTCTATGGGGTTTAGGTTAGGATTCCTGGGTGGCCACTCTAGTACCTGAATACCAACATCGTGAAGATACGACGAGTTATCCGGGTATATGCGGTTGCGCATTATTCTACATTAGGAGAAAATATTCTCCTACAAATGGCGCATCAGGTACTAAATGCTCTTCTAAACACGCCCTGATGTACCTGTCAGCATTGAGGCTACCTTCCCGAAATGTTACAAGAGTCGTACAAGCGTCCAAAGAAATGCCTCCCCATATCAGCATACCTCCACCACCAAACTGTACTATAGGAGAAAAGCAACACTGGGCATATCGTTCTCCAGGTCGTCTAAACACTCTATGGCGACGATCAGGTGAATACCTTGTGAAATGAGACTCATCCGTGAAGAGAACGTCCATATCCCAATCGGCATGAGTTCGCGCAAATTACAACCACTGCCTGCGACGACCTGCGTCCAAAAGAGGGCCAGTAGCTGATGCATGAGGTGTTAAATTTTGTTCCTTCGACCTTCTTCGTACAGTATCGGATGAAACCAAGGTACCATGAACATCTACAAATCTTCTAGTCAAAGCTGTACTAGGAAGTGGTCCCGAAGAACTTGGAGTCGAAGAAATCGGTCTTGAACTTCATTTGTTGCTCGTGGTCTGCCTTGTCCAGATCTTCTTGAGCATGATCCAGTTTCCCGGAACCTTTGTATTGCATCAAATACAGTACTACAGGGGTGCCAAGGAAGTTGGCGATATATCGGATGTTGCGTCCATCATTATGTAAAACAACAGCTTGAGCGGCTTCTTCAGGACTCATTACGAAATTTCTCTTTTCTCGAAACACACAAGAAACACATGAAACAGCAATCGAAACTAATTAAAGAGCTGTGTAAAACAAGTAAAACGGTGACGATTGAAATATATCTAAAAATAAATAACAAAAAATTATTCTCATGATACGTGAAAGTCCAAAATACTCGAACATTATTTCTTTCATGCGTTTACGTGTGTATATTCATGTTGAATCAATATACAGAGCATTTTCGCAAAGAAAACCTAGTGTCTGGTTAATTTTGCGGTTGAATGTACATATATTTATGTATAAAATATAATAGCATATTTCCGAACATATTTCGTTCTAGATTCGTAAATGGTTTTAATTTGTCTTCGATATAATAGGTAAATATTATAAATGCTAATTTTGTACCTATTAGAATAATTGTTAATTGCTTGCATATTTTTTTATTTATTAGTTGTATGCTTGGATAATTAAATTTTTTTGTTGATAACTGTTGTGTGTCAGATCATCTTACTGATAATTGTTACACTTGTTTGAATTAATTTAATTTGCTTTTTAATAAATAGAGTTAAAAAAGCTAAAATACACACTGTTAAAGCACATCAAACTAAAAAAAGAAAAATAATTATTAATATAAACTGAAAACAATAATGAACGAAAAATACTAGTATTATTGTGAATAAAGCGTGGGTTGCTCGATATACGAAAAAATATGGCACAAAGTGCCCCACGCTTTTTTCACAATAATACTAGTATTTTTCGTTCATTATTGTTTTCAGTTTATATTAATAATTATTTTTCACTTTTTAGTTTGATGTGCTTTAAAAGCGTGTTTTTAGTTTTTTAAACTATATTTATTTTTCACTTTTTAGTTTGATGTGCTATGAAAGCGTGTTTTGTAGTTTTTTTAAACTATATTTATATTGCTTATTGATGCTGATATTATAACATATTACGATCCAATAGATATTTCTGAAAAAAAAATATTTTTTTATTTCAGCCATGGGATTTGAACTCACGCCCGAGGGGTCCATCGTTTCGCGTCGACTAAGACTTGCCCGCTCGGCCAACGACCGAACTGAGAATCGCGGAATATACTTACAATATTAAGCCTCTTGCTCTCACGCAGAGGATACGTGAGGAAAGGACTGGCGATCCTGATCAGGATAATGATATAAACTTATCAAATTACTGTATTGTTACCGGTTCTTCGTAAGTGTACAAAGTTTCAATTAAATCTGTCCGTTTAAAGTGGGTCAAAATCGAGTCCAAAGAGTCGGTTACAAACAAACAAACAAACAAACATACAGGTGAAGCTAATAAAAGCGTGTTAAAAACTTTAAATGAATGGGTGAATATGGCGAAAATTCATAACATTTTAATAGCAAGGAAAAATGTGCTTCAAATAAAAAGTTCGTGGGCATTTTATGTTAACTATTAAAAATTATTACATTTAAATTTGCTTTAGTCGCCAAGAATTCATAGGGTGTTGCAACTGAAACTTTTCAAGCCTATTATGAACTAAAAACGATACTGAATTTTTATAAGCTAGTGAATAGATAGCCATAACGACTAGGTTTTGATGACCAACCGACGTTATTGATGGGCGTCGCTACCCCGATAAAAAATTTTCAATGAGACGAACTCTGAAAGTGTGATATTCTACATAGTACATTAAATTCTAAGACTTGTGTGATTAAATAGCTTCTTTTTAAATTATAGGAATGTTTCAGAAATACTCAAAATTTGTATCATATTAAAACAAAGATATATGTTACAAATCTCAACAAACTGCCATATTTGGCGTATTTATATGATCCTTAAATTCATCTGACGTGGGTATTGTAATTCTTTTCACAAGTTGCACATTCTTATATTAAGATTTCGAGAAGAAATAGAATTATTATTTATCCACAAAAGTTGTCCAGTGCAGAAAAATGTGTTCCAGTTACAGTTATACAATGGCAAACAAAAAAAATAATTGTTTTTATGTAAATCGTGGTGCTATCAAAATAATATCATCTAAAAAAAGATGTCGACATTCAAAATCCAGCCAGCTGATGTTTTATTCAAATTAATGCCATGTATATATTTCAAAAGAATTATTAATATCTTATGCATTCAGGTTGAGCAATAGTAATATACCGTGCGTAGGCTTGGACAAGTTGTTAAGATATTCTTGTATGTACCTATTTGTATAAGGGCTAGGATATTTTCATTATGTTTCAGAATCAGAATATTCACCAACTACTTGACTTTGGGCGACAGAAATATAGTTTAGCGTTGTGCTTATTAACATTTCTAAATGAAATGGAAAAATTGATCTAAATCCAAATACTGCTAATTTAACCCAATTTACATAGGTATACAGGGTGCGCCAATTGAAACTTCCCAGGCCAACTGCTGGTAAACTAGAAACGATATTGAATTATTATAAACACCAGTGAACTGATACCATTAACAACTACATTTTGACGTTCAAACGACACATCATGACGCGATCCCTGGTCAAGGACCTGTAAGTCTTTGTGCCCGTTGTCTCTAAATGTGTAGCCGCCTATCGCACAAGACACTCCGAGACACCTTTAAGGATACAGAGAGTTGGTGATAAAAATTTTTGCGTAACAAGCTCTCAGATTTGTTGCCTGTGCGAAGAGCTGTATGTGATGCCACACCGTACAATGCAAAAATTGTTTCAAGTCATTGAGACACTATTTGTGTGCAGAAGTGAATCGTAACAAAAGGACGATTAGTTGGCCTGCTCGATCACCTAATTTGTCCCATTTGACTTGTGGCGGTCATTTTAAAATACGGTTTACGAAGAGTATAAATAGCCGATTTATAAATTGTATACCAGTTGTACAGCAATGAATTTTATTTCTGCTTTAAAATCTTAATTTCAATTTTTTTTAAATGACTGTTGCTTTTGTAAAAATTTCTTTCCCACATATTTCTAGTTATTGTCTTACAGGTTAATCTTATATTTTGTTTTAATTGATAAAGATACTCTGGCCTTTGTGAAGGTATATACTAGATTCTTGAGCCCTCCCTACAGAAAATAGTCTCATGGACTTAGGCCCGGTGATCTGGGAGGCCACTTAATTGAACCATTCGGTCCTTGGATTTAAACAGTTTCTTACAACTAAGGAATTATGAGCAGGAGCGTCATCTAACTGAAACCATAATTTCTTAATGGAATTAACTCCAACAAACCTGCAAGTTCTCAATTCGCTGGGAGCGAAGTCATGGTAGGGAGAGCCAAATCGACACCAGCGTCCGCAGCGGTTGATGTAGACAATAAAGGACGCTGTTTTTAAAATTCTATCGGATAAATACACGTGAATAGTTTAAATTTATTGTATTTAATAATATTTGAATAAAATGAGTAACCGTAGTTGCTGTGTTGTTGATTGCAAAAATACCAGTAGAAAAAGTGAATGCAAGTTTTATAAATTTCCAACTTCGAAATTTAAAATAATTCAGACAAAAGTGGATAGTTGCAGTAAGAAGGTGCAAGTGAGTAGTGCCATAACCTTACTTTCAGTAATAATAATAACAGAGAATAATATTTTAAGACAAATCGATAAATTTGGTAATTTAGTGTTCACGCTAATATTTTATTTAAATTAATAATAGAAAAATTGAATTATTTAATTTTTAATATTTATAGAAGTTGATAAACAAAAAAAAATTTAATACTTTTTATATTTGTAATTTTTCGCGTGCGTTAGATTCTAAAATATTTATTTACAGTATTTAATTTATTTTGTAGTGTTGATGGATCACCGTGGGTTCCTAAGCCACATGATGCATTTAATCAAATAACTCTGGTTACTTTTTCGATGTTCTTCAACATCACGTACATGCTCTGCATCAGCTAATTTTTTTAACACCCTTTTTATTAGCTTCACCTGTATGTTTGCTTGCTTGCTTGTTTGTTTGTTTGTTTGTAACCGACTCTTTGGACTCGATTTTGACCCACTTTAACAATACAATAATTTGATAAGTTTATATCATTATCCTGATCAGGATCGCCAATCCTTTCCTCACGTATCCCTACGTGAAGGCAAAGGCTTAATATGTAAGTAGATTCCGTAATTGTTAATTAGCTCAGTGGTCGAGTGGGTTAAGGCAGTCGACGCGAAACGACAGACTCATCCGGCGTGAGTTCGAACCCCACGGCTGAAATAAAAATATTTTTTTTTTCAGAAATATCTGTTGGATCGTAATATGTTATAATATCAGCATCAATAAGCAATATAAATATAGTTTAAAACAACTAAAAAACACGCTTTCATAGCACATCAAACTAAAAAAGTTAAAAATAAATATAGTTTAAAAAAAACTAAAAAACACGCTTTTAAAGCACATCAAACTAAAAAAGTGAAAAACAATTATTAATATAAACTGAAAACAATAATGAACGAAAAATACTAGTATTATTGTGAAAAAAGCGTGGGGCGCTTTGTGCCATATTTTTCGTATATCGAGCAACCCACGCCTTTTTCACAATAATACTAGTATTTTTCGTTCATTATTGTTTTCAGTTTATATTAATAAATATTTTTCACTTTTTTAGTTTGATGTGCTTTAAAAGCGTGTTTTTTAGTTTTTTTAAACTATATTTATACCTTTCATTTCAGTCTCGGGTTGAAACTTAATTTGATGACTTATTGCTTGAAACCCAGTTTTGATGATGACGTCCATTTTTTCTTATAAAAATAAATTAAAAATTAATATTCAAATAAATATTTCAGTATATTGTTAATAAATAAACATTTTACAATATCTTCAAGATATAGTTATCTAGTTATGTCCTTATTTTTATTCCTTGTTTTTTATTAATTTTTGGTCTCTGTTATGCTTTAAATTGACTTTACTTAACCTCTTCACAGTTTTAAATAATTTGTTTATATATTATACTTACATTTTTTTGTTGTACTCCAGTAAATATAAATCAGCAACTGATTTTATTTGTCACTGAGGATTTTTTTCACATTTTATATATTTTTTATTTTAACAATAAAAAATTTGTTATTGTTAAGTCCCATAAGTGTACTGAGTAAATAGCGTCCTTTAGTTCATACTTCTGGTGGCGCTACCGTCACGCACCGAGCGAATAGCAACTTCTCTGGATATTTATTTGTGTTTGTTTGTATTTGTGATAAACTTCAGATTCAATTTTAAAAAAGGCGTACTACAGACCAGAACCAAGTGGATTATTTTATATGATCCTACTCAGAATAAATGAGAAATTTCATTTTTCATATGCCACAGAGTACCTATTATATATTGATAGATTTGATTAAGTGATCTTGGATACAGAATAATCTTTTGAATTTTTGAATATTCATTGCTTTGTATGTTCTCAGTATTAATTATAATTGTTATGAACAAATTTAGTAGAGCGCAATTAAAATATTTTATGTGGCAAGACAACAAATACAACGGTTGTTTCAGTATGTCTGATATTATCATTGACACATTTGTTAAGAACATGTGGAAATATTTGAGTACGTTTTTAATTTCACTAATTTTACTGAAATCATACCATATGAGTATATACGTTTATTATTTTATGATTATTTATTAACTTCATTAAAAATTTGACAATATCTGGTACTATAATAAATGTTTAAAAACAGAAAAATTGTTCGCCTTTCACTATGTGATATATACAGAGTGTAGTAACTACTCATTCCTTATTTCAGATGATGCAATTTGTGCAGAATATAATTGTTATTACAATTAAAATGTCATAAGATGTTTCGTTTTGTCTAAGGCATTACTGGAAAAAATACTGTCAACTGTCATTTCAGGACCTAGTACTGTGAAGATAAACATATGATCGGTACATTGGTTTATGTTTTCTTAAAATAAACTTATTTTGGTCGTATGTATAATAATAATTAGTAATAGGCAACTGAGGAGTGCTAATAATTAAATTATTTAGTTTAAAGACATTTTACTTTGGCACGACTTAGCGCATGAACATTTGCCAGACATTTAGAAAACCCTGTGTATATCGTTCATTACTAATGTTTTGTATATGTTTATATTTTGTTTTATATTTGTCATACAACACGTCTAACACAAATCGTAAAAGTAAACAAATATAATATTTTAGATTGCTTGTTGACGAGGAATGACAATCGACTAACGGCATTGTAACAAAGGCGCCTTTATCTCATCTAACCCTTTTGTCGATAAACACCAGTTTGATTGTTATCATCCGCCATCGATAAATATTTTAATTTTTGCCACTTTTTTTCTCATCTTATGTTGCACTGTACCTAGGACTAAGTTTGTATAACTCAAGTGAGCACACACATTCATTCAATTTTGCTCTTGCACCTACAGATAATAATATATTATAATTCTTGATTAAAAAGGGGCCAGCATAATCAATGCAAGTATTGAAAAAAGGTAAATATCGATTTATTCTAGAAGCACCCATTAAATATTGTTTCCCTGTCATATTACACACTTAGTTATTGTACGCTTTGCCAATATACACCTAGATCTTGGCTAAAATCTTTATCGAATCACTGGCGGTTCTTCTATAGGGTCATTTGGTCAATGACCTCCCACATACAAATAAAAAAATAGAGCTATTCATTTTCTGAAGTATAAAATATATATATATATATATATATATATATATATATATATATATATATATATATATATATATATATATATATATATATATATATATATATATATATATATATATATATATATATATATATATATATATATATATATATATATATATATATATATATATATATATATATATATATATATATATATATATATATATATATATATATTCAATATTAGAAAATATATTAAAGTTTCTAGTTCATTCTATGCAAAATACTATTCAAATATCTAGATCACAGGATTTCATATCCCCTTCGAGCACCGAGCCTCTACATTCATGTTCATTACATTATTCATTTACAGAATTTAAAAATCTTGGGTAAATCCACAACTTGTCCTCAAAGCTAGGTGCGGACCGAATTTACAACGAATTAAAGTGAAATAGACTTATGCGCGAATCGTCAGAAAGCAAACGAGACAGAAAACACTGGCGGGGACAATGTTCCTGACACATTTTACGGAAACGATAACGCACGAAGTTCAATAGAGCAGTCTTAATGCTGACTAGGTACGCGTTGGTCGGTAAATTCTGTCGCGTTGCTCTTAATGTTTTTATTTGTGAACATTTTATTAGTAAATCTCTACTTGTCGTGAAATTAAGTGAAACAGTGTTTTTGGTGTTTACTATTAAATATGAGTGTTGTACAAAATATATTAAAACTGAAAAATGGACATAAGTTGGGTTATGAAGACCGAGTGAAATTCAAAGGTGGTGGCCGTTCAAAACCTAATATGACGATAAAGCATAAAATATTTTTTTCGTATTTACATAGCTTTTCTTCATTCTTTGGAAAATCGCCAAAAAGAACAGCCGTGCTAGATAATGTTGTTAAGGTGAGATTGCCTAAAGCGGGTAATATCGATGTCATAACAGTAAATAAGTGTATTGGCGTTTTTAATAGTAAAATTGAAGACATCAGAAATAAAATTTTGAATAACTATTTGGAGAAGACATCTATGCAGTCCGTCCAGAGATGTAAAACGGAAGAATCAAAAAGGAGAATTTCATTAGAAGTTTGTGATATAATTACATCTGAGATCAAAAACAGGTTTGGCTTCAGTAATCATTTAGCAGTGTCTCAGTTATTTCACGCAGATCGATTTAAAGATTATAAATAAAGCTTTCCTCAAGATATGTCTAAATTAGTTAAAACGGAGTATCCAGTCATAAATCATTTGAAACTTAAAACTGAATTAGAAGTATTATATAGCCGAGAAGATTTTTCCAATAGTGAAGGTGCAGTTTCTTTGTTACAGCTTTTTATTAAGAATAATTTGTGCAATACTTTTTCTGAAAGTGTCAAACTGTTAAAAATCTTGTGTACTCTCCCTATGACTACCGTCGAAAGTGAACGTTGTTTTTCCACCTTAAAAAGAATAAAGACATTTTTAAGAAATACCATGGGTCAGGAAAGGTTATCTTCTTTAGCTATGCTTACCATAGAAAGGGCATTAATAAAGAAGATAAAAAACTTTAATGAAAAAGTAATTGACCACTTTGCATCTCAAAAAGACCGGAGGATCGACTTGGAATTTAAATCACTTTAAAAGGTAGGTAATACAGTAAACTTTTCTAATTAACCTCCCTATCTCTTGACCCACGAACCGCCACTGGAATAGATGACAGTTATATTGTTCGGCTGCAGTGCAATAATCATGTATTCATGTTTTAGATACTATCATTGTAAAAAAACCTCTAGTCCAATCTTTTTGAAACAAAAAAAAAGACACATCATTTAGTCAACAGAAAATAATTTGCATAAAATTGTCCTCAACAATGTTTTTATACACATTCTTACGGTTTTAGAAAATAAAGCACTGAGTCGCTTAATGACAAAAATAACTGACAGACATGATATTTAGATACAAAGATTAATCGATTAACAAAAATTCTTCGGCAATTACTTAATGACTAAAATTATATACTTATTCAAAGTGCTAGTATTTGTCGTTATTTAAAATAGCTCTCGAGGCTATATTTTAAATGTATACTAATTGTCTTTTTAATTAATGTGAAAACAAGTAAAATATGTGTAGTCATACGAGAAATTGTCGTAATGAGTTAAGGAAGATGAAGTGTGTACATGCATTTTTAGCAAAAAAATATGATTCGTCGAACAACATGTAATTGTTTTTCGATTTGGTACAAATTTGGATTATTATATGGGTTTAAGTATACAAATTTAATTACACAGCTTTAAAATACTAACCCTTCAAACCCATATGCCTTTTAATGTCTGCCACAGAAAAAGCAAACACCTAGTAATATTATTAATAAATATAGTTTAAAAAAACAAAAAAACACGCTTTTAAAGCACATCAAACTAAAAAGTGAAAAATAATTATTAATATAAACTGAAAACAATAATGAACGAAAAATACTAGTATTATTGTGAAAAATATGGCACAAAGCGCCCCACGCTTTTTTCACAATAATACTAGTATTTTTCGTTCATTATTGTTTTCAGTTTATATTAATAATTATTTTTCACTTTTTTGTTTGATGTGCTTTAAAAGCGTGTTTTTTAGTTTTTTTAAACTATATTTAATTTTCACTTTTTAGTTTGATGTGATATGAAAGCGTGTTTTTTAGTTGTTTTAAACTATATTTATATTGCTTATTGATGCTGATATTATAACATATTACGATCCAACAGATATTTCTGAAAAAAAAAATGTTTTTTTATTTCAGCCATGGGATTTGAACTCACGCCCGAGGAGTCCGTCGTTTCGCGTCGATTAAGACTTGCCCGCTCGGCCAACGACCGAACTGAGAATCACGGAATATACTTACAATATTAAGCCTGTTGCTCTCACGCAGAGGATACGTGAGGAAAGGACTGGCGATCCTGATCAGGATAATGATATAAACTTATCAAATTATTGTATTGTTGTTACCAGTTCTTCGTAAGTATACAAAGTTTCAATTAAATCTGTCCGTTTAAGGTGGGTCAAAATCGAGTCCAAAGAGTCGGTTACAAACAAACAAACAAACAGACAAACATACAAGTGAAGCTAATAAAAGCGTGTTAAAAAAGGAGTATATTGTTACGTGTTTGCTATCCACACAAACACCTCTACTCGTAGATTCGTTGATTGAAAGTCCAGGTAACACTTACTCACTACTTTATTTACTAATTAACAATTAATAACAATAGATTAATTAATGTCTTAACTATAATCACAACTGAACACTTATAAGTCTCTTTCTTATTGCTTCTTCACTCGTTCACGTTCAACTTAAGATTAAATCTCGGCCCACCGTGCGTCTTATTTATACATCCATTGACCCAATCTAGAGCACTCCAGAATATTCCCGGCCGTTCGTGTACAATTCCAGCCTAATCTAACCAGTCAACACAGTCCAGTGGCGTAACACTGCCCCCTCCTTAAGCCTGAACGTCCCGATCAGGCAATTCATTATTCCCTGCATACTTGGCTAGTCTCTCTATGTGCACCACCTTCATCTTGGATTTTGGACTTTGCTGAATTCTATATACAACGTCGTTTAGTCTGGTGACGACAGTGTAAGGTCCTTCCCAAGGGTGGTGAAGTTTCGGGGACCTGCTTTTCATTCGTTGTGGGTTATATAGCCAAACCAACTCTCCCACCTGGTACCCTCCTGAATTAGCCTTAAGATCATAACGAGCCTTCATACGGTCACTTGCTATGGTAATTCGCTCAAATGGAGCCTTGGCGTTATATTGCTTATTTCTTATTTGTGGCCCCATTCTTGCCACGCAAACTTCACATTGGCGGCACCAAGCCTCCACATCTTGACGACTGTTGACCCAGTAGAAACGTTCTCTTACTTTAGTCAGGGTTTTGTTGATGCTAAAATGTCCGCCAGACGTTCCATTATGCACTTGCTGAAGTACATTTGCTACATGACACCTCGGGATTAACAATTTCAAAGTAACTTTCCTCCCATCTGGACTTTCCCACGCTCTCTTTAGCAGTCCATCCTCTACTATAAGGGAGTCCCATTGTGCCCATAGAGCCTTCAGCCCCACTGATTTATTTGAAATGTCCTTCCAATCAGGCCGGGTTCCTCTCTCTTTCCATTTCAGAACAGGACCAGTTTCCTTATCGTTTAACTGCGCTTCCCTTAACGACTCTTTTGTCCAATAATCCGGAACATCAATCTTAACAGTTTTCATTATTTGTACCTTGCGCTGTTTTCCCTCACGGTGGCAAGGCTTGCAGTTTTCCTGACACGGTCTTTTGGAAAGGCCATGTGCCACATTCTGCGAAGTACGAGCTCGCCAGTTTTCCTGCAGCTTCTCCGTTACTGCGACCCCCTCAGGGCTGCGCTGACGACAATTACTCTGAATATGGCCCACTCTGCCACACTTATAACAGCGCATGCCTCTTCTATTCTGTCTCCCACTACTTTGCTGTTGGTTCTGTCTCGGATCTTGAATGTTGAGCTTATGACAGTTCCTCTTAATATGGCCCACTTTGCCACACCTATAACAACGGATGCTTCCATTCGGCCTCCCACTATTTTGTTGTTGGTCTTGTCTTTGCTGGGAGTTCGATTTTGTGAGTAGTTGGGTGATCATCTTGTGTAGATCAGATATCAGGTTTTGTGTTGTGTTGTCTGGCTTGTCTTCCTCCACACTCACAGCTCGTGCTCTCTGATTTGATTGTGTGGTATCCTCATAGGCAGCCTCAATTTCCAGTGCATGTACTAAAGCCTCACTACAAAGCTTATGCCTGGCCAACTTAAGAATTCGCCTAACTTCCTGATCCCTTACTCCATCAATAAATGTACCAACTGCTAACTGTTGTTGAAATTCCATTGGTGCATCAGGATAGGCTAGATGGGCTAATCTTTCTACCGCAGCTTCGAACTCCTGGAGGCTTTCTCCACCTCGTTGTCTGCGTGATTTGAGCTGAGCCTGATATACTTGGGCGAGATGTTGGTCGCCATATCTTAGTTCTACGCTGCCTCCAAAATGCTAAAGGTTTGCTGCTGTGCGGCAGGAATTGTTTGGAGCAGATCTAATGCTTGGCCCCTTAGTGCTAATACCAATGCTGTTGCCTTTTCCTCATCGTTCCAGTTATTTGAACGTGCAGCTGCCTCAAACTGTCTCTTATAAGTTGACCATGAACTTTGACCGTCGAAGGAAGGTGGTTGTAACCTAGCACCAGACGACAGTACTAATTGGCCACCCTTCTCTCTTAATTGTTGTTTGAGTCGGGCTACTTCTTCCTTAACTTCAGTTATTTCTCCTTGAAATTTTCCTCTAAATTCACTTACTTCTTCTTTAACTTCATTAACTTGTCCTTCGACTTCACAGACTTTCCCTGCGACTTCCGTGACTTTTTCGATAACATCTCCTTTAAATTTTTCAGTGAGGGAGAAAATGGCTGCCTGCTGTTCATCTAGGCTTCTTTTGAAGTCTTCTCTTTCCTCGAGTCGCCACTTTTCTTGATCCTCAAACATTTTTCTTAATTCTTCCTGCCGTTTTCTTTCTTGTTCGTCGTTTTCGGCTTGACGTCTTCTCTCTTGATCTTCCATAATTTTTCTCTGTTCGTCTTTCTCTTCTTGTCGTATTCTCTCTTGTTCTTCTTTTTCTTCCCGCCGTCTTCTCTCTTGTTCTTCTTTGTCTTCCTGCCGTCTTCTTTCTTGATCGTTCATTCGTTCCAACAACGCTGCTAGCAAGTCCTGTGTTTGCTTCTCCGCCATACTTCTTGTTGTTGGCATTAACTCACGACACGTAAATCAATATCAGAATAAAGTTTATTACACTATAAAGTCCGTAAAATGTTGATATCACGTCTATTTTAATAATGGATTGTTCCAGAAAAATCTTGAAACAGCACTAGAAAGTCTTATTTAGAGTCTATACTTCTTTTGTGTTGACAAAATTCACTTATCTCCACTAATTGTGCAATGGAATGTTCGAGAATTTTCACGAAATATCACTAACAAGTCTTGTTCTGAGTCTATAACACGTCTCCGTTAACACAGTTTACGTATCTCCTGTGGTTTCCAAATCGAATGTTCTAGAATTGTCACTAAAAGTCACTTATAGTCTTGTTTTTAGGTCTACAACACGTTTCCGTCGACACAATTCACGTATCTCCTGTAGTTTCCAAATAGAATGTTCTAGAATTTTCCCGAAATTGCACTAGTAGTCCTTTTTCTCAGTCTACAACACGTTATTACTAGCGGCACTCGCGTATTTGCAACTATTTCTAAATCGAATGTTCTAGAAACTTCTCGAAAATCCACTTTAAAGTCACTATTCAGTCTAGAAATAGTCCTCAAACACTGTCCAGTAGTTTAAATCTTCGTGTTACCACTAATTTCTGCGAAGAACACTGTGGAACCTTTTCGATTATTCCAGAAATTTCTCTTCCAATCCCACTTCTGACACCAAATTGTTACGTGTTTGCTATCCACACAAACACCTCTACTCGTAGATTCGTTGATTGAAAGTCCAGGTAACACTTACTCACTACTTTATTTACTAATTAACAATTAATAACAATAGATTAATTAATGTCTTAACTATAATCACAACTGAACACTTATAAGTCTCTTTCTTATTGCTTCTTCACTCGTTCACGTTCAACTTAAGATTAAATCTCGGCCCACCGTGCGTCTTATTTATACATCCATTGACCCAATCTAGAGCACTCCAGAATATTCCCGGCCGTTCGTGTACAATTCCAGCCTAATCTAACCAGTCAACACAGTCCAGTGGCGTAACAATATGTATCTGCTAAGATTAAACGATTATGTTTTTAGCTTTATGTATAAGTATTCGGGCAATTTTATGTTTTCTTACAAGCAAGAAAGTAAAATCGGAATATTTTAATCAGGAAAAACAGTCAAGTTTTATCCTGTTGGCTATTTGGAAATTAAAAAGTTACTACACAAATGATAAGTACTTAATACCGCTATTACTGTCTCAATTTGTATCTGTGAGAAAACTAAAAACACGAAATCCTAGCCCATTTATACACCACAACTATCTGAAACCCTTAATCCTTGAAACAGGTAATGGTTTAAGTCGCTAAGGAAGCCTTTATTTCACATGTATGTATTTCCAAATAATCTAGAAAATTGTGGTAACAGAGTTATTTGGAACACCTGGTACAAGGTACAAAAAGTACATAGAGATACTTTTTCTATAAACAAATTTATCCCTAATTTTACATATAGTAGGTAAGCAGGCAAATGTATAATAGAATAATTATACAGGGTGCTCCCTCTAAGAGGGATTCTTCTGTAACTATGTAACTGTAAAATTTATAAAAAAAATAGCTCTAATAATAGTTGTCTGGAATCATGTGTGCCATGTAAAGAAAATATTTTTAGCTTTACAGGGTGTTCCATTTCGTGTGGGCGCTACATAACTTTGTTATTTTAATGTATATTATTGCATTTTTGAATTCCTTGGTTAATATTAGGTAGAGATTATTAAATGTATATGGTGTTAAATCTTACCGTTTTCGAGATATTCAGTTGTTTTTGAAAAAAAATCACGATTTCAGCTCTCTAAATGAGCATCTAAACCGTAAGAGTTAGAAACGTGCAGTTTTCACAGTTCGTTTTGGCATAAATTACTCTATCTTGTCATCTGTAAGAAAAATGTGTACATTATTCAGACTCGGAAATACTGAGACCTACATTTAATAATCTTACGAGTTGAAAAACTTTTTTTTTTCAAATAGAATGACCCATATTAATTGTCATGGGTGAATTCAAAATTGAATGCCCTTTCGACTGATACTTATCTCTAACAGTTTTGGAGAAAAATCAGGTTCTTTTCCAAAGTACGAAAAAAGTAGCTATGTAACAGCGTCAAGAAGGCCTTGCAACCAATGTTTATTGCAGTGTTTGACATACAAAGCAAATTAAATGTCACTCTAGTTTTGATTAACGTTGACGTTGTAGTTATTTTGCTAAGTAGAGAGTAAAAGTTTATTATAATATTTTCAAAATGTCGCTGACGCAGGAAGAAATGATTGATATGGTTTTTGTCCTCGATGAGTGCGAAAGAAATCCGTTATTGGCATCACGAATTTATGCACAGCGCTATCCAAACAGACCACATCCTCGGCGTAAAGCCTTTCAACTAGTGCTTGATAGGTTTTTAAATACTGGTAATATTCGACGTACAAAACGAAATCGCCATAAAACTGTAGTTACGGAGGAAAATGAATTTTTTGTGCTGGGATGTATTCAGGAAAACCCGCAAATAAGTGTGCGACAAATTAGTCACACAACGGTTATTAGTACAACGTCGATACATAGGATTTTAAAAAAGCACAGTTATCATCCTTATCGCATCGAATTACACCAAGAGTTGCTAGAAGTAGACTTTCAGCGGAGACTGGAGTTTTGTCAGTGGGCACTTGAGATGTTAAATCAAAGTCATGATTTTTTTAAACGGGTCATGTTCTCCGATGAGTCTACTTTTCATAAAAATGGTTTCGTTAATCGTCATAATTGCCATTATTATGACACAGTAAATCCTCACCAATTCCGGACAACTCATAGCCAACACAGATGGTCTTTGAACGTGTGGGGAGCAATTTTGGGAACCCATATCATTGGACCATTCTTTTTTGACCAACATTTAACTGGAGCAGTTTTTTAAAACTTTTTAACAAACACTCTAGAAGATTTGTTAGGCGACATTCTTTTAGCTACACTTCGAAGAATGTGGATGCAACATGATGGTGCTCCACCTCACAATGCCGCTGCGGTTCGTCAGTTTTTACACGAAACTTTTCCCAACACATGGATTGGGCACGGGGGGACCAGTGAGTTGGCCTTCAAGGTGTCGAGATATGACGAGTTGCGACTTCTTTTTATGGGGATTTATAAAAAGTAAAGTTTACGTTACACCACCAACTATCGCGGAAGATATGCGGCAGCGCATTACAGTAGTATTTCAAGAAATTACGCCACACATGCTGACCAATGTTGAACAGTCTTTTAAAAAACGAATTCGTTTGTGTATTAATCAAAATGGAGGACACTTCGAGCAGTTGATGTAAATCAGCGGTCTAAGTATTCTTCTCCTTGTTGTGTTCCGAGTTTCAGTTTGTTTCGTTTTGAATTTTGTTTTAGTTGTTGTTAGTGGTTTACTTTTATTTGTCAAACCACTTTTTAAACATGCCAGTAAATATTGACACTGTCAGTCCCAAGTCTGATAAAATGTGAGGGAAAAGTTGTTTTGCAAGGCCTTCTTACGCTGTTACATAGCTACTTTTTCGTACTTTAGAAAAGAACCTGATTTTTCTGGAAACCTGTTCGAGATAAGTTTGGACAACCTGATATCAGTCGAAAGGGCATTCAATTTTGTATTCACCCATGACAATTAATATGGGTCATTCCATTTGAAAAAAAAAAACGTTTTTCAATTCGTAAGATTATTAAATGTAGGTCTCAGTATTTCCGAGTCTGAATAACGTACACGTTTTGCTCATAGATGACAAGATAGAGTAATTTATGCCAAAACGAACTGTGAAAACTGCACGTTTCTAACTCTTACGGTTTAGATGCTATCTAGCCTCATTTAGAGAGCTGAAATCATGACTTTTTTTCAAAAACAACTGAATATCTCGAAAACGGTAAGATTTAAACATCATGTACATTTAATAAACTCTACCTAATATTAACCAAGGAATTCAAAAATGCAATAATATATAGGGTGTTCCATTTAAAATAACAAAGTTATGTAGCGTCCACGCGAAATGGAACACCCTGTAAAGCTAAAAAATATTTTCTTTACATGGCCCATATGATTCCAGACAACTTTTATTAAAGCTATTTTTTTTATAAATTTTACAGTTACATAGTTACAGAAGAATCCCTCTTAGGTGGAACACCCTGTATATGCATTATTATTTTTCAGGGCCAGCAACTATATAAAAAAATAAAATTTTTAAAGAGCCTTTATGTAACTGAATTAATTGATGTATCATTATGCATTTATTTATATAGTTGTAATATATGCAACCAGTGTTGAGGTTGGCTCATTTATACACCACAACTATCTGAGACCCTTAATCCTTGATACAGGTAATGGATTTAGGTCACTAAGGAAGCATTTTTTCCTATTTTAAGGAGTGGAATACACTGATGATTACCTCTATTTTAGTAACATCCTGTATAACAATGCCCAATTCACCTTTCGGTAATGAAAATGTTATCCATTATTTTGATTTACAATATCTTTAACAGTAATAAATGCGCAATGTGACCACATCGCTTTTTTAGGCAATCTGTTGTGTTTTATTGCATGTAATAAAATTAGAAATTGGCGATTTTTATTTGAAAAAACCTAGTTTAAGTGTAAAATACAAGAAACTAGTAGTAAATCATCCTGACATTGATTATAAACATTTCGATAATAAATTATATTTTATTGGTGTATTAAAAGTCTGTAAGTATTTGAAATGTACTTAAGTTAGAAAAACTTAACAGTCACTATTTTAAGTCACTATTTTAACAACATATTTCAAAACAAGTGCGTCCCAGTCTTTAAAAGATATAAGAGACCATGCAAAGTTAAAACTGTTTCTTATTTTCCAAAACATGCCCATATACGAATTAAACGATAAGTACTAAAATTTAGAATGAGCGTGTATGTATAGTCAGACACAGATATAAGACTCTCGAAAAAAAAATGAAAAAGAATTGTTATTAAACTATAAAGCAATTTCGCTACTCTCTGTATTTGCCAAGCTTTTTGAAGATGCATATGCTAGTCAACTAAAAACGTACCTTAATAAAATTAATCTTTTGTTAAGCAGTCAATTTGATTTTAGGGAAGGACACTCCACTCAGGATGCAATTACTTCACTTTACACATTCCTGATACAAAATATTGATAATAAGAAAAAGTGTGAATGTCTTTTCTTTGATACATCTAGAGCCTTTGACACGGTAAACCACGAGTTGTTGCTTAATGAAATGTTTGATTATGGTATAAGAGGAGTACCTAATTCTTGGATTAGATCCTATCTGAGTAATAGAACGCAGAGGGTTACACTAAATGTAGGTGGCAAAGTGTATCAGGCAGATGCTAAGTTGGTACCAACTGGAGTTCCTCAAGGTAGCACCTTGGGACCTATTCCTTTTTTAATTTTTATAAATGATCTGCAAAGTCATTTAAAAGTAACAGAGGACTTCCATGTTACACAATTTGCCGATGATGTAGCAGTTGCTTCGGTGGCAGATAATATACATGAGCTGTCAAGTAAGGCTAACATGTGTACTTCGCTAATGACCAATTACTGCAGAAAATTCGGATTGAAACTTAATGGGACTAAAACGCAAATGTTGATGTTTACTAACAACACTCCTGATCTCAGTTTATTTGTAAAGATTGATAACTCATCAATAAGAAATAGTCAGTCTACAAAATTGTTAGGGTTAATTGTTGACGGTAAATTAAATTGGTTTGAACACATTGAAGACTTGACAAAAAAAATGTCTGCTAGATGCTACGTTGTCTGGCAACTTCGTTCTTGTGTTAGCCTAGGAGTACTTAAAATGTATTACTTTGCACATGTAGAGTCACCGTTAAATTATGGTATTCTCTGCTGGGGAAACTCTAGCAAAATCAATGATCTTTTTATTATGCAAAAAAAAAATTGGGACTATGCAGTTCAAACATTCAACGCATTCATGTAGAGAATTGTTTGTTGGAATACTTACATTGCCTGCATTATACATTTTATCATGTAGCCTGTTTGTCAAAACCAACATACCAAACCAACAATTTACCCAGTTCTCTGATCGCAATATACACTATAGCTTAAGACATACGACCAATGTTTTGGTACCAAAACATAAACTCCCCGTTGTCAGTAATGGAGTCACGGTTATGCCCATTAAGATATACAATCATCTCCCTCGTTGCCTTAAGGAAGTTACTAGCTCAAAATTGTTCAAAATAAAATTAAAAGAAATATTGCTACAAGAAGCGATTTATTCTTTGCAAGAATTTTTTGACATGACCTTTTGAGTTTGGTGTATATATATAGTATTATGTTTGTACCTGTGTTTTTTTTATCTTTTATATATAACTATGTGTTTTATTAATATGTTTTTCGTTAAACTTACACTTTATGTTGACTTGGTTATCAAATCATCTTTTGTTTGATAGCTCTTTATATCTGTATATTGACGACTTTTATATACATGTAATGCATGTCTACTTAAATAAAGAATATATTTTTATTATTATTATTTAAATTACTTGTTGACATCGAAGAACAATTGACTTGGGGCAATGCAACAAAAACGTACATCTGTTTCCATTGTCGCCAGGGGCAAATCGATTAAACCAGGCTTCCATCTTTATTTTTTTGGAGTTTTTAAAAAGGAAGTCAGTACATTAGCCGAAAAACAAATGAATATCAAATAAAGTATTCTATCATTTATTTCACATATGTCCAAATAATTTAGAAAATGGTACCACCATTTTAATTGGATCACCAGGTACAAGGTACAAAAATACATACAGGTACTTTTTTTATAAACAAATTTATCACTTGTTTTACATATAGAGGATAAGCAGGCAAATGTTGTATAATAGAATTATTATACATAGATTATTATTAGACAGCGGACATATTTGCCATTTTTCAGGGCCGGCAGTTATATAAAAAAAATCATATTTTTAAAGAGCCTTTATATAACTGAATTAATTGATATTATGCGTTTATTTATATAGTTGTAATATATGCATCCAATGTTGGAAGCCGGGATAGATGTATGTAATATTGTGCGTAACTTTGTTCTTGTTCCTCAGTTAGCGATACGATTGAGCACATTTACTTTCGCAGAGTGGTGTTTTGTATGTGGTCGCTAACCTGGTGTACAAAAAAATGTGTAAAATTCGTGAAAATTATTTCCACACTTTGTCAGTGGCTGCTAATGATGGGAATAATCGGAATATTTCAATAATCGAGATATTTTAATAATCAACCAATATTAGTACTACTAAATTTAGTAATTTTTGTTATTTTTGTATAGTGCTGTGTGCATGTATTTATAATAAACAGTAGATACACTCCAATTGGTTTAATGCTAGATGCTCTTCAATGGATGACAGTTTCCACTAGACTAGTTTATTTTTCGATGATATTTATTTACAAAATAAATCACAACTTACTACCAGCTTATCTAAACGGATTTATAACAATAAATAGAGAAATCCATAATTACCAAACAAGAAACAATAACAATTTTCACGTACAGAGAACAAATATCAAGAAATCGATGAATTCCCTATTTCACAAAGGTCTTAAACAATTTAATGAGTTACCGGTAGAGATAAAAACAGCTCAAACACTAACAATCTTTAAAAGAAAACTGTCTCATTTTTTATTAAATAAGGTAGATTAAGCGCATAACATTTATTGTATAGAAACTATTTTCAACTTCTATAACATTATTATTTTTTTTTCCACTTCATACTTTTTACTTCTTATGATGGTATGGGTGTGATAGAATTTGTGTACTTACATTTATGTACTATGTAGACCCTATATTTGTATTATGACTATGATACAAGGACTGTGTATATATGTATATATGTATGTGTGTATACACATTTAGTAAATCAAATCAAATCTTGTTATGGATTTACATATATTTATGTATATGTATATCTAACAACTATATTCTATTATGTAATTTGACATTATTATATATTGTGTATATTAGGCCAGACCTACTTAATAAATTTCATTTCATTTCATTTCATTTCATTTCATTACGTATTGATTTTGGGAGTGTTTTATTTACTTTATAGGTAAAAATAACTACTTATTTAAAACTTAGACAATCACTTTTAAATTATTTCACAGAAGTACGTGATATTCAAAATTATCTGGATCAAAGGTGGCATGGATTCTAAAATAATTGGCGAAGTTAGTGTCGTATATTTACGTCTATCATTTTTTGATTGTCAAAAAAGTATGGGACGTAACTTGATAAACTTTGACATAATTATTATAAGACTCCATAACCACCTTTGACCAAGGTAATTTTTGATATCACATTATTCATAAAAAAACCACTACGTTTCGACAATTATTGTATCTGGTTTGCTAAATCAAATCTATGGGTTTGCTGTACTCTGTTGTTGCAACTATTGTACTCTCGGTTGTACTTTATTATGTTCATTGTTCGAGAGTTCCAACTTCGAAACAGAATAATCGATTCGGACGCCGCGCCGGCGCGGCATTCATCGTGCAATAATTGTGTACAACTAATTTTTTTAACTACTAATATTAGTACTACTAGTTTTTAGAAATCAGAATTGATTATCTCTATCTCTATTTAAATAAATCGACTAATTCGATTATTTCCATCACTACTGCATGCCCATGTGACCTATTTATAATTTGCACCATTAACCTTGGTAGATGTGGAACGTTCATGTACAAACATATGTACAAATCAAGTCGCTGTACAGCCAGCTACGAATGCAAAACTAATATTAGTTGTGAGTCACAACTGTTGTGACCATGTATGTTATGGCAGATTTCAGTCATTCGGAATGATAACGGGTGATTATAAGGTAAGGGATATATTTCAACTTATTATATATTCTTAACAAATCAAATTAATAACAAAAAGTAAATAGAATCTAGTTGCTTACATAATGGGATTTCTGATGTCAAACACTAGTTACCGCAAACGCTCGATATGACCTCCATTATGTTGTTGTAAAATTACCAACCATTCCTCCAAATTGTATACAGCACTATTCAACATTTCTGGTTGAATTGCACGAATTTGCTCTCTAATACTGTCCTTTAATTCCTCCAGCGTTGTTGGCCGTGTTCTAAACACCAAATTTTTTAAATAACCTGACAGCCGGTAATCCACTGGGTTAATATCAGGCGATCTTGGTGGCCATGAATTTGCAAAATGTCTGCTTATAACACAATCCTGAAAAACCGCAGTTGACAATACTTTAACTGGTCGGTAAATGTGCGAAGGTGCTCCATCCTGCATAAAAATCATGTTTTCAATTCCTTCGTACTCGTTTTGCAACTGTGGAATTGCATAATCCCTTAACATTTGCAGGTATCGTTCACCAGTAACAGTTACAGATACGGCCTCCCATTCTGCATTTCCTCGAAAAAGTATGGACCAATGATGAAATTAGCTGTGAAACCGCACCAAACGGTGACTTTCTTGTCATGAAGGCCTTGCTGAACGATTTCATGTGGACTCTCTGTTGACCATATTCGACAGTTTTGAGTATTAATTCCACCATTAAGAGAGAAATGGGCCTCATCTGTCTATAAAATACGGGATAACCATTCGGGTTCAATTTCCATCTGAGCCAATACGTGTAATGAAAAATCGTACCTGAGATCAAAATCTGCGTCCTTTAATTCAAACAGCAGTTGCAGTTTATAGGGACACATTTTTAGGATTTTCCGTATAATTTCCCAAACCGTGGTGTATGGCATTTGTAAACGTTTTGATATCGCATTCTCACTACTGAATGCTAGCGGATTAGTATTGGCTAAGTTTTGATTTTCTTGAAGAACTTCTGCAACTTGGACATCACTAATCCTAGGTCTTCCTGACCTCGGAAGGTCTTTTACAGACCCTGTTCTTTCAAATTTGCTAATCAAATTACAATACGCCTTCATTTTGCACCGCCCTGCTCTCAAACCCATTTTCGTACGAAATCTTCGTAATCCAGTAGTGTAATTTTTACCGCCTTCATAGTAACATTGCACTAAACCAATTCTTGTTTGCAGATCCATATTGAAATTGTTAAATTTACGTTACGCGAGTTTTATTTTGAGAACAATTCTCTAAATTACGATTATTTCGTTTGACACGTAACAATAGTTGTCACGACAATTCTTTTGTTTTCCATAGATACACTAAAATCCAACTATTGAGGCAACTAGATTCTGTTTACTTTCTGCTACTAGCATAATTTCTTAAAATTATATAAGAATTTAAAATAGACCCCTTACTTTATGATAACCCCATACATTGTATCAAGCGGTTTGTATTTTATTATTCATTTCATACTTTTGCTTTTATTTATCTATGTATGTCTTTCTGTAAATCATGCGGCAGTAATAGTTACCGGTCCTGGACTCTGGTCTAATTTCCTCTCCCTGATCACCAAAATAAATTTTATTAAAGGAAGTGGTGAAACATTTTGGAAAAACATAAATTACCGAGCGATATTTACGAAATATTTTCTTCAATAATATTCATATACCTGCATGCTCGTAAACGGCATGTTATTTACTTTTTTAACATTTTTCACGCGTTTCTGATTCACCAGATTAAATTTTAGATGCAGCTGATTTTTTATAGCTCGTGGTAAACTGGCAATGATATTGATATTTATGTCAATAGCGTAAAAATCCTTCTTTCATTTTTTTTCTTTATTTACAATTTGTCATACTTTTAATGGTGAGTTTAATCAAGCGGTAATAGTGACGGATCATAGGTTTTTACTGAAAAAATACTGGATTTTATTCAACTGACATTTCAGGACCTAGTACCGTTTTAACGTGAAGATAAAAATATGATCGGTACATTGATTTATGTTTTTATAGAATAAACTTATTTTGATCGTATATATAATAAGAATAATAATTAGCAATAACTACGGACTGCTAATACTTGATTTGAAGACATTTTAACACACAATCATGAAGTGAAATGAAATTTATTAAGTAGGTCTGGCCTAATATACACAATAAATAATAATATATCAAATTACATAATAGGATATAGTTGTTAGATATACATATACATAAATATATGTAAATACATAACAAGATTTGATTTGATTTAATAAATGTGTATACACGCATACATATATACATATATACACAGTCCTAGTATCATAGTCATAATACAAATATAGGGTCTACATAGTACATAAATGTAAGTACACAAATTCTATCACACCCATACCATCATATGAAGTAAAAAGTATGAAGAGGAAAAAAAATATTATAGAAGTTGAAAATAGTTAATTTTATACGATATGTTTTCTATACATTAAATGTTATGCGCTTAATCCTAATTTAATAAAAAATGGGACAGTTTTCTTTTAAAGATTGTTAGTGTTTGAGCTGTTTTTATCTCTAGCAGTAACTCATTAAATTGTTTAAGACCTTTGTGAAATAGGGAATTCATCGATTTCTTGAAATTTGTTCTCTGTACGTGAAAATTGTTATTGTTTCTTGTTTGGTAATTATGGATTTCTCTATTTATTGTTATAAATCCGTTTAGATAAGCTGGTAGTAAGTTGTGATTTATTTTGTAAATAAATATCATCGAAAAATAAACTAGTCTAGTGGAAACTGTCATCCATTGAAGAACATCTAGCATTAAGCCAATTGGAGTGTATCTACTGCATTTCAGAATTATCCTCATGCCACGATTTTGTAATTTTTGTAAAGCGTTCATTGAATTGTTGTCTAAAGTATAAAATACTTGCACAATAATCGAAGTGCGGTTGAATAATAGTCTTATACACAGTAATATTTGTAGAAAAAGAGAGATGATTAGATATTCTTGAAAAGAAGTATAGTTTTTTTGTTATTTTCTTTTGTATATATAAGAAATGATTTTCATTTGCCAGGCATTTAGTAAAGCCTGTGTATGTCGCTCATTATTAATGTTTATTCGTTTGTGTTTTACTATACAACATGTCTAACACAAATCGTAAAAGTAAACTAATTTAATATTTTTAAATGCTTGTTGACGACGAATGACAATCGGCCAACGGCATTATAACAAAGTCGGCTTGAGCTAATTATCTAACCCTTCTGTCGATAAACACCAGTTTGATTGTTCTTCTGCCGACGATACACATTTTAATTTTCGGTTCCTTTTTTTTGTTTCTCATCTCGTATTGCACTGTCCCTAAGACTAAGTATATATGAATCGTGTAGATGCAAAACCCGCTATCTCCAGAATTGTAAAATATAGAGTTAGATACACCGTTCGATTCGCGTTAATTTTCTGTATGTATTGTATAGGCTGTAAACAAGCAAAGTCCGCCTTTTATCATTAGAAATGCCATACGAAATCCTTGATTAAATGCAAAACCTGCCATCTCCAAAAATATTTTGATACAAAACCCGCCATAATGGAATCGCCAATTAAATGCATTGTTTACATCATGTGATCACCTTGCCTTGAATAGAAATGCATGTGTATGAAAGAAAAGCACATTGCACATTACTGTACATGCTGTTAATCATGGATGATACAATTGATATTGGCAATTTTATCAAAAAAACTCCTCCCAATTTAAGTAGAAAACATGTAGTGCAACGAGAAACCCATAGGAGAGTTATAGCTAAAAAAGAAATTGTAAGTACTTTCCTGTTTTGTTTTTAGTGTAAATTATTAATCTAGCATGTTGTTTTTTTAGATATTCGCCTAGAGGACTTCCAGAAAAACCAAAATGTAAACATGTTAAAGGTCCATTTTTTTGTCAACTTTTAAGAATGAATGACTTATTGCGAATTCATTCAAAGTTTTACGAAAAACGAGATAAAATTAATCAAGACATGTATATTTTAAAATGCTGCAATGCCTCAAAACCAGAGCGGCATAGGAACAATACTGAACGGCTGAAAACTATTTCAATTCAATACAGACTACAAACTGCTGGGGTAAGTGGTTAAGAGTGTCTAGAGGGGCTTTTTGCGGAGTTTTGGGGATAAGAAAAGACCGTATACAGGGTGTTATGAAAAGATTCGAAACGGAAAACCTTCACAAGAGGGCCGTAGGGGTGACCGGGTAAAAAACAAAAATGATGGGAGAAAAAGAGCCATGTCCAGATTCATCGAAAGCATTAAAAGTAGTGAAGCACATTATTGCAGGAGTAAAGTAGTTGCACGTACGTATTTGCCTTGTGATTTAAACATTAAAAAGCTTTCAAAAATGTACAACAATAGTGTTCCTGACGACCTCAAGGTAAAAGAGAGTTACTTTCGATTTTATTTTAACAGAAATTATAATATTGGATTCGGAACACCACAAACTGACCTTTGTTCAGATTGCTTGAGAGTGAAAGAAGAACTCAAACGGGAAACTGATGAGAAAAATAAAAAATGAGTTAATTACCAAACACCGAGTACGCAAACTCAAAGCCAAGGCTTTCTTTCTAATGTTAAAAACAATGAAAGAAAACAGAGTGTTTTCCATGGACTGCCAAAAAAATGTATGCCTGCCAAAATTACCAGACCAATCAGCTTACTTCAGCCAACAATATAATTTATATAATTTTACTGTTGTAAATGGTTCCCCAACTGACAAGCTAAATTTAAAAAATGTCAGGTCCTATTTGTGGACAGATCTTGATTTGCCCAAAAACTCCAGCGTAATAACATCCGCCCTATTTCATACACTTTCATCACATACGTTTATGCCAAATATACAAAAAGTATTAATTTTGCCGACGATTGTGGCGGGCAAAATAAAAACACTACTATAGTAGGAATGCTTTGTTACTGGCTTCAAAAAATTGCACCAGCCCATATTGTTCGAGTACAACTTACATTTTCTGTTGCTGGACATAGCCTCCAGATCGTATTTTTTGGACTTATTGAAAGGAAAATAAGGAAGATTCCGTGTATTACTAATCCAACAGATTGTTCCAATGTCATAAAGGAACACGCAACCGTCTTAGAATTAGCAAAAAGAGATTGGGAAGCATCTGATTGGAAACAAGCGCTTGTTGAGTGTGTTAAAAAACCGGGATCCTGGCACTTTCAATTTAATCCCACTAAGAGATTTATAATTTCAAGAACTACAAGAGGTAATGTAGTAGTCCGAGGAGAAGTCAATTACAGATCTGATGTGGGAACAGCGAAATCGATTTTTAAGAAAGGTAAAGCCATAGGTTCCATCATTCCCAAAATATTAAATCCAGGCAGACCTAGTGACAAGAAGAAAGCGGCAAGTGTCGACAAACTTCTCCAAAATCATTTTGGGGAGAATTGGATGCAGGACAACCAATTATTTTTTTACAAAAGAGCTATTGAATCTGCCAGGAACAATGAAGACTGCATGAATGATTATTCATTAGACGATTCTTGCACTCGTATGGAGGATGATGAAGATCTTAAGAGTTCAGAAATACTATTTTTATTGTTTTTAAGTTTCATGTTCTTAACTTTAGAAAAATAGATGCATTTATTTAATATAACTACTTTTCTATTTAATTTGATAACCAAGATCCAAATCCTCCTATCTACATCATATTAAGAATCAAAACCTTCTATCTTCTTCCTCATAAAAAGCAAGGAGATGGCGCTTCATTAGTAACTAGCATAACCTGCCATCTCCAAAATATATTTAAATATAACACAGATTTAGGTAGAGGAATATTTGTGTTCTGATTGGCGATTTTCTTATAATAGTTCAGATATTCACATTCAGATATTTTTTTAAATAAGAAGCCTATTATATTTTGCCTGGAACTTTTTACATTTTCTGAAGAATGACATAATATGGCGATGGCGGGTTTTGCATCTACACGACTCATATAACTTAAACAGGCACACATATTCATTCAAATTTGCTCTGTTGTCTACAAAAATTTTTCCTTTATCAGAAAATATATTACGATCTTTGATTAAAATGAAACCAGCATAATCAATGCCATTATTGAATAATGGTAAATATCGATTTATTCTAGAAGCTGGTAAGTTGTTATTATATACTGATTCCCATCCATATTACACATTTATTGTACGCTTTGCCAAATTACGCCCAGATATTGGCCAAAACGTTTATCGAATAACAGAGAGTAACATTGTTAGGACTGCAGTGTACTAATCTTGTATTAAAGTTATTTTCGTAAAATATTACTCGGAACATTTTATGACCGCAATTTACACAGGTATGTATACTATTGTATAACTACCAAATTTTAAGTTTAAATTTTAGGTTCAACAAAAGTTATCGTGATCGACAGACATACACAGTTAAAATATATCAGTATTTGAGTTCGGTGTTATGAAACGGATTAGTGCAGGCATTTTTTTTACGGTGTTTTATGATAAGATAACCGCCTTTACCCATATATGCCTATTATCCTCTTGTAAGGATTTGTGACAGATTCCGGTTAATTTGATAATAACATCAATTGTACTTCTGACACAGCGATGGTTACGGAGTAGGTTACTTCAATGTAAACCTGTTAAAACGACAATTCGGACTACAGACTATAATTTACACTTAAAAACATATTTGTTGTGGAGACTGTCATTTAGTAGATTAACAGTATTGCTTCAAAAATGAAGCTATGGACTGTTCACAAACAGTGTAAAAAATAAGTAATATTTTTTTCATGATGATAATATCTAAATTTCCTCATTTTTGAGTAAGCCACGACCCACAGTTAGTTCACCTATTACCAATTTCGGCAATAAAACGGATTTTATTGTATATTTGAAATTATTTCTTTCATTTGTCGTAGGTATTGCCGATGCTATAGCCTAATTATATTTATTACTGCGTGACATTAAGAGCCCTAACTTACTTTTCTCTTATGCATTCTACTGTCGGTACAGATCACGCATCGTAGAGTGGCCCCCCGAATTGCGCACAAGTTAGAAAGAAGTGGCCCGTATGCGGTAGAAACAGTAGATGCCAAATTCATTGTGCATTTAAATCTAAGGGGCCATGCTACGATGCGTAATTTGTAAATTGTAAAAAAATCTTTAAAATGATCCCTGTATACAAACAACTGTATAGTCTAATAATTGTGGATGTCTATACACTTCTTGCATAAACTTTTTCGTTTATCATAAAGAGAACTTTAAAAATATATATTGTCAATTTAATAGTATATTAAATCAGAAAACCTGCAGATAGCTTAAATATTTTACTAAACTTTTTGAAGATATACAGCATATTTCAGTCCCTTTACCGCCCTCAAAGAAGCCGACGTTTTTATGTTGCAAATAAGTATGAAATAATAAACTACACGTTTATTATGGGTATTTCACAGGGCTCTATGCTGGGTCCTATTTATTTAAATATTATTTCCAATAACTTTTATTCAGCTAAAAGAATCAAAATATCACATTTCTATGAAATTCGGTATATACACAGTTTAGGGGCACTTGTCACTATGTACCTACTAAGTTTTATTCTTTAATAAAAAAATGGTTGACATGATTTTTAACCTAGAAAGTGACGTAGTAAGCTGGGCTTTCTTGTCGCAACGGACGTAATATGTTTAAAATTATCATTTTTTTCGTAGCGTAGATATTGCATGTCCAAAAGTTGTAGCCCTTGCTGAGCAGAAATGAAGTTTGATAGAAGACTGGCAAAATCTTGTAAAAGCTTTAGTAATTTCATATATTCAAATGATCAGAAAGATCCTCGATAACCCACTAGACTCCCCTGTCCTGAATTATATGGTTCTTTATATTTTTTATTGATAATTTTTTTACTGAGAAAAAATATGATCCAAAAATTAAAAATCTGTGTTGCAAAAAATGTAAGTTTATATGTTAAATTTATTAATTCATAAATTTTTATAATACGGATATTTCACAAACACTGATTTCCATAACGTTAAACTGCTAATGAAATGTTAATCAAATATTTCACATACGAATGGCGTATTTAAAGAAAATGCATAAATAATATATTTGTAGTGTTTTAAAAGAAAATCTATTTTATGAATCAACATACCTAATTTTAGTTGCCCAATTGTTTTATATTTAAATGGGGTTTTGCGAAAGGGATTTTCACAATATATTTACCACAATATGTCCGTCACTTGACAATTAAAGCAAATTATATCAACCAATTCCTAATTACTAACATAAGTACACGTGATAAATAAGTGAGTTATGATTTTATCTGACACAGCAACATGAAATTTATGTGAATCAAATGTCATTCACGACAGTGGATGTTAAATATTCGCAGGTGATTTGTCACACTATTCATATGTAGTTAATAAAATTAGTAAAGTTGGCTAAAGTGGAAGAGGCACTCGTTTGGACCCACATTATTTTGTTCAGTGAAATAGTAAAACAGAGCAGGGAAACTAACCTATATTGTGCGTTGAATGTTGCAAGTAGCTGGAATTAGGCCCAATGGGCACATGGGCCAGACCGGCCCTTAAAGTAAGGGTCCCCACAGGTGCAATCGCGGGACCTCCTTCAAGGTAGGCCGCCAGATTGACCAGATTTACACTTACACACACAAAATCACTTCAATCCGTACACTAGATTTACCCGAAATAAGTCTAATTGATCCCCTAGTCTCCACGCGAAGAAATCGAACCGACACTCAGTCTTATCAGTCACAGGTGGTAGGGCGGACTTGTAAGAATAACAATCAACGCACTGAATGCTTTTAATTTTTGCTGGTTTCACAACGGTTTCTGTTCGAGGAGAGTTGTATTTTGCACAGCCACAAGTAAATTCGGTTTCGGAAACTGTCGTATAAGTTTTGCGATGTTTCAAGCACGTTTCAATATTTTTTCAACAAAACCCAATACTAAAGTTAGTGTTCACACTTCAACGTGTTAGAAGCTACTAGATCTCTCGCACAACTTTTCTGCTATCCCTACTTTCCATCGATTGTGGCCCTCTCCCCTACTAAAGCTTTGTGAGGGGCCAATGTGAGGCCGATAGCACGCCCCGATCTAAGCTCCTCCCACACCTGGTAGCCATCAGTTGCGATCTTTATCGCTTGGGCTTTGCCCCTGTGTTCTTATGTTCCCTAACAGGAAAGTTGAGTTTCGTCTACTGAGTTTTCTTGTCACAGCTACTGTTTTGCATTTTTTCATGTTAGTCTCACCACCGTCTGAGATGTGCATACTAAACTGATGTGTTTTTTTACTAAATGGTATTTACGACCCCCAGTGCATATCTATGAGAATTTTTTACGTAAACAAAGATATAGGGTCTGACAGATTCAAAATAGCATAAATTACTACATAGATAGATTCATTGCGAAAAGAAGGACGGGTTTGGTAAAAAAAATGGGTTAGGTGAGTTTTGGACAAAGGGAGAAATACGCATCGAAAGAAAAAATCCAACACAACCAGGGACCGCTCTGGCGTTTACGCCTCCCCGGACAAAAACCAAATTGCCGCCCCTTTTAAAGTTATTTTTTCTTAATAAAAGATGGTTTTAATTTTCAATAAAAACGTAAATTTAAAAAAGGAACAAGTATTAATACAACATTTGGTACAAAACATTATTATATATATTAAAATAAAATAGAGTTGCAGTACCTATAGATACCTAGTTGTTATATTTTAAAAATATTTACTTCGTATTAAACATACAGGGTGCAATTTTACCGCTATTACGATTTAGATTTTTTTCTCACTTATACCTAAAACCTAAATAGAAAACATAGAACCACAGTAATACATTGTTTGTTTGAGTTATAATCAGAAGAACATTTTTTTTCTCATTTTTATTTCTGCAAATTTTTTTATTACCTATTTTAAGTTTACTTGATCAGCAATTTCATGTTCAATTGCTTAAATGGCCAAGTCGTTTAGTCGATTTCGCGTAGTAGTTGAGCGTAAAAAGGTTTTGATTAATTTTAATTTGGAAAAACTTCTTTCTCCACTTGCTACTGATTTTGGAATAATCAGTAGTATTATTAAGGCAATACTAAGATTTGGAGCAAAATTTAGCATTGTTATTATTTTAAAAACATCACTTGGACTTCCTTTTTTGCCCAAAATTGCACAAACTGCAAACATATTCTCAACTAATTCTAGACCGTTATTGTCAGCTGATTCACCATCAGACAAAATATTTTCCAAATCTTTGCAAATCTTTATCATTGTCTCTTTAGGAGTGGTTTTCAAATCATATATATTATATAGAGATTGAAAATGGTTACTATGGTGATTCAGTTGTTCAAATCAACTATCTAGTGTGTTTAATGCATGATCAATAGTATAGAAGAAAAATTCTATTCGTATTTTTCTTTGGGATCTTCGTTTGGCTCGTCCCTTGCCTCATATGAAAAGTTGGCCTTTTTTTCTTCTTACGCGGTGTCGCGGCGTTGTTGCTTCAAAATTGGCTTCAATGTTAATTTCATCAGCCAATTATCTTGCGTCAACAATATTTTTATTGAAAGACTTATTTGATCGAAGATTTTTAAAGAAAATTTTGCAGTTCTCTAGAAGATCAAGTGATTTTTTTCAAATTAAAATCTTTTGTTTGCATAAGCTTACTTATGGAATTAATACAGTTTAAAATTTTATACCACATGACTATTGAACATAAAAGTTTAAATTGTTTAATGCAACTTAGCAAACCCGAAGCTTCGTCTCTTATTGAGATATCGATGTGTTGGTTCTCATAAATGCTTAGCAAAGCGTCGTATATTTCACCAAGTTGAAATCTTAAGGGCGTTAAAGCTTCTATTCTACTTTCCCATCGAGTGTCACTTAAAGGTTTTAATGTTAATCCTTATGGACATGTTTTAAAAATATTGCCCATCGAAAAGTAGAAGAAATAAATATATTTTTTGGACCATATTAAAAAAATTGGCTGCTTCCAAGGATGCTTTTGTCATATCATTCACCACTAGATTGAGCGAGTGGCTACTACACGGAACGTGGAATGCTCGTGGATTTAAATTCCTAATTCTAGATTGCACTCCTGCATTGTTGCCCCTCATGTTGTCCCCGTTATCATATCTCTGCTCTCTTATGTCTTGCCCATCAAGTCCCATTTCATGAAGCACCTCAATTATAATTTCATATAGTTGTCTTCCTGTAGATCTTTCCACAGATAAGAAACCTAAAAACTTTTCGTAAATTTTTATTTCGACGTCATTTGAATAAGAATCAGACTCATTGATGGAAGCATATCTAATTATCAGGGTCATTTGCTCCACCTTACTAACGTCAGGAGTGAAATCTAATATTATGGAATAGTATTTCGCTTTTTTATTTCAGCAATAATATGCGATTTTACACTTTCGTGAAGCAAGCCTATTATCTTGTTTTGAATGTTTTTTCCAAGATAGTGAGCTTTGGTTTCCTCTCTTTTAAGCACTCTACGCACGTGTTCCTCCATGACGGGGTCAAATTCAGATAGCAATTCAACTATTTTTAAAAAGTTGCCGTTATTATGCTCAAAGAGCTTGTCGCTTGTACCTTGAACAGCTAAACAACTTTTACCGAGCATTTTAATAAGTGATACAATCCTTAGAAGCACCTCGTACCAGTAATTCTTTTCAGCGTTAATAACTCTTTGGGCAGCTGCATCTATAGTTGTACAACACTTTAACTTTTGACTGAGTTTTAGCCAGGATTTTTGAGACTGAATATGATTTTTAGAAATATCGTGATCCTTTAAAGTTTCAACGATGTGCTTCCAGCTTTTAAAACCTTCTTTTGAAAGGGAACTTGACACACGGCCATAAATTTTGCAGCAAAAGCAATATATGCAATTTTTTTAAGTTGAGTATACTAACCAGTCTCTTATAACTTGCTCTCCATTTCTTAAAATTCAAGAATAGTAATTTGTGCTAAATTTTCGACCAGTGCCATCATAAGGAAATTTGTAATTAAACAATGGTTTAGGTGGACCTTGTCGTACTAAAAAACTTCTTTCGGCATATCCTAAAATTGTGGGCTACAATGCTGGAGCTGTATCTAAAGTTTGTACAGTGTATTCCGTGGGTGGTAGGGTGGGGTCAATTTGTCGAGGTAGAGTGCTACTAGTGCTAGCCAGGGTGCCTTCTGTAAGTTCCAAGGCAGTGTCAATTGGTAGACTTCTTTCATTTGGTGACAAAGTTGGTTTAGAAATATCGTGTATTGATTGGTGTTGGTCACCAACACTCTCTGATGATTCCGTGTTTTCCTTTTTATTTCAATTTTTGGAGATATTTGTTTTGGTACTAATGGTACTACCGAACTTACCCTGTAAATAATTGTGCTTGTTTTTGCTTTTGGGTTTACTTCTCTAGCCTTCGCCTTTTGTACTGATAGCGGGACAATTTTTTTTGCGCGTCAGACATTCTAAAACAACAAATTAAACAATGCATAATACGTTAGTTAAAATAAGCCACGGCGTTGCTAAAAATAAAAATTGGAAAAATCTTCAAATGCAATTAGACTTGGTCTGTCTCACAGTTTCGAAAAAAATGCCTAGTTTTAATTACCTACTTAAACTATTTTAAATATAAAAACGAATTTCTTAACGTTTTGGGCAACCCCCCTTTTGGAAAAAATAGTTAATACTTTTAGTAAATAAATCTAGGCATTTCATTTTTTTAAACTGTGGGACAGATTAAGCCACCGCCACCCACTAATCGTATTTGAAGATATTTCTTCTTTTATCTTTTTATGCAACGCATTGGCTTATTACTACACAAATTATAATTTATTAATTAGTAGGATCAAAGATTTTTTTTTAGGTGTGGTTGTTCCCAACAAAATGGACAAATTGCGAACCACCACAACGAACATAAAAACTAAATATTTAAAATAGACACCTATCTATAATGTTTGAATTTTTAAGATTTTTTGTTTCTCTTTTTTCGCGGCGAAAACCCCAAATAAATTAATAAGAATCCGTCACAACAAACATACAGAAACTATTTAAAAATGTATAAGTACGTATTGTGGAAAATATTTGTGAAAATAATTCTTTACCACTTAATATAGGTATTTGCAGAAGTACTTACCTTTAGAAATTGACAAAACATACAAAAGTCACTATCCCGAACTAAACTGTTAAATATTTTTAATATTTATAAACTTACTTCAAGGATATGTTATCACCGGCACCGGCGCATTTGCGATAATAACACAATTATTGCGCTCAGATGACCCTTTATATAGTAAGGCACGAAAACATGTCCACACATGTTATGTCTTGCAGTTCCTATTTTAAACAAGTAACTATATACGTACAAGTTCAGGCAGGGTCATGCGCGTCTTTTAACTATACGTCTTGTTTTATTTCAAAAATAAATATGCTTTTTTAAAAAGGTGTTTTAATATGTTTCTAGCTTTAAAACATAATAAACCACAAAGATCAAATGTAAATTGCATAGTACTTAGTCTTAGTTAGGGAAAAATCAACAAGTAGTGTAAAATTTATATTAATTGAGAATAATCAATTTATCAATATTTGGTTCACATTTAGGGGGCGAAAATACCGGCCTCAGGTTCGCCGCCCCGGACAGGGGGTTCGGGTTGTCCGCCTCTAAAGTGAGCCCTAAACACAACTAAATATTACTGGATTTTTTTTCTATCTATTGTGTTGTTACCAAATTCACGATAACAAATCTACTATTGAAAGCACACAACAATGTGTGAATTTACTGAGTAGTTTTACATAAACCAGTTTACATAAGAAATATCCCAACATTTAATTAAAATCGCTGGAATTTCCTTCCCTTTTTCAAGTAAAACTGAATTTTTTCAAATATCTATATTATATTTGAAATTATCAACAATTCCACTGCCAATTTTACTTGAGAACTTCCAGAACTTCCTCACCGTAGTAAAACTCGATGTGTGGTGGAGTTTGTATATAATAAAAGTAATTTTTGACGTTTCAAAAAAGTCACATTGGTGGAATGCCACTAATATTTTTTTTAGACGTTTCAAATTTTAAGAAATGTCAATCAAAATTAAAATTTTTGGTGTTGCCAAAATGTTTATAAAATTTTAATTTATAACTTTATTTAAATATTTGAACACAATATTATAATTGGTTTGTATAACGGATCTGATTTATAATCTTTCATCACGAATACATTTTTTTTGTAAATTTAGTAATAGAAACGTTGGGGCCCGGTAGACCCCGTTCCAGGGGACTGATTTTGCTCATCAGCGAAGTCAATCTCTTCCTTGACCTTTAGAACGTGTGTACCAAATTTGAAAGCTATATCTCAAAAACTGTAGCTACTATCGCGAATCACACACACGCACGCACGCACGTACGCAAGCACGCACGCACTCACGCACACACGCGCACACACGCATACGCTCCCACACACACACACACACACACAGACAGAACATTTTTTCAGTCTGAAATTTAGTGTATCGTCATAATTCGTCCGGAAAGGAAATTACAATTTTAAAAATTTTTTTCACGAATACATACCTTCACCATTTTGAGGAGTGAGGAAGTAATTAATATCTGATACAGTTTTTTGGGGATTTCGGTCAGATACATAACTTTTTTTAACATTTCAGTTTATTATACCATCATCAGAGAAACTATTAATTATTAGGTGTTTGTTTTAAATTTTGTTACATGTTTGGAGTTATTTGAGTGTCTGTTTTAATTGAATATACGTAGCATTAGATCTACTGAGTATGTATTATGGAGATCGCGATAAATCACTATGTTTAAGTCGGTTCACTTGCAGCGGAATACCAAAAATGAGAGAACTTTCTTCATAAGAAAGCCCAGATATGGTAGTCACATGTTGAATAACTGAAATTTTGATCTTCGAACTAGTTTGGGTGTTACACAGCAGAGCCATATTCCAATAAAAGGCAAATATACTTCTCGTAGAGGCAGCCACAAGTGGTCACTCAGGTTTAGAGAATACTTTTCTAATAAGAAATAGAGAACGGTTAGATAGGTTTGATGCGCCTTTATTGAAATTTAGTGGAAACAACTAGTTTTCACTCCATTTTACGATGCTGTCAATGTTAAGTTGCATTTGATTATGATGGTTTTGAAGTTTCCATAGATTTTAGTGTCATCTGCATAAGAAGAACATTTGCAAGTAAGCAAGTGCGGTATGTCGGATGTATATAACAGATACAGCAATGGACCAGGACCGAACCTTGAGACACTCCGCTCAAAACACTTTTAAATTTGGAGAAACCACTCCCTACCTTAACTCGAATTTTTTTATTGCTGAGAAAATCTAAAATCCAGCATAGGAGGCATCAATTTATTCCAGAATATTTGAGCTTTTTAGCCAGTTGAAGCAGACGTACTTTGTCGAAAACCCTCCAGAAATCCAAATAAATGATATCAGTTGGCTCGTTCTTATCAAAAGCTAACGTCCAATCGTTCAAACATGATAAAAGATTTGTAGTTGTTGATCGACCAGGAAGGAGGCTATGTTGCTATGTTGGAATAATATTATTTTTAAGAAGAAAAGGTTGTATCGAGTAGGAAATAATTCTTTCCTTTACTTTTACCTCAATGGGAGTGAGGCTGATTTGTCGGTAGTTTTCTCTATTAAATTTTCCTCCCCTCATTGATGTTATTGCTATACATCAATGAGCTTCAGGTAATTCATAATAACAGAGAGTGGAAGACTTACAAATTGAGCACAGCGTCTCAATGCTATCGACAGGAGACCCTCGGGAGTTGATCAACTGTTCGGAAAGTTTTTCCAATTTTTTGTATGCACTCTTGCTTAATGACAACTAAACTAAGATTGAACTTATTTGCAAGAGTAATAATATCAGTGCCAGATAGGGTGAGTTTATCGTTATCATTTACTATGCGGGATATATTAATAGTAGCGACAGAGAGTTCCTAATATAGAGATTTAATTTATTTTCATGCTGGGATTTAACTTTATTCATATAGTAGAAATCAGCCTGTTGGAGTAAGTTCTATGTACCTCGTAGTCTCGAGCGTCTTGTGAACCTAAGTATCTTTTTTTGAATTTTAATGATGCCAAAATAGAATTACTTATCCAGGGTTATTACTTATCCTGCAGTTTAAAATATTATAGTTACAGTTCGGTATAGCTTCTTGAGTTATGCCTAAAGCTGGCCGAGATGGCTGGAGTACAGCCACGGTCTTGCGCTGGCGTCACACGTGCTGATTTAGAAGTGATTTACGCTGCAGTCTTATTTGAAAGGTTAATGCGAGAGGTTGTACCTATAAATTATACATAATGTCAAACACGCCAAAGGGTAAAAAACGACCGTACGCGGACACAGTGAATAAATTTATCGGTGAATTTCCGGATTTATTCTATGACGGATGCAAAATAATTTGTAAAGTTTGCAATCAAGACTTAATGTGCTGGCACAAAACAGATCGTCGTCGTCATATCAATACCGTGCAACATCAAAATAAAAAAAAATGGCATGCCTTTGACAACTCAGTTTATGTTTGATTTATTGTTAATGTTAATAGCCTGTAATATTCCGCTACACATACTGGATAAACAAACATTTCGGGAGTTTTGGAATAAATACAATCCCCAGGTGAACTTACCAAGTCGTACATCGTTACGTAGATATATTCCAGCTGTTCGTGAAGACATTGTAAATAGGATTAAATGTGGATTAAAAAATACACGGCTCTGGTTATGTATTGACGAGCCGACAGATTGTAAAAAAAATTCTATTTTAAATATTATAGTACGTGTACTGGACCCTCTTAAACCAATATTTCCACTTTTACTAGCTAGTAAAAGACTAACTGCGTGTACTGGTGAAATAATTACGCGTGTGGTGTTGGAGACATTCGAAAAATTTGAACTTTCAACAAGTCAAGTATTGATGTTTGTGACTGATGGTGCCGCGAAAATGTGCGTGGTAGGCCGTTCTCTTCAAAGAGACAATTGTAGGTTTTTATATGTTACTTGTAAAGTGCATGCGTTACATCTTGTGGCAGAAACGATTCGAAAATGTTTTCCAGAGGTAGATGCATTAATAGCAAATACAAAAAAAAGTATTTCTCAAATCTCCTAAACGGCTTCGAACATTTCTCAGACAGTGTCCTGGTATCCCTGAACCACCAGAGCCGATTCTTACACGTTGAGGAACGTGGTTGAAAGCGGCTTTTTATTATGCTGAATATTTTCAACAAATAAAAGCTGTTATACTACAGTTCAACCCTAACGAGGCTGCAGCTATTAGGGAAAGTCAGACAAGCTGTCAAGACGTTTCCCTTGAAACAGATTTAAAAACTATTAATAACAATTATAGAGGACTACACGACGCAATAGAAAAATTTGAAAATAGTTTGTTGTCGTTAGTGGAATCGCTGCAAATAGTGGACGACGTAAATACACAGCTACAGGCTATAAGTGACGCAAAAAATAATCGCGTTAGTGAAAAATTCGAGAGTGTATTACAGAAAGATCCTGATTTTAGCAAAATAAGACAAATTTGTGATGGTGCATCTACAACTTCGTTAAGTGAGTTCACAGATTGTTTTACTTATGCCTGTATTACATCCGTAGATGTCGAACGATCATTTTCAAAATACAAACATATTTTTTCACCAAAGCAAACATCGCTGACGGAGACAGCTGTAGAAACCTACCTGATGCTATTATACTATAGATCTTCCCCACTTTGTGATGACGACAACCAAACTACTTCATAAATCTGCTTAAAAGAGTGAGTTTTATAAAAAAATTTTATAAAATGTAACATTATTGTTAAAATTTATTTCCATTTACTGTACTTATTCAAGTATTATGATATGATGTAAACATATGAGTCATATAACGGCTCTGCCGGTCAGGTGATCTCGGCCAGCTTTAGTTATGCCCAAATAATAAGACCACTGTTCATTTGCAATTAAGTTGCATAAAATGCCCTGCCAGTTAATGCGAGCCAAACTCTATTCACTCTAACTTTGCAGTTGTAGCCAGGATAGAAAACAAAATGCGCGCTGATTCTTGGTACAGACGGGAGGCAGATGTACACAAATGCAAAGTTTCTATAGCGGTTCATTTTCATGTTTATTTTTTTTCGTAAGCATTGGTCGTAGTTTCACTCACTTAAGTCCAACCCATCACTGCAATGATAAAGTGAATATAGTGTAGATAACTGTTTAATTTTTTCGAAATCTATTATAGTGTGCTATTTCTTTTTGCATTAGGATTTATCCTTTATATATTTATATTTTGGTATGGTTAGTTTTCCCAATTAATTTGCAGATCCTAACAAGGATAATGCCGAGTTCAGGCACAACGCTGTGGTGTAATGATTAATTTTTTTATTAATTCAGATTCCTTACATGGACATGGATCTATTAATTAAAAATAAATTTCCTTGGTTCCTTAAGTGGGCTTTATTAGGTTCGCTTACCTTACAAACATTAATAAAAAATTATCGGAACATCAAAATCGTTTAAGAGAGCTAATAGAATTTAATAAGATGGTTACTTTGTATCTTGTAGGGATTATATATTGTAGGCAAAATATATAAACTGCAATCTTGTAGTTATTTTGTACGAAAGCTGAAAAAAAATTATTTAATTAATCGCAAATTATAAGGGAGACTAGATCGCAGAGTTTAAAAAAATTATTTATGCTATTTTCAATCATATTTTATATCGATTTCGCACGTTTGGACGTTTTTCAGCAAAAACTGTTATAATTTTTTTACAAATGATGTTAAATTAAAGTATGCCAAACTCAACTTAACTTAAACACTATTATAAATTTCATTTCTTTGGATACTTGATATCTAAATTTAAAGTGTTTAATTAAATTTGTAAATACCAAGTGTAATTTGAACACGTTTTTGATGAAAATATATTATTATAGTCATAGCTACTCACCGAACCATCAGAATGGTATAAACGGTGAATAAAATAAAATCATAAAAAAAATGAAATCATGTTTTTTCTACTCTCAACGTAACTAGTTTTATTCAGTATGTTGCTTAGTAGAGAATCTCGTATGCAATTAATGTTAATTTAATTAGAATTATTAATTCATCTTTCAAATGGAAAGCAAAGCTGATTACCAACGTATGCATAACTTCAAGAACTTTCCAAAAATATGTAGTTTAGTGTAGTTATAGTAGTTGCCCAGTTCATGTGGTGTGATGTGTGTGGTGTATATTTATTTTTGAAATAAATGAGTGGACTCCTAAATCATCCGCTCTCACAACAATAGACTTTTTTGTGTGTGGTTTTATTAAAAATGAAATTTTTAAGGAAACACACAGGCGTATAATATGTGAAACACTAACGGACAAGATTAAAAGGAAAAAGCTTGCTGCCCACTTATGCATGTAATAAATCCCATGCAACATTTTTCTCCGCGCTTCACCGTTCATAAGTGAACAACAAGCTTAATATAGCAGATGTGAAATATAATAGCGAAAATGGCTGAAAACTGTATTTTAAAAAGCACAAAAAGATATTCGATCCATTCAATCACTTCATATTCAAAAACGCAAAGTATACACGTAATTCGAAATTCAAGGAACTGCAATCAGATACGAAAACAGGAAAACACTTTTTCAGCATACCCAATCTTGAATAAGCAGTTATGGTAACTTAAGTGATGAAAATTCTTCAGCGATGGCAGCTCAAAGGGGTGGATGTAAAAGATGTGATAGCAAAAGATTTATCCCAAATGTGAAAAATTTTTTAATCAATATTCGATATATTTATGGAATATCTTATATTCATCCAAAATAATGTCTTTCTTCAGTCAAAATAGTAAAACTTTAACGTTTTCTATTTTTGGGCAAAATTAACCGCCTTTGACCACTGTGCCTCGCTTTAACATAGTGATTTAGAGATGAGGGTTCGAAACTACATTAAACATAAAAAATAAATAAATAAAATAGCAAATGCATAAGTTTCTGCCTCTCATTTACATGCAGCTATAAAAATGAAAACTAAAACTTTCTTCGCAAAACGACACGAAATATCTACGCGAAACAAATAAATGAGTTTTAGCATCGATCTTGACACCAGTGCGAAACATAAACAAATAAAGATTTAATTAATATTTACTACCTTTACACTTTTATTTCATTTCGCAACATAAAATGGAGAAAATAAATCGCTACCAGATCGGTATCAGACGGTGCGATATAAAGATTTAACCGCCACAGTTTTAAATTTCAAACTCGAGTTACACCTTTAATAAAGATTTTCCTTCCTCCTCTTCGCCGTTAAATACACCCTTCGATCGTTTTTCTCTTTGTTCCAATGCTCGGGGAGCGAGTAATATAACGCTTTTAATTTGTAATGCAAAAATATAGAAAGAGAACCATAAATTACTGAGGCACTTACATTCGCGATGCAAGAAATACGTCATAAATCAGTGTAGGATTTATTTATTTTATTTGCCTTTGATCGAGGATTGAGTTTGTAAAATGGCGTACAAGATTCTCATCTTACTCGGTTATTTTTAGTTAATAACCACCGACTAATTATACAACGCAATTACGTGAAATGTAAAAAAAGATATCATGTTCGCACAATTTTATATAAAATTGTGTCTTTTTCTTTTCATATCTTTTTTGTTAAGATAGGGAATTCATGCCGGAACTAATACAATCACTTTACTTACTTGATGCAAAAATATAATAACTTTTTAAATATCATATCATATTTGGTTTTTTAAGTAAATCCGAATATTAATGAAAAATCTTAAGGAAAAGCTTATTTATTTGATGTATCCGCCGTAAGCCAGTATAATTTAAATGTGGAATTAACATTTCCTACATTTTCTCAGTCGATTTAATACTTTATACAATCTTTATCAAGAATACTTTAAAAGTGGTAGTAAATTGTAACCAATAACAATGAAAAATTTATTAGTTCAAAACTGTCACGAAATTTTAGATATAGTAAATCCTAAATCCTAATTTAAAAGGCCAAGTATTACTTTGTTGATATTGTACCTGAAATTTAGATTAATGGGCCGGTGATCCCCGACAGTAATTAGTATGATTCTAAGACTTATTATTGCTCTTGGAGCCGGTACTGGGGTCAAGTGACCATGAGTATGGATTATATCTTTAAGAGAAACTATGTATTTTCAAATAACTTTAAAATCTTTTTTTTTTCAAAACCTAATAATAAAAATTTACAATAACCTACAAATTTCTTAAAAATCAAACCTAAAACTTACATGTTTTATAACTAAAAATTGAAAACAAAATATCTTAACATATTCTCAGTTTTCTACTTTCAATGATTCAAAAACATTAATTAGATGTCTCGTAACTGGTATTCACATAAGTTTTTCTTAAAACCCATAATTGTGACTGTGGTGATTTTTTTAATATCCATCTGCAGATGGCATTATTTCAACAAAAAAATTCATTACATCAAAATGGTTGGGAGATAGCCAATAATAACATAGGAATGAATAGAGCCTAGAAATAGGCTTCAAAAAATGTACTGATATACATAGCATTCCATTTAAAAAAAAGGCACTCGAGATATCGAGGTCCGACGAACTATTGCCCCACTCTGTATATTAAATAAATTTATAATATTGTTAGTTAAAAAAGAAAGCTTATCATTAATGTCACAGAGACTACTATAAATGTGATCCCAATTTACCAATTGAAAATCGATTAAAAACGTTTTTAAATTAAAATTTTTAAAATCCCAAAATATAAATAATTTTGAATTGCTTTTCTCAATTTTTTACTCTGAAATTACAGAAGACTAATCGATGATCGGTTAAATCATGTAAGTCAGAAAAACCCATATTAGATATTAAATTACTATCATTTGTTACAATCAATCAATCAAATAGGGTTATATCAATCTGTTTTCATCCCCAGAACCTGCTGCTAAAATTTTGACATACTTTTTTAAAGACACCGTGTATAAAAGCTCTTTAAAATATAGAATTTTTTTATATATATGCCGGCCATGAAAAATAGCAAATATTTTCTCTGTCTGACTGTTGGATAATGAATCTAAATAAATAAATAAGTTTTTTCCTTGATTTTTTTTACGTTAGCGTCCTTTTGTTTTCGGTTTTCAATGTTTCTTCTCTAGCTTCTACAAAGTATCAACTCCCAATATATTCTTTCCATTAACCAATTGACTAAAAATCATAATGCATTAGTTTAGTTATTAATGATTATAGTTTTACAAAAGATATAAGCAACCCCTTGTACGGGCCCTTCTCGCAAAAAATTCATCCCCGAAAGGGACCTACAAAACCTATTAATCCGTAAACGTACGATACAAAAAGAAGGAACAGATAAGCCGGGTGTAGTATGTCGCGTGTGCGTTTGGATACAATTAAAGACGCCACTGTCCTTGGGGACTTTAAGCTCTACTATTCCCCAAGGATATAACCATTCTTAAAGTCCTTGCTGCGATCCTTTGGGACTCCGAGGACTAGCACTGGCTGTCCGGGAATATCCCCGCTTCGTTGGGTCACACCATTCCATTCAAATGACACGAGCTCGGCGACGAAATCACGGAAAATGTTATTAGTGCGAGAACGCATGGAATAATTGGGTCCGAAGTTGATGGTCATGAAACTGCTAATTCCACCCGAAGTACACAGTGTGGTAAATCAGATAATGGGATTATATACAGGGTGAAACGTAACGCAGTATAATAAATGAAGGACCGTATTCCTTGTCCAAATTTAAGAATATTTTGTTCTTAGAGTTTTAGTTTCCAAGGTACAGGATTATTTATTATAAATTACCCACCCTTTATCGTCGTTATTATTGCCTAAAGAAAAAAAGTTTTAAATAAAAGTTGTGTGGTTATGACTGAATTTTGTTAAAATGATGTCAAAAATACAGTAGCGTGCAGATTTCAGGGAATACAAAATAAATAAAATATTTTTTTAACGGCATACTCTGTATATTATTAAATTTTTGGAATGATGCCTTGTTCCTGATTTCAAAAATATACCATACGTCTTCCCTACCATATACCATTTTTGAGTTATTAAACGTCGAATATCTTAGTTAAACTAGTTACTGTAAAAATGGAAAAGTTAACATTATTATAGTGAGCTATGAAAATGACAACTATTATGTTTCTATAAGTGATATTTTTTAATGAAATAATCAAGATGGTTTACAGTGAGGAAGAAAAGGTCCAAATATTTACCTGTTATATACAAAATAACAAAAATGAAAGGTCTACTCTGTGCAAGTTGATAGTGTCGAACATCTCAGAGAGAGAATTATAAATACTGCAGATAGTTTTCGCCAGAAGCAGCAAATAAAATCGGATTTTTATTTTTGAAAAGATGTGTTAAATGTATCGATGAAGGCGGAGGTCACTTTGAGCACTTACTAAAGTACTAAAATAAAGCCTGAATAAATTTCTGTTCAATTTATGATATTTTAAATTATTTAATTAGGTAATTGTGTTGTTCATTTATGTATAAAGTGATTATTTAAAATAAATTGTTTACAATAAGTTCCAAAAAAGTTATTTTGTTAAAACTAAATTGCTTGTTTATTCAGAGGATACTATTTCATTCGATTTAAAAGTCTTATCGCAAAACATTTGTTCAATTCTGCTTTAGAGTCTTTTAGTTCACAATTCCAATAAGCTAAAAGCTTGAAAACTAAAGCACGTAGAAAAAAAGGTAAGAGTAAAAAAACTTTTAAAATTGAATTTTATTTTCAAAAAAAAATATTTTTTTGCCATTGGTGTGCCCATAAAAAAATGGGGGAGTAAATGGGTCACATGACCTCCACTTCTCGTCTTTTCAATTGAGATAAACTGATCATAATTACATAAAATATTGAACTACTACTAGTGCTATATTGTACCAAATTTAAAGAAGATATCTTACAAGGACTCCAGAGTTTTCATTTTTTATTTTCGACTTTAAAGCCCCATAAAAATTGTTGGAAGCATTTTCGCATAGAATTAAGTCATATCGTCACTATTTGTTGCCTAGAATCTGCCATTGAGTTTATGACTTGCTTTTTTGTTACACCCTGTATAAAATAGAAATATCTGACACGTACCCTACTATTAATATTATTTAAATGACCACTCAACCTCATGTCTTGTGTTGTAAAAAATAATAATAAATATAAAAATGTGTCGGCTTGTTTTCGAAGTGGTTAACAAAAATGTTGATATTTTTTATTTCTCCGGCCAACCCTTATACTGTTTATGACGGAACTCGATTTTTATATTCATGGCATAAAAAAATCCCGAAAAAAAAGTTAATAACTTTGAGGTTCACCAAAACGATCATCATTCATAGGAACCATTGCCACGCCCATCTCTCTGTTTCAGCGTTCATCTGTTTCGGTTCAGGCTTACCTTGATTACACTGGTACGACCTGGCCATGGACTTCGAAAAAATTAAATGTACAGGGTGATACAAACTCGAAGCCCCAGAATCTTTACTAAAAGTGTAGAATGTATGTGCCTATATCTCCTGAAAGATTTCAAAACATACTTTAATAAACGAAATACTGCCAAAAATACAATCCTGCAGAAGATCGTGAATTTAGGACTGTGATAAAAAAAAAAACAAAAAAAATTCTTTGACGAATTTTTTTTTTTTTGGTTTATGATGTAAATCATTTTTTTTACAATGAACACAGTAATGATTTTAAAGGCAAAGTGCAACCCAAGAAAAGTGTTTACATTTTTGAACAAAAATTAAATCGATCTAAGGAATTAAATATATACAAATATATCTATCAATTTAAACTAGAAAAGTGGACGATTAAGACAAATATTGCATAGTTTGTGAAAGTATTGATTATTTTGATTTTTTTCGTGCACAAAATAATTTCACAAGCCTAATAGGCCAGGCGACAGGTCGAAAAAGAAGCCTCAATAAGGAAATAATTAGTGGAAAGCTGGAAATTGCTTTAATCACTTTATTTGGACCCAGATATTACTCTCCCAAGTTTTCCCCCTCGAGCGAAGTCGGCGTTGGCCCTTCTGGCCCTAAGAAAGTACCATTTTTCGGTTTTTTGCAAATATCTCCCAAACCATCAACTTTACCAACAAAATACCTATTATAAAAATAATCTAGAGTAAATTTTCTACAAAAATGTTGTTTACCGTTTGTCTCTAAAGTGAACCGTTACGATGCTACGACCATTCAAAGTGGAACCCTTTTTGATTCTTGCGGAAAAGTTATCGAAATCATATGCCATATCAAAGTTTCTACATGTTATAAATATTTGTCAGCATTCCAGGTGCACAAGCTGTTAACTTGTTACAAGTATAACAGCTTTTCAATGTAAACAGCTGTGGCAAAGTACCTACGATTAGTATTATTATTGACTAGTATTGACATAAAATCACTCTATCCACACCACCTGGCGGTAGAGTAAATGGCGCGTTTTTTTGTAAGTGGTGTCCCAGGAGGCCTAATCCACTGTTCAAATGTCAAAGTTAGTCGATTTTCAACCGTTTTGATGAAGGCTGGCAGTCTTGATCGTCTGCCTCAATTTCTCCGTCATCGCTTTCATCGTCTGCATCGGTACATTTGTCCGATGTCACAGGGCGCTCAAGATTAACATCGATGTCTCCGTCACAATCATCCATATCATCTTCCTCGGCAGCATTTTTACATGACCGTCCCATACAATTCATGCAGATTTAGGAGTATCGGAGGCCCGTTTTCCTGCAACCACACGCTGCGTTACATCCTTTCGAACATTTGCATGTTTGGACTTGATGGTATGTTCTTAAAGAGTGCTCACGTGCCGCTGATTCGGTGGGAGGTAGGCTTGCGAGATTAAATCGATGTTTGCTTAGAGATTTTGCAAACAGTTGGAACCGCAACTCATTCAGGGTGTTTCCCGTGGTTTTGTTGTCATAAAGCCTAGCCACAACCAACTGGCCCGCTTTGTCAATTTCATCGGGGTTTGCGTTCACGTCTCGGAAAACCCTAACAGCTGTCTGCAGTTCCTCATTACTCTTCAGCAGTGTTACGAATTTCATTTTGCCCTGCCTGAAAAACGAAGACGTTGTATCGCACCCACTAAACGCATGCAAAAAGAGAAAGTGAGATAGTAATGAAGTGTACTTGTAAAATGTACTGAATCTGAACTGAATGTACTTACTGACCATTTTTTTTTATTGATACCTGCATTAAAAACACCTGGAATGCTGACAGATATTTATAACATGTAGAAACTTTGATATGGCATATGATTTCGATAACTTTTCCGCAAGAATCCAAAAAGGGTTCCACTTTGAATGGTCGTAGCATCGTAACGGTTCACTTCAGAGACAAACGGTAAAGAACATTTTTGTAGCAAATTTACTCTAGATTATTTTTTATAATAAGTATCTTGTTGATGAAGTTGATGGTTTGGGAGATATTTGCAAAAAACCGAGAAATGGTACCTTCTTAGGGCCAGAAGGGCCAACGCCGACTTCGCTCGAGGGGGAAAACTTGGGAGAGTAATATCTGGGTCCAAATAAAGCGATTAAAGCAATTTCCAGCTTTCCACTAATTATTTCCTTCTTGAACTACCTGTCGCCTGGCCTATAATATAATATTGTAAAAATGAGGGAGAATACATCATTATATTCCCATATTGTTTTCTTCTTAATTTTGTATAATTTGCATTATGCGAATTTAAAACAAATACTATTTAAAATATTCTCACTTTTGTCCTACCTAAGGCACTGAGTTTGAATCACCCTGTACTGTGTCTATATTTGTTTATGCTGGATGAGATTAACTCTTAAGATACGTACACGCTAACTATAAAGCTAGTATTGACAAGAACTACTACTTAGATTGCCGGTTAATATGCTGTTAATAACTACTTCTATTTTTGAAATATATTAATGTATTTATTATTTAAATAATAGGAGCCTGTTCATATGGCCTCTTTCGATTTATACTTTGATGGTTACTGAATATATATTATGAACATGTGAGGGCTTTGGTTTGCCATATCAAAAATTAATCTTCTTGTTTTAGAATTAATTAATATATTAAGTATGCAGCACGTATGGTATAAAAAAGTTAAAACTTATTTCAGTGGTTGATTTACCTAATGATTCTTAATTTACTGACCTCTCTTCAAAGGGGGCTTAAAAAATGTTTCGGATTTGCTTTTTTTATTAATTTTACTGAAGAGTTTACCATGATTCTTAACTTTCAGGCTTCTCCTCAAAGCTTCATAAAGGCCTCAGATCTGTTTTCATGTTTTCAGGGTTATAATTTATGACTTTACATAAGGTAAAAATTAGTACAAGATTATTCGTCTCCCTGCTTGAATTTGTGGACATTATTACGATCTTAAATTGCAGTGTAAGATCTAATACACTAAAATCGTCCCGAAGTCCTGACAGATCCTTCTTGCTGTATGCAGTGGTGACTGGTGGATTTACGTTATGAAATATCTCAGTATTGGAGCATGAAATCCAAACAGTATTTGAAGGCACGACTATCGATCCCAAGCAACATTTTACCAACTACCTACTACTTTTTCACTAATTCCGATTTCAGAATTATTACAAATAGTAGTCGAGTAATAACTTAAATTTTGTAGTTGTAATACGACGTCGAACCAAATATTGCGCCGACCTCGCAAACCTACTGCTTAAGTCTGGACGATTTACCAACGTGGATTTGCCGTTGGAAAACGACTTAATAAGGTTTGATATGTTTTCAAGTCATTATCCAACGTTGATGAGACGTTGACAACTGACTAAAATATGTATGGTTATATTTTGAATAACTTACCAACGTTGGTTAGACGTTGACAACTGACTAAAACAGATATTGTTAAATTTTGAGTAACCTACCAACCTACTAACTGAATAGGTCAAGTTTGTTATGGAAAACTTGTCAACGTTGGTTAGTGGCTTAATAGGTTTGGTCCTTTTTAGTTATTAACCAACGTTGGTTAGACGTTAATGACTAACTTAAGTAGCTCCGATTAATTTTTCGGTAATACACCTACTTCTGTATAAAGTTGGTAACCGACTGGATAGGTAGCTACATTCATCTCAAGTAACATTTTACCGACTACTGACTACTTTTTTACTAATTATAAGGTCAGAATTATTACAAATATTAGTCAAGTAGCGTCTTAAATTTTATAGTTATGATACAACGTCGGAGCAACGTAGCTTGAACTTAGCAGACCTACTATTTACATCTAGCACATTTACCAACATTGGTTTGATGTCAGAAATCTACTTAATACGTTGAGTGTGTTCTTAGATTATTATCCAAGGTTAATTAGACGTTGGTAACTGATTAATTAAATTTAGGTAATTTTTGGGTAACATTCTAACGTTGGTTAGACGTTGCTGACTGACGTAGTCATCTAGCAACGTCGGTTGGACGTTGGTGTTAGGTTTTTGGTCCTTGGTCTAACATAACCTCAAAATTAATGTCGATAATTCAGGTATTGATAGATATTTAGTAAAGATTTATACACCAACTGCAAGAGACGGTCGATATTATCGTGATTGTTTGGAATGGACGTTAGTGTTAGTGCAGATTTCTGCACCAAAGCCTACTAAAAGTTGGTGCAGGTAAAATTATTTAACCGTGAAGTCGCTATTAGTAAAAATAGTTGCACTTATTCCGCCTTCGCCATATTTTCTGGTTCCACAGAAGGAAATAATAGGCGGCCATGTTGATTATGTGTACAATTATTTTAAATACACAAAATTTGCCTCTTTTTTCAAATAAAGTAAGCAAAAAAAGTTTTTATTTACTCGTAAAATTAATTAAACAATACTTCAATTGCGCTTTCTTTGGAAACGGAAAATATTTTTTTGAAAGTAAAAAAATAAAAATAGTACTTTCGTTCTTAAAATAAACATTATTCTTATGGGTTTACTATATTTTTCGACCTACTTTATATATATGTATCAATAAAATTTCTTTCGTTTCAGTTTTTAACCCACCAGATTTATTAAAATTTTATTCGAAGTATTTTGTATATAATACGTACTCAATGATAAACACGCTTTATCCATTTTATATAAATAGATAGATACGACAAATAGAATAATATACAAAATTGCTTAGTTTCACTACCTACACTCGATTTTTGTAGGTCAGATTAAGGGCAAATTTTAAATAAGGTTCCTAATAGGTTGACAACCAACTTAAGCCGACGTAAAATTTGGTGAACATCTGGTCGGTAATCACAACGACTAAAGTCGGTCTTCTACGTCGAATCGACCCATATTTTATTGACCAGATTAGTACAAATATGGGTCATCCCGACGTTTTGTGTACGTCGCACACCGACGTCGGTTCGTCGTCAGAATGTTGCTTGGGGTACCGAATGAAGAAGTATTGAAAAATTGAGAAAAGTTACAAAAATGCGCTGGCACGCCAGATTACTTCTAGACTATCAGTAAAATATTTGCAAACTATTTTTCTTTCGTAATCAGAACGAAAATTTACCACCTCGTGTTTTTGGTTTTCGATCATTTTGATTTTTTGTAAAGTTGTGACATTTTGAAATTTACACAATGAGGAACTTAAATTTCAAAACGTCATAACTTTACAAAAAAATTAAAATTTTCGAAATCCAAAAAAAGCGGGGTGATAAATTGATATTTATTAAACCTACATATTTTGTAAGTAGCTATGTTTCCTTGAAACTTAGTATATTAAACAGTTTACTTCATAAAGGTTAAACGTTTGTCAAGTTTGTTTTTATTAATTTAGTAAGTAACTAAATTTCTTTCTCGTTTGCATGTAAAAATTTTGTTTCTTATTGTTTTTAGTATCATCCATGACCCCAGACCCTGTTTAAAATAATGGGTAAACTTCTGATGTTCTTCTGTTTTCCAGCACCGCCCCTGCTTCTTTATAATAGACGGTTAGATGCCAGCACTGTAATTAGTAGGCTATGAATATTTTTGTGGTTATTAGATTACCTTTCTTGTTATTGGTTTGGTAACATTTTTTTTGAAAGGTCCAAGCGGCAGTGAATTTTGCGTGGGCGATTTATTAATGCGAAATGGGTTTTTGGAATCATTAAATTATCTATATTTTATGATATGGGTGCTCTTCTATTGTTTTTTTTAAATATACCTGTTTTTGGTTACGAAAATAAAGAAATAAAACAAGAATATTTTTTTAGAAAATTAATGATTATAAAACGGTATGGAAAAAAAGTGAGAAATTGCAATACGGTGCGGTGATATGCAATCTTTTTAACATCAACGCTCACATTATTTCAACGATAGGATAAAATATTCTTGCACTTTTGCTTATACTATGAATGAGAAAAGACATATATGTATTTATAAATTACTCCGAGAAAGTTTTTTATTTATTTATTTATTTTTTTATTTATATAAATATAAAATCCTATTACAGGATTAGTTATATTGAAATTATGTATATATAAACAATTTTGCGTGTTACAAAAAATTTCTTAATGAAATATATAATATATACGAACAAAACATAGAATTGTATATACACATATAAATATACACTTGTACATATACATACACATACATAAACGCATAAATAAAGAATACAGTCCATTACAAAACATCAAGGTACAAAACAGTGTTTTGATCTCACTCTCATTGCAAACAAATACATCAACACAATCTTCAATTTTAGCATAGTTGACATAAATTTGGTGTATTGGGGAGGCAATGAGAATATTAGTTCTTGGTGTTTGTGAAATAAATAAGTTGTTATGGCGAACAGAAATTCTGGAAACTTTATATAATTTACTTAATTTAACAGGTTAATACAATCCAGACGATTATAAACAATTTAATATAGAAAAATTATGGATTGAGATATTCTTATTATACTTATTTCGTAGTATAAACAATGCCTTACAAGATACTTCAAACGAAGTATAAGTATGTATTAAATATACTCTTAATAGTACACTTCTCTGGAGTACTGTTAACCGTGAGAGTAAGTATAAGGGCATCTTGAAGTAAATTCTTATTTAAATGTTTTTCTGGACATAACAATACTACTCTTGAAATAAAACTACAAACAACTTGGCTGGAAGAATTACACATACTATTAATCCAACAACTGTTATTCTTGATTGAATACTTGCTAATAATCTCAATGTGAAGTGTTGGAACGTGTGAATCGCGCAGTGGTGGGAGGTAGAAAGCTATGCCTTTGCCAACAAAGACGACATACCTTACCTACTACGCGTCATACATGTGGATTATTATGAAATAATTTATATTTATAAAGTTACACTTGAAAAAGAAGTATATGAACAGTATGAACTGTGAAATAGAAGTTAATGAATCTACGATGGAAGAGCTATTAGCAAGTTGGAAATTGGAGTTCTTAATTTCAATATTAGAAGGTAAGTAAGTTTAATAATTTTGCATGCAAGCTATTTTAATTATGTTATACTTTACAAGAAATGAATACACAACGTCACTATATATATTGTAGGTGAAAAGGTATTCATCTGAAGTTTAATGGTTGTCTATAGATTTTCCAAGATATTTTCCTTTTTGATAATTTTTGCTTGTGTATTATATACAATCTATAGTCAAGATCTGCATTTCTATTGTAGTGGCGTTTTATTATACAATACATATACAGGGTGACTGGTAAGTCGGCTTATTCCTTTGAGGGTGGCTTAGTAGAACTCATTTGCAATTGGTTTAGAGATCTAATAGTTTTTGATATATTTTATTTTTAAAATAAAAAATAATAAAACTTTCTTTAATATTTCAGTTTACAGCGTTAGTTTACATAGTTATGTAACAAAAATTAGGTTAAATACTTTAATAAGATAAAAAGACGAGCTAAAAAACTACATTTGTGAAAAAAATTTCAACACAATCGTACATTCATAGGAATTTATTTTTAAAACTTGATAATGCATTAAACGTGCAAATTATTTGAAAAACTTCTCTAATTTAAATATTACTTTTCGAACGAGGTTTATATGAAGTTTTAAAAATTATATTTTACTTCCATAAATAATACAAAAATACTAGATGCAGGTAGAGCGTCCGTTGTTTTCAAATTAAAGAGATGCAGGGTGTTTCGAAAAACATGTGCCATCGCTTAAATGGAGATACTACACTCAAAAATAAAACAAATATACCTAATTCCTATCAATATAGGTTCATTTTTGCTTCGTTTGTGAAATACTGAAGTTTTATTTTTCTTTGCGTTAAGTGTAAAAAATATATACGCCACTGAATTTTTTAGTTTTTTGAAGCCCAATTATTTAGAAAGTTAATTGCCGAAAAAATGTCACCTCTTGACGTTTTTTAGATATCGGCATCGTGTAGAAGATAAATGCAATTTATCTTCTACATTTAAAAGTATTTTTAAATCTATTAAAAAAAAAGAATGCTATTAAGTACCCTACATAAAAAAATGCATTTATCTCTTACACGAAACCTAAATCTAACAAAAATCAAGAGGTGACTACTTTTCAGCAATTAACTGTCTACATAACTGTGCCATCTAAAACTAAAGAAGTCAGTGGTGTATATATTTTCTTTACAAAATTACCGATACAATAATAAAACTTCAACATTTTGCATTTCAAGTACGAAACAGCAATGGACCCATGTTGATAGTAACTATTTGTCTTATTTTTGAGTGAGAAATCTCCGCTTAAGCGATGACACAAGTTCTTTGAAACATATAAGGGCAAGGGAAGTTTCAAAAAAAAAGTAATAAAATATCTCAAGAACTGTTAGGGTTTGCTTTATGCATATTATAGTTAAATCAGTTACAAATGAACTCTACTAACATCCCTTGAAAGGAATATGGCGACTTACCAGTCATGCACCCTGATGTGTACCTATATATAACATTATTAATAAATGACTTTCTGAAGTCATTGATATTAATTTATTATCAATGTAGGATTAAAGTTCTTTGTTCTTGCCAAAAATGCTAAGATAACATATTAATTATTATGTATTTCAGCTGCCTATTTACAGTTTGTATATATGCATGGAAATTTTGTGAATATTCAAATGGGCTTAAAAATTTCGGTTTCATATGTACAAAACTTGTATTGCCATACCTGTTTGAAAGTTCGAGCATACATTTCTATTATATAACTAGCGACAATGATTTGTTTAGATTATTTATACTTTAATAACATAAATAATTGTTTTCTAGGTCAAGAAAATTAACTAACGTTGGACAATTTACTGGAAATTTCAGAAGAACAGATTAAAGAACTTATTCCTCAAATCGGAAAGAGAATAAAGTTCATAAAACACTTAAAAGCACATAAAGAAATAGTGTGTCTTCCTGTGGTAAATTTGAAGTCTCATATACGGTGTGTTCACGAATGGACTTATACTTGTAAAATTTTTTGTTTTTGGTTTCTTAATAAAACGTCATTCTTCATAAAAACTTTTTCTAATTCTGAAAAGTTCTTAGCCAATCCCAGAAAATCAAATTCGATCAAATAATTTATCAGTTTTATTTAAATATTGTCTGAATATTATTTGTGGCATTCTCTAAATTTTCCTTTTCTCTTTTGGGACTACCACATGAATAATTCTTCGTTATCTAAAAAATATAGTTAGTTACCCAGTATGTTACTGGAGAAATAAACCTCTGCGCTTGTGACTTTATGTCAAAAGATTAGTCAGAGGGTGATTTTTGACAACTAGGTAATATGAGACAAAAAAATAATAATATAATTCCTTAACGTTTCAAAATACATACTCACAAGCGCAGAGGTTTATTTTTCCACTAACATGCTGGGTAACTAACTATATTTTTTAGATAACGAAGAATTAATATAAAATCGAGAAAGAAAAGATTTTAGTCAACATCAAATATTTATTGATTCGAGCAATTCATCAGTTTTGTTTAAATAATACAGTTGTTAAACGAAATGACCCATTTTTTACATCTTCAAAGTGTTAAATTTAACAGATTGCAATAATCTCTACTTTTGAATTGAATAAATGAAATCTTAGATTAAGTATAAGTTAATATTGAATATTGGTCGAAACTCCCTCATAGCTGAAGTAGAACCATTATTCTAAAGTTAATAATTAGTTATCATTAAAAGTAGGAGACTAAGATAATGACTTTTAAGAATAACGTTTTCGTTGATGGAAAAATATCTATTCTTGCGGATATATGAGTACTATAATGTCTTAATTTAAGAATAGTAGTCTTAAAAATAGTTTAGAGTTTTTTCCGTGTAAGGTAAGCATATATTTGTACGTAGAGTCGCATCGGACGGACGTATCGAACGGACGCATCGGACGGACGAATCGGACAAAAATTATAATTTCCATTATTTTAAACGAGGCAAGGCACACTGATTCTCATCGCATGAGCGGAACTCCGTTTACGATTCTTTGAAAAGATCCAAATCCGTCAAAGCGATATGTACTAATGACGTCATTCGGTAATTCGTGTCAGTGTGCGCCATCTCACAATAGGAATCAGCTCGGAATAATCGTAATTTAATACAAAGGATCCTATCACTGATATTATTTTTCTTCGGATCACCAGCAGGACACAGTGGATGATGGTTTATTTGTATCCCTGAAGGTACCTCAAGGTACTTTGTGTGGGAGAGGGCTACACATTTAGAGACAATGGACACACATCCAATGTCCGTGAATGCTAGGTTTAATTTATGGTTTAGAAAAAATCCTAGCTCCTCGCCTGGGGATCGATAATAATATTCCATCATCCTGTACTAAAAAAAAGCAAAACAAACAAAACTGAGCTAAGGCAGAGACAACCCGAGACGCGCAAGTATGTGCTAAAATTTAATCCGCAGTATTGAATTGGTCGATTGTAATGGAAGGTGAAAGTAGATGGCGCAAGAAGCAAACGCCCGCGAAATTTCAAAACCCCCCTTTTATTATTTTATTGATATTATTTATAAGCTTTATTTCTGTAGCAGTTGGTGATCGTTTGTGGACCAGAAGTAGTCGATTAGTTGTTTTTAAATACTTCTATTCGCTGGAAGTTAAAAAACTAACCGAGTGACTATCTCTGATGATCCACAAACGATCACCAACTGTTGCAGAAACAAAGCTATTTTAAAGTTAGAATACAAAACCAGATATCAATTAATTTTTATGTTAAACTAATCAAAAGGTTAATTGTAACCTGGTTGAACTGTTTAACATAAGATTTCAAAGAAATATGTTTTTGTATTGGATAATTAACATAACACTCAAAACACAAGTAGGTAGGTAATTATATTTTGTACAAAATTTATTAAAATCAGGAAACTACAAAAAAGCATATTTAGGACATTTTGTCAATATATTACAGAAAATATCGAGAAAGCATGATAGTTATTTATGCAACAAGACCGGAAAGTGATTCTTTACTGGGAGAGCTGGCAATTTCCATTGCAAAAGCCCTAGCGAGCCCAGTAAAGTCATTTTCTGGGTGTGTTGTGTACAATGTTTTTTCGCAATGGTTCCTGCTAGTCTTTAATAAAATATAAAATTCAACTGACAGACATCAGATGCTTACTTTCAAAGAAGACTGGAATAATCATTTTTAATTGTTATCGGATACTTTTTGTCAATAGAAAATGACATAAGTAATCGGTAAAGACTTTACAAATCTTTGTCACTTTGCTGGGCTAGATCTGTAAATATGTATTTTCCACTCAAAAAATTGGTCACAGTTAAATTTCTAGAAGGTTGCAGGTTACATCATATTGAACATTTTTTTTAATGTCCATTTCGTCAAATAGCAACAGACACAGTTTATCTTGCCCATTTGTTAAACTGTTGTTGATGTGTCTAAATAAGTGATCATTAATGCCAACATGGAATGGGACCTTTTCCAATAGTGAAATTAATGTTCTTTTTGAAGGCATTGCAACGATCTTTGACAATAGGTTGTAAAACTTTGGACTCCTTTTTTAGAAGTGCCAAGGCTATAACCTTTTCTTCGATAGTCCATCTCCTACCTTTTTGATCGCGTTTGGCACAGCGTAATTGGGAAATGAGGAAGTTGGTTGTAGTATTTGACATCCCCTTAAATATACTTCTGATTACTGACGAGTCATCTAAATTTGATAGAGATTTGATGTCATGAGCCCTCTGCTTGCATGCATATGACTTTCAACTTCCGTATATTGTCCTCCTTCTGACAAATCATGTTCATAAGTTTAACTTTTCTTGGAGTAGAGGTTGTCCTTGAAAGATCGCCAATGCCTCTAAACACTGGTCGTTTTCGAACGGTGACATTCTGATCTGATACAGAAGTGCTGGGAATCTCCTCCAAAAATTCACTAGCTGCCTTCACTATGCTAGGAAATTCCTCCGCCAACTCATAAGGTATATTCTTTGAAGTTGAGGCCTTGCTTGAGGCTAGATCTGAAGTAAAATGAGATAGATATTAGCGACCACGTTTATTGGTTCAAATCTATATTTCTTTATTTTGAATAAATTAAATAATAGTAAAAAGTCTGTGATTCTACAAAGCTAATTAGTAACAACTATGGATTGATATCTAAGGACCCCTCACCACCAACATTTTGTAAAACACATATTACCTGCTTGCACTTGGTATGTCGCCAACTGACGACATGGAAAAAATGTGGGGACTGCATTGCGGGTCAACCTATGACTACTTAGGTCGACATAACTCAACAGTAAAATGACGGGAGCATATCCTATAATTTTGAAGAGTTTCTTCAGTGTAATGTATACCCATATTCTCTTGCCAAATTTTTGACCTGTAAAATATAAAAAATTGTGCTGTTAGAAGTGTTGTTAATTTAGTGCAGGACTTAATTTACCTTTCCAACCTTGAAGGAAAATAATGAAGTTTTGCCACATCGTCCTCCGAAGAATCACACACATAACACAATCTAATTCGTGACTCTGTAGCCATCTCCAACAAAAAATAACCTACAACCAATTTCAAAGTTTATTATGAGGAATGATATAAGTAAAAGATACAGTTAGTACATTTTCTAATACTGTTTATTCTTTCTGATTAATATACAGGTTAGATATAGCGGATAAAATTATTTATAATTTTATAACTTACCAGTTATATGAAAGTGGTAGTCTTTAAGAAGAGAATAAGTCTTTAACACACAAATATCACAAAATACAACGAGAAATAATCAAAATCACGACAAAATAACAAACACTTCTTTCGTCACTTCAAGTTGACAGATAAATACCACAGAAAAAGCGCGGGATAGAACAGAAATGACAGCAGTGCAAGTGCTACCCTCTGCTTTCACCTTCCATTTTATCGGACTAGGACAGCTATATTTGACTATTCTTATATTAAATAGAGATAGCGAATAAATGTTAAAATCGGACAAAATTTTCTATCCACTTGCACGTCTCGGGTTGTCTCTGGCTAAGGCATTATAATGCGTGATTTGACTTAAATCCGTAAATATGTAAAGCAAATCCGAAGTACTGTGCGATGTTGACAAAAATTATTCGATTCGTCCTATGCGTCCGATGCGAACAAAAGATCCGTTTCTAAAATTTACCTCAAAAAATGCCATTATATCCTAATTAAGGTAAAAAAGTTTACCGAAAACTGATTTGTTTAAAAAGTCATCATCATAGTTGAAGTTCATGATTTATAATATAGCCTCAGTAATAGAAAACATTTTTTTTTCAGATAAGTGAACATAAAGTAATCTTATAAATTTAGTAATACAGTTACAGCATTAAAAGATTAAAAAATATATTAAATAGCTCTTATTTTAATTTGTTTATGTAAGGAGGAATACATTTCTGTAACTATATTCAAGAGAAAGAGAGAAGGAACATAAAAACGACGATCTTTTAAAATAGTTTCGCATTTCTCAGATAAAGAACTGCATGGGAACATTGTTGTTATTAAATTACTATAAAATATAACTTGAATTTGCTGAACAAAAAAAATAAAAAAGTTAATTATCTAGAATGCGATAAGAATATCTAAAATGACGAACAAATTTACTGCACGTTACCTATTTTAATTTAGAGGTACCCATTAACTACAGGTTTAAACAAAAACTTTGTTCATTACTTGTTATATAGATTTTCTTAAAAAAATCTATATAATACATTTATGCTCGGCGACTTTGGGCCCCCGTAGCTCGAGAACAGCTGATCGGATCGACCTCAAATTTGGGATCTATCCGAATCTCGAGATTTCCAGAAACTTTCCGTCTGTTCGGAACTCCGGAACTCCGGAAGTCTGGAAGTCCGGTAGTCCGGAACTCCGGTAGTCCGGAAACTTTTCTTTGAAATGCGATAACTGTCCCAAATATTGACCGATCGATTTCAAATTTTTACAAGAGGTAGACCTTCATGGTCTACATATGCCTATTGATTTTGAGACGGTTCCGAAAACGGCAAGTGGGGCAAAAACGGCCTAACAACCAATTTTTTTTACCTTCCATTGAAATGCGATAACTGTCCTAAATATTAACCGATCGACTTCAAATTTTGAACAGGTGTAGACCTCTAAGGGCTACATATGCCTATTGTTTTGGAGCCTGTTCCGAAAACGCGAAGTGGGGCAAAACAGCCTAAAAGCCAAATTATTTTTCTTTTTTTTTCTTAAATGCGATATCTGTTCAAAATATTGACCGATCGACTTGAAATTTGTAACAGGGGTAGACCTTTACGGTCTACATATGCGTATTTTAAGCCGGTTCCGAAAACGGGAAGTGGGGCAAAATTTTTTTAAGAATTTTGATTTTTTTTGGAAATGCAATAAATGCCCCAAATATTGACCGAATTGGTACAAATATAGGCATATTAGCATAAGACTCAATAAAATGGATCACAGGGAACCGATTCCGACTATTCACGAACCGCTCCGATCATTCCCGAAGGCGTTATAAGCACTTTTAATAGCGTTTTAAGAAATTAAAAAGGGCAAACGAGTTTCAAGGGTGTTAACAGCCACCGAGGCTACAGATTCAACCGCAAAACACGAACCTTTCCGAAGTCACCCGAAGATACTCGAAGACAAACGGGGCTTGCGGGGTATCATTTTTAATAAAACCGAACACGAGGAACCGATTCCGAGCATTCCCGAACTGCTCCGATCATTCCCGAATGCATTTAAGGCAAGTTTAACAACGATTGCCGGAACCGAAAAACAAATTCAATTTTCGAGGGAGTTGACACGTACCCAGGCTGTTCTTTTAACCGAAAAAACAGAACTCGGTCCGAAGATATCCGAAGTCACCCGAAGTTACCCTGACGCGAATCAGGCTTGTGGGGTATCGCTTTCGAAGTAATCGGACCCACCGAATCGATTGGAATCACTCCGACTGATCACGAACCGCTCCGATCATTCTCGAAGGCGTTATAAGCACCTTCAATAGCGTTTTAAGAAATTAAAAAGTGTAAGCAAGTTTCAAGGTTGCTAACAGCCACCGAGGTTATTGTTTTTATCTCAAAACCCGAACTGGACCCGAACCTTTCCGAAGTTACCCGAAGATACCCGAGGTCAAGCGAGGCATGTGGGGTATCATTTTCAATAAAACCGAACATAAGGAAGCAATTTCGAGTATTCCCGGACCGCTGCGATCATTCCCGAACGCGTCTTCGGCAATTTTAACAACGATTGCAGGCATCGAATAACAAATCATTCTGGAACCGATCCGATGTACTTTGTCCGTCTTCTGAAAATCTATATGGCATCTTCACCGCAGCGGTGAATGTACCTCACTTGTTATATAGATTTTCAAAAAAAAACTTTGGGCCCCCGTATCTCGAGCATGGCTGATCGGATCGACCTCAAATTTGGGATCTATCCGAATCTCGAGATTTCCAGAAACTTTCCGTCTGTCCGGAACTCCGGAACTCCGGAACTCTGGAAGTCCGGTAGTCCTGAAACTTTTTTTTTGAAATGCGATAACTGTCCCAAATATTGACCGATCGATTTCAAATTTTTACCAGAGGTAGACCTCCATGGTCTACATATGCTTATTGATTTTGAGCCGGTTTCGAAAACGGCAAGTTGGGCAAAAACGGCCTAACAACCAATTTTTTTACCTTTTGAAATGCGATAATTGTCCTAAATATTAACCGATCGACTTCAAATTTTGAACAGGTGTAGACCTCTAAGAGCTACATATGCCTATTGTTTTGGAGCCGGTTTCGAAAACGCGAAGTGGGGCAAAACGGCCTAAAAGCCATTTTTATTTCTTTTTTTTTTTTTGAAATGCGATATCTGTTCAAAATATTGATAGATCGACTTGAAATTTGCAACAGGGGTAGACCTTTACGGTATACATATGCCTGTTGATTTTAAGCTGGTTCCGAAAACGGGAAGTGGGGCAAAAAAATTAAGAATTTTGTTTTTTTTTTGAAATGCAATAAATGCCCCAAATATTGACCGAATTGGTACAAATATAGGCATATTAGCGTAAGACTCAATAAAATGGATCACAAGGAACCGATTCCGACTATTCACGAACCACTCCGATCATTTCCAAAGGCGTTATAAGCACTTTTAATAGCGGAATTGTTTTCTAGGTAATCGGACACAAGGAATCGATTGGAATCATTCTGGAACCGATCTGATGTACTTTGTCCGACTTTTGAAAATCTATATGGCATCTTCACCGCAGCGGTGAATGTACCTCACTTGTTTTTAATTGATAATATTTAATTGGTTTAATTATCCTCAATATAAATTTTCTTTCTCCTTATTCGCTATTTAACTGTTAAACGCGTAAATTGAAATTGTTCTGGAAATGTAGAATTTTTTGTAGCCTCCACTATGAAACATCTCTTCAGAAAAAATCATTCCTCAAAGTATTTAGATACTTTTGAAAGTATCTAAAATACTTTGTTACGTATTTCTACTCTACACAAGAGGGGATGTGGCACTTTGACGCACTGGAATACGGCGGTGCTTTAATATCGGATAGCTTCGAGCGCTAGTTCCTGCTTTTGGGAATAAAAACAAAAATTTCTTCTATTAGCAGATAATAGAAGTTGGGTAGCTACAGTGAAGACACGGTTATGTCCGGTAGAAAACTTAGTAATGAACTACACTTTTTGGACATTTCAATTAAATAAGTAGAAAACAGAGTTGAACGGAGAGTCAACGTAGTTAAAAAAAGTTGCTGTAAAATGTCTGTATGATAGAGGCGAAGTAATATCTTCATGTGAAGACATTTTAATAAATTTAAACAAAAATCAAAAAATTTACGCGATAGTGGCTTAACACTTTTAACTGGTACTTTATTTATTTAAGTTAAATGTTTGTTTTCAACTTGTTCATTTTGTTCTGGATGAATATTTTCTTCCGATTTTCTAGAATCAACAGAATTGAAAGAGTTTTAATTGAGATGTCCTCGATCCCCTTGCTATTTAAAAATATTTTTCAAGTCCAGTCTCCAATGCGTCAAACATTTGTATTTAAACTCCCCTTAAAGTAAAAAAAAATTGTGCGAAATATCAAGTCGTCAAAATTTAGAAGTGGGTGGTTGCTTTATAGACTGTATTTCAAAATCAATTTATTTTAATGAGGGCTAACAATAACTTTTGACAGCTACCTTACTCGTCAGTGACTCCAACTGGTGAGCCTAAAAACGGTAGTCCTCATTAATCCCATTAACAGCAGTTTATACCTATACAATTAGCCCAAACTTGCTTTTCTTTCCTTCTTTGTGTACATGGGAACCTATAAAGAAAATTCCAACATAAAAAAATAAATTACTTCTTTACAAGTAGACTTTGAAAATCTCATATCTGCCTCAGCTTTGTCAGTAACAAAAATTAAATAATTATATAATGCCTATATTATTAATAGGAGAATACATGTTTTGGAAACTCTTCAAAAAGCCGAAAAAAAAAAGAAAACAAAATTGTTAAATTTAGTATAAGAAAAGCAATCTATAATCTGTCAAGAAAACATTAATAGATTTCTCTAAGAGAAACCCAAAGTCTTTATACTTTAAAATTGCAAATTCGTTCATGGCAAATAGAATTTGTGTATAAAGAATTTTTCAGCGCTGAAATTTGTCAATGGGAACCGGATATGAGATTAGCACTGACAGGAGATTAAAGAGGAAGTTGTCCCAGCATTTTATGCGCTCCTTTACATTTCCCTGTTGGAAAATATTTAACGTATTTTAAAATTTTTCTCATTAATCCAAGCAGTTAACGGATCGATGGTAATTAATTTGACGTTTTGATTCAGATAATATTAAAAACATATACATAGGTATCGTTCATTTGATTACAGTAACCAATAAGAGTGTCAAAACATTTTGAAAACTTGTAAATGTGGAAATCCTCAGAGGAACCTGGACCACTGACTTTTGTTTCATTTGGAGTCGTACATCTGTTTTGTGTTATGTTTAAGATTACAACACATCGTATATCATAATTTTAAAAGCCTGTTAAATATCATAAGAAGGAGCCAAATACGTACTTTTTACACTTTCCACACTATCGTCATTATCTATGTAAGGACATGTTTTTAGAATAGAATGGTATAGATTAGAATTTATTCTCAAACACATGTATATACGTACACAATAATTAACACTGTTATATGGGTTATCATAAAGTAAGGGGTCTATTTTAAATTCTTATATAGTTTTAAGAAATTATGCTAGTAGCAGAAAGTAAACAGAATCTAGTTGCCTCAATAATTGGATTCTAGTGTATCTATGGAAAACAAAAGAATTGTCGTGACAACTATTGATACAAGTGTCAAACGAAATAATCATAATTTAGAGAATTGTTCTCAAAATAAAACTCGCGTAACGTAAATTGTAACAATTTCAATATGGAACTGCAAACAAGAATTGGTTTAGTGCATTGTTATTATGAAGGCGGTAAAAATTACACTACTGGATTACGAAGATTTCGTACGAAAATTGGTTTGAGAGCAGGACCGTGCAAAATGAAGGCGTATCGTAATTTGATTAGCAAATTTGAAAGAACAGGATATGTAAAAGACCTTCCGAGGTCAGAAAGACCTAGGATTAGTGATGTCCAAATTGCAGAACTTCTTCAATAAAATCAAAACGTAGCCAATACTAATCTGCTAGCAATTAGTAGTGTGAATGCGATATCAAAACGATTACAAATGCCATACACCACGGTTTGGAAAATTTTACGGAAAATCCTAAAAATGTATCCCTATAAACTGCAACTGCTGTTTGAATTAAAGGACGCAGATTTTGCTCTCAGGTACAATTTTTCATTACACGTATTGGCTCAGATGGAAATTGAACCCGAATGGTTATCCTGTATTTTATGGATAGATGAGGCCCATTTCTCTCTTAATGGTGGAATTAATATTTAAAACTGTCGAATATGGTCAACAGAAAATCCACATGAAATCGTTCAGCAAGGCCTTCATGACAAAAAAGTCACCGTTTGGTGCGGTTTCACAGCTAATTGCATCATTGGTCCATACTTTTTCGAGGAAATACAGAATGGGGAGGCCGTATCTGTAACTGTTACTGGTGAACGACACCTGCAAATATTAAGGGATTATGCAACTCCACAGTTACAAAACGAGCACGAAGGAATTGAAAACATGATTTTTATGCAAGATGGAGCACCTCCGCACATATACCGACCAGTTAAAGAATTGTTAACTGCGATTTTTCAAGATCGTGTTATAAGCAGACATTTTGCAAATTCATGGCCACCAAGATCGCCTGATATTAACCCAGCGGATTACTAGCTGTGGGGTTATTTAAAAAATTTGGTCTCTAGAACACGGCCAACAACGTTGGAGGAATTAAAGGACAGTATTAGAGAGCAAATTCGTGCAATTCAACCAGAAATGTTGAATAGTGCTTTATACAATTTGGAGGAACGGTTGGTAATTTTACAACAACAAAATGGAGGTCATATCAAGCATTTGCGGTAACTAGTGTTTGACATCAGAAATCCCATTATGTAAGCAACTAGATTCCATTTACTTTTTGTTATTAATTTGATTTGTTAAGAATATATAATAATTTGAAATATATCCCTTACTTTATAATCACCCGTTATATCATTTTTATATGGTAATGATCAAAATTATAATAAAGATGAAAAATTTTTCTCATTAAATTTCTTTTCTGGATTAAGTAATAATTTGTTAGATGTGAACCAGTCAAATATGTCGGTGATTTTCATTTGTGCAACTATGATTAAATTATCGATATTTGAGTTGCTAAAATGATTGTGTCATCTGCATATATTGAAAATTTTCCTGATGAATAATTATAAACTAGGTTATTGATATATACTAGAAATAATATTGGTCCCAGAATGGAACCCCGGGGTGCTCAATATTTGATATTCTGTGAATGGGAGTAACATTTTGTGCGTGAGGTTATGCAAGCAAACCTTTACTAATATTTGACGGTTTTCGAGGTACGATTTAAACTAAATGTTTGTTATTCCTCTGATTCCATGGTAATCCAATTTATTTAATAGTATAGAATGATCCACACAATCAAATACGTTAAATAAATCACAGAATATTCCAAGAGGCAGTTGTTTATCATTTATTATATTACTTATATTATCTTGAAGTTCAAACGTAGCATCTGATGTGCTGCAATATTTGCGAAAACCGTACTGAAAATTCGTAAAGATATTTTCACTTTCTAGATAGCCTAAAAGTTGTTCTTTAACAACTGCTTCTAGTATTTTTGAAGGTGTGGGTATGAGAGAAACAGGTTTGTAATTACCGTTTTATCACTTTTTTTATATAACAGCTTTATAACAGTGCCTTTGAAACAATTTGGAAAAATACCTAATGAAAGGTTGGCTAAAAACGTAAGAGGTTTGTTTAAGGTGTCGCTATTTTCTTTTATAATAACGAACGGAACATCGTCAACTCCACTGATTGTTTCGGTTTAAGTTATTTATATTATTCTAGTAATATCAGAATCTATAACTGGAAAAAACTGAAATGAATTTAAAAAGTTTAAAGTCATTTTATTTTGATAATCCGTTGATGAGTGATGATTAGTTAAATTTTTGACCAAACATCCGGCAGTATTTATAAAATATTTTTGAAATTCGGAAGCAATAGTGATTGGGTCTGATGTTTCTTCGTTATTAATATTTATTTTTATATTATTTGAAACCGAAATATTATTTCCCTTTATTGTATTATTTATAACGCCACAAGTGGCTTTTATTTTATTATCAGCGTTTAATGTTATGTTGTTTACACGATTCTGTTTGGCCAGACTTATGATTTTTTTTACTTAATTTGCAATAAGTTTTACAGGAGTTTATGAAATACTGGCTTGTTGTGAACTTTTTTTAAGTATAATAAACATCATTTATTTTAACAAAAACGCTCTATACCTTTTGTGATCCAACTACTACGCTTAGCTCTGGAGCTCACGTAATTTTTTTTTAATAGAAAAAGCTTGTTTAAAACAGTTAAAGAGTTCGTAAAATTTGTCATGGGCTGCATTTACATCAGTTTCATAGTACAGTAATGTCCAATCTACTTAGTAAATAACTAAATTGCTTGCTATTTTTGAGATTATATAGATAATCTCTTCTCTTCAAATATGGGTTTTAAGTTTTGTACGAGATTTAATTCGGTGAATGTGACAATTTAAACATGATGATCAGAAAGACCATTGTCCTCATTGTATATGTCCACAATATTTTGCGTACTTGAAATTATATTGTCTAATTTTAAAACACATTGTGTCCTATTTTCATGCAGTTTCAATAATTGTAGCTCATTCTTTATGTTTATGTTTATATAAGCAATTTCTCAAACACAGTGTATATGTTAGTAATGCATGTCTATTTAACGAATTTAAACTGTTTGTCCTAATTTTTGCTACCATCGATTAAAATTTTCAATAGCACCACCAATCGAATAAGCAGTTGAATCCCCTCGTTTGTGCAAAGGAAAAGAATCCAACCGCGTACACATAACCATATCTTCCTCGCATAAGTCGACGTCACGAAAATCAATTTTCTCGCAGCGTTTTCCCGTCCAATCAGATGCACCTCTAAAGAAAATCGCCGGCAGCGATGGCTGCGCTTCTTTTATTTCTACTTTGCCAAAGAAAATATTCCCAGAGCACTCTTTACGGTTCGCCGCCGAAAGGAAAGGATGAAAAAGACAATAAAAACACCGCGGAACGTTAATGGAAAATCTAATAATAATAGCGTCCCCTCTAATGATATCGCTTTTGAATATTTCATTATTGGAAAAGCGTGATTCTTGCGGTAACTATGAAAATTTATAATAGGATAAGAAAAAATAGGTCAGAAGGCTGTGATTAAAGACCATATTCGATGTCCCAGAAAATCATATCACAAAATTAACAACCAACGATTATTAATTAATATCTGCAATCTGCATTTCTTTCACAAAACAATAAAAGTAATTTGTTATACAGGATTATTCCACATCAGTACATAAGCAATTATTCTATACAGTTTATTTCAATGAAAATTATCCACCCTAAATAAATTTTTATATATTGATTTGCGCAAAAAAACGCAAAAACACGTTAAAAAGAGAAAAGAAGGGGACACATTTTCTTATAAATAGACCTAAAATTAGTTCCACCCCCTCACCCCCAGAGCCACGCATACATTTTTTTAAAGGAACACCCCATATTTTTTGAAGAGTTCATTACAAAAATGTATAATTTGTGGGGTGTCAAGTGAATAGTTTGGGACCTACACATTATTTCAAATTAAAGAAAGGTTTAAAGTAATAAACGATTCAATATCAAAAATTACTTTATTAGACGTTCAAACTAACTTCCATTGACCTCCATGTAATGATACAGTCGCGTTTCAAATGCCTCTCTAACATTACGAAAAACTTGTTGAATTGGTTTACTCAACATCTTCCCTTCCCAGAAATCGATTCGCTTCTTTCCATAAGTACTGGAGTTGTCGGAGATGAAAAGATTAACTGTCATTTGTCCACAGAAAAAGGAATCGAGGGGATGTCGATCATGGTTACCACGTTCGAAAATTTTGAGGCCATTATATTCAAACACAAAGATAAGGTCATCCCATTGGCAGCAGTCAACAGCAGCATAAAAGTCGGCGAAACAACAATTTGCATTAACCCATTCGAGCTTGCCCCATTTCCTTTGTCATTTTTCTCGGAAGAAAAAATGCGCAAAGGCACAAAATCATCATTGTATAAAGTTCTCACACAACTTCCAGAAGGTGTGGAAGTCGGAGATAACCAAATCAATGTTTTGGATGGATGATATCTTTTGCATAAAGTTGTATAGCATTGTAAAAATTCTTTTTCGTCCATTTATGAGAAGTGCGTTCAATATGTACGAAGTCACTACGGTTGACATGCAGTCTCTGTTTTCGATGGATATCCGATTGATGGTGGCAAAAGGAATACCAAGACCGCAGAAAGACTCTTTAATGAAACAATACCGGTTCAAGTTTCCCAAGAAAGATTTTTAACCAATGAAAACAATAAAGCCCGTCTAATTTCAATGCTGACAACAAAAATGGAACAGGCTGCTATTACTGTTAAATGAGCGGAAGAAGATGATGATGTGTTGAATTTTAGCACAGCGATTTCCTTGTGCTCAACATTTGAGGTTGTTTTCGTCGTTGGCGAGGCCGTTGATCTTCTTTCTCTGCTGACAGCATAAGCACCATCCCAAAGTACTATCTACCTTCGCAAACCAAGAAGAGGCAGAATTGCTGAAAGACTATATTCTGAGAATAGTTTGAAACATGAAGAAGTGGCTGGGAACATTCTGTTTCTCCATGCGTTTAGTGGCTGCGACACGACATCGTCTATCTTCAACCAAGGAAAAACAAAATTTTGTTCGCTTGTTCAGAAAACCGCAGGACTCAGTGCCACTATTAGCATCTTCAAACAGTAGGATGCAACACCAGAACACATCGCAAACGCTGGAGTACGCTTTCTTGTTGCTTTGTATGGTGGCAACATGGAAGACAAAATCTTGGAAGAAGTCCGCTACCAACGTTTCGCTAAATCTACTATAAAAAGCAAATTCAATCTTGCTTCTTTGCCACCAATGAAGGACTCTGCGCGATATCATGCGTTCAGGACGTACCACCAAGTCCAAAAATGGTATGGGATCCAAAAAAATTCATAAGACTGCGGCTGGAAACATCGCAACAATGGGCTCGCTCCACTCACAATGACAGAGCAACCAGCACCCGAGAACTTATTGAAATTCATTTCATGCACTTGTCGAAAAGGCTGCGGCGGAACATGTAGTTGCAGGAAAACTGGGTTGAAGTGCTCTGTTGTATGTGGCTTCTGTAGTGGTCAGTCATGCAAAAATGTACCGGAGATTCGCATCGACATCGAGGACGTAGATGATGAAACTTTATCAATGGAAGAACAATGGATTCTCAGAAGCACCGATGATGATGACATTCAGCACGCAAATTATACTGAAGACGTCAACATCAACCGACCAGGACAATCAAAAACGGGAAAACGCTAATAATATAATTGTGTGATCAAGGTAGTGTGGAAATGAGTATACATTGAATTTTCAAAATTATTATAACTATGTAATAAATAACGAGAAACAATCGAAAAATCACAAAAATGGGGAGTTTTACTGTTTTTTTGGAAAAATGTTCATCTTTCCGCTGCTGTAACTCGTTACATATTAGACTGTTTATACAAAAAATGTGCGTCGTTGGATCAACTGCTGCGGAGTTATTTTGAAAAAACTAATTTTTTGTACCTTTTATTCAAGATGGCAGCTCGAGCGGTCCCCGCCCCCAAGGTCGAAAACTTGGATTTTTTGTCAAGGCCCAGACCTGAATATAATTCAAAAATTATTACTACCACACCTTTTGCAAGGCAAAAGTTTCACTTTACAGCTACACAAATTATACATTTTTTTAATGAGCCCTTCGAGGAGAAACTAATGATCTAAAAAAATATGGGGTGTTTCATTTAAAAAACGTAGAGGTCGCTCTGGAGTGAGGGGTGGAACTAATCCTAGGTCTATTTATAAGAAAATATGTCCCCCTCTTTTTGCTTTTTGCCGTGTGTTTTCGTTTCTTTGCAAAAATCAATACACTCAAATTTATTTAGGGTGGATAGTTTTCATTGAAATGTACTGTATAAAACTCAGTTTGTAACGGTGAAACTCCCACAGAACTCACTTTTATGACAATTGAGCGCCGTAAACATTACTAAAAGACATTTGAGGAAAAAAAAATCGGCTCAAATGCTTCTATTTCCACTTTCTGTACAATTTTTATAAAGTCACACACCTATAGATAACTGTTGGGAAAGTTAACGCAAGGCGCCCTGTATATATATCGATAAATAGTATTATTTACCATGTGTTTCGTTTGAGTTTCGTATAAAAATTTTATTCTGCTAATTCTGAATATGCTATTGACTCAGTCTTAGTGAGAGTTACTTTTAAAATACCCCGGAGATATTTAAAATAATGTAAGGTCCCAAAGAGATTTTTAACTTCCTTGCATAATTAATACCTAGTGTTACTAAAATCGTCCAAGAAAAAGAGTTTTTTGAGTATCGCTAATATAATCACTGTAATAATATTTCCATGAACTTTGTTAATAAAAAATATAAGAAGTGTTCAAAAAGTTGGTTGAAGATGACATTATTTGGTGAAAATCTATTTTGAAATTAAATAGTTACAAAACGCTGTTTTTACTCGTTATTTTGTTCGTTTAACAACTACTACTTCGAACATTTTCTTAGTGGGAATGGGTCAATCAAAACAGAAAAACTACTTTTTTAATTTAGTCGACATTTCGCTATATTTATTGGCATCTTCTGGCCTGTGCTTTCTTGTTCATAATCAGTAATAAATTATACAAACGAAAACCGGTCTAAAATACAGGTTGAAGTAAGTACAACATAAAACACAAACAGTCTTTACTTTACCAACTGTACACAGATGTGCACCTCTATAAAACACAATATAATGGTCAGATCTGGAGGGATAGGGAGCCACTCCATATTTCGTCTTCCACTAATGATTTGACATGTGGCGTGGCCACTTGTTAAATAAAAAGAAATATCGCGTCTGACTATTTAAGCATTTGGATGAGAAAATACTTCTACTAAAGGCGTAACTGTAACTGTAAAAAATCTAAATATTTAACACCACCGTTTCTTACACTTTGTCCATATACCATCCCAATATGACAAATAAAAACCTGCAATTGGTTTTTTACATTTTCGGAACCAACAAAATTTTGAATAATTGCAAGGGTTTCATTTTGCACCCTGTATAGTATCGTATTTTAATGTCATGGTTAAGTCGAAGTAGAATCAGATGTTACCTGTGAATTGAGTGATATGCCTGTATTTGACTTGATATACCGAAGGATTTCTAAAGACTTCAAGTTATTAAGCAATCCACCTCTATTAGCCAAGTGTAGTACCTCAAGTAGTACTTCTAAAATTGATAAGTTGGAAGATACGGTCATTTAAAAAAAAAACAAGTAAAAAGTTAAAGTAAACACGTTTTTCATTAATTTTTGAGTTTGCTAGTTTTTGTTTTTTTTTTGTTTTTTCAATGTCGTCTTTGACAGTGAATCGCTTAGTAATATTTTACCCCAGTAGTGGTTTCTCAATAATTGCAGGGTATAGGTATACAACAAGGAATGTCACAAACTATCGTAACTGAGAAAAAACGTATTGTTTACTTTATTCTTTTATAACTGCATACATTATAATCCTAAAAAAAGCAAACTTGCACAAAAAGTAGCCAGAAGTAAAACATTTCATTCTTTAATAAACATAAACTACAAAAATAAACAGGTATTAGTAAAAAAAAATAGTAATAAGACATCACTGCGGTTTAAATAGGAACAAAACAGGTAATGTCCTCTAGAGAACGTTAATTTTTAGAAGACTGTCCCTCAAGTAGCTCAGTGTAAAGAGCAAAAGCCTCAGGATTTTCACAGAGTTCCTTGAGCTTCATTAAATTTAAATATTTGTCTTCTTTTATTGGCAGATGTTCTGAAACAAAGAAGCAAAATATTAAACGTATTATCATGTTTAGTAGATATGCGTAAAAGTCCAAAAGTGATAATAGAAATCCTAACCATTGTATTTTTGTGAAGGAAGCTCGAACTCATTTGCGTTGAATAAAGGAATTCCTGACATCCTTCTTGAACCTTTAACTACGGTGCTACTAAGAAAATGGCCATTACAAGTTATACGGTAATAAACCAAACGTGGGTGTTCTTTGGAACAATAAAGTTCCTTTACTTGTATTGGAAAAGGACACTTTCCAACAAATTTGCTCTTGAGAAAGTTTGTCCACTCCTTGACCATGCTCTGGTCCACTTCAATCACAGTAAATGGAGTTGGATTTTTTCGTGAATTTCTTAACAAATCGTACCAATCAGATGGTAACTCCATTCTGGTTTTTAAATTCACTAACCCCATGTTTTTATCGCACTCTAAGTACGAATGTCCTCTAACGAGGAATGTAATATGGATTGAATCCAATATTTTTACGGTGTGTATTAAAAAATGCATGAGTGGGAACGTAGTAAAATTCTTGTTCTGCCCCCCTGCCGAATCGCAGAATACATGCAATTGTCTGATGCCTTGGCCAACATGATTCATAATAAAATCGAACAAATTTCGTCACTCCCTTTGTTAGAAAGAAATTCGGGATATGTGTAGAAGAATGATGTCTCAGTAGATAGAATGCGTATATTAAAACTATACATTGATAGCTGTCGGAGGTAATAAACGGCATTTGTCGGTACATTTGGTAGATTAAATAAACATTCTTTTGGTAGTACATTGCAATAGCTAGAAAAGTATTGGTAGTTCTCGCCTTTTACTTTGAAGATCTACTTTTGTCATAAAAAGCCTGCGCCTTCCTTAGATGCAGTTCCTTTTCAATTTATAGCTTCCTGATTGTCGCTTCGGACTTTTCTTGTATTTTTTAGTCTGTTAATTTCAGCAGTAAATTTATCACTAATGTGCAAGTGTCGCTGCGGGGATAACCAACACTTATATTAAATTTTGTGTTGAAAATATCACGATACGTTTCATACGAGACTATAATATCAGGAAATTTTTCCTTGAAAAGACGAAACATCTTTTTAATATTCAAGTCTTCAGGGAGCAGGGAGATACAGTTTTTTTGAATCGTGCAAACTGTAATGCGACAGTCTTCCTTTGAAAGATTTTATGGGATTAAAAACATATTCATACGTCACATTCAGGAGTTTTTTTATCCAAAGTCATGTGATCTTCTGGGGCTACACCTTTGTTTTTAAAAGATGTTTGTAAATGTAGCAATTTTCCTTTTGTTATTCCGTGTATTCTCAGAAATGCCTAAAAACAAATCGGTATTTCTTTTATTGTTTTGTTTCTTATAATTTTAACTGCATGAAAAAACGATATCATGGAATGTCACTTCTGGCTCAGGTTTTCGATTTCTGAGTCTTTGCACCGGTGTGATTGAGATTAAACCACAAAGATAACTGTTTTGTTCATTATTAGTATGCAGATTATTGAAATGAGACAAAATAACTGCACGATCTTCTTTGTTTATCATCTCAAAATATTTTAACCTGTTACAAAAGCATGGATTACCTTCTTCGTGAGACGCTTATCGAATATTCTTCATGACTTTCTGCATTCTGCCTATCTTTCCTCTCTTCTTTGCACTGTGCTGCACTTTATTATTTTCTGTTTCCACTTTCACACTTTAATATAACCTCTATATACTGTTGTAGATGAATAACAACAACCAACTGCCACTAAATTTCAATAACAACCACAGAACTTCAAAATGCCACTATTGTGGACATTCCTTGTTTTACTGCTTATACGCGTGGACATTCCCACTTTTATGAATGTTCAGCAAATCTTTTACTGTAGAAAAGTATAGGACACTTCCACTTTTAAACCTTGATATTTGGATGCGTAAAAGTGCTGAAATAATACTACAGATTACGTTATATATCACAAAATTGTCCAAAACGGACATTTCTTGTTTTATTGCTGTACCCTTCAATTGTTGGCGATTTATTTTAATTTATGAGTGCATCTCTAAGGCAGAGAATTGAGATTCTTACGACGATTGGATATGGTGATAAGATGCGAACTCAACAAGAAGTATGTAATTTATTTAATACTAAATATCCAGAATGACCATTAACTCCGTCGACAGTGGGTGAAATTATAAAAAAAATTAGAGAGACTGGTACGGTGGAAGATTTACCCTAAACAGGACGTCCAGATGTTGACGAGGATACAAAATTAAATATTTTACTGGCTGTTGAAGAAAATCCACATATCAGCGTTCGCCAGGTTAGTCGCGATTATGATGTTACTAAAACGTCAGTACATACAGTATTAAAAAACCGCTGCCAATTACTTGGGGTTCAGAACTTCCTCACCGTAATAAAACTCGACGTGTTATGGAGTTTATAATAAAAGTATTTTTTGACGTTTCAAAAAAGTCACATTTTTTGACGTTTCAAAAAAGAGACATTTTACCGTTTTAAAAAAGTCACTTTAACGTTACAAAAAGTCACATTTTTTTACGTTTCAAAAAAGTCACAGTTTGACGTTTCAAGAAAGTCACATTGGTGGAATGTCACTAATATTTTTTTTTGACATTGAGACTGATTTTGTTCGTCAACGAACTCAATCTCTTTCTTGACCTCTAGAATGTGTGTACCAAATTTGAAAGCTCTATCTCAAAAAATGTAGCTGCTATCGCAAACTACACAGACACAGAGATTCGTCCAGAAATGCAATAAAAATTTTCAAAATTTTTTCCCGAATACATAACCTCCTCACTTTGAGGGGTGAGGAAGTAATAAAGGATAATGTGTAGAATTGAAATTAAAAATCGACGTGTTCGAAGATTTTTTCTAAATATTTTTGGTTTAAGAAATAATTCATTTATTCCCTACCTTACCGACGCACTGTATATACCATTTTTAATTATTTTAAATAAAGATTCTACGTTTACAAAAGTTATTCTCACCGTTCATTTTTGAGCCCAAAGCCGATGCAGTGTGTTGCTAAAACATTTTTCTAGTCATAATTCATAATTTACTTTACTGACATCGTAAAAGTACAACAACTTGTAATTCATTTAGGGTGCACAACATAAAGTGATAATATCCTCTTGTTTCCGACAAATGCAACAATGACTAGTACTATTATGGATATAATTCCACAAAATGCAAATGGCTTTACCTGTTGTAAGAAGGGGATGAAATGTTTTTGAGGATTTTGAAAATTGGTAACAATAGAAGAAATCAACCCAACAGGGGCAGGAAGAGGATCATTTTAATCCGATCGTAAATACTTTGTTAGTTGTTAAGTAGCATATAAACTTTTCCCGGTATACGTAGATAAGAATTTTGCTGGGACTTTTTGTCTATGGCATACTATGGTAATGTGTTTAAAATGAGCGAGTGTCAAAACTCATAAATTCGTAGTATACCAAAATCAAGTGCTTTAGTAACCTGATTCCTACGCATTGTTTAATTTAATTTAAAAAACAATATTAATTAATATTTTGTTTTATAAAACATAAAAAAATTTAAAAAAATACATAAATACACAAAGCAAAAAAATTTAAATAAATTGATATAGGTGATGCAGCAATATATATATATATATATTATATATATATATATATATATATATATATATATATATATATATATATATATATATATATATATATATATCGTCGGCCGAGGTGCAAAAACGGGTAACTCCAAAAAATGCAACCAACCAATCAAAAATCAAATCTGTTTAAGTCCCATATACCATATCATTATTTTAATAATGAATTATATCAAATCTGTCTAATTAGATGTTAAATATCCTACGTAGTAATCATTTTATAATGTTTACTTGACTAATATAGTCAAATATACAGTTTTTACCTTCTCTAAAATAATCTTGAAATGAAATAGTCGGTTTTGCACCTCAGCCGACGATATATATATATATATATATATATATATATATATATATATATATATATATATATATATATATATATATATATATATATATATATATATATGTTGTTTTTCAGGTTTTCGCGGGTGGTGAATGTTAAATTCGTTTTCCGGGTATACTCCCGCGTAGGTGATAGGCCCCGAGAGGGACCGTGGTTGTCTGAACGACGTTTCGGCAGAATCTCATCTGCCATCTTCAATCCGAGCAATTAGAACCTACAAGAGTAGTTCACAATGTGTCCAGTTACCATCTCAATGAGGCCTCGTTGAATGTATTAGCCAAAGGATTTAACTTCGCGATAGCACCAGCACGTCTACCGGTAGAAGACATAATCTGTGGTGTAGAATCGGCCATTGGCAATTTAGATAAAAACATAGCGGAAACTATACGCCAGGACACGTCACGTATATTAAGAACAGCCCGTATACCAAAGAGGAATCTACAACACGAGGAATTAGAAGCACTGAAGACCTTACGACAAAATGAGGACATCATAATCTTACCCGCAGACAAAGGAAACGCAACAGTAGTGATGAACAGCGACGATTATCATACAAAAATAGAAAGTCTACTAGGAGACACTGCATATCAGCTTATTACCACAGATCCTACTACGTATCTGGAGAAGACGACAAAAGCCAAAATCAAAGCCAGTCCAATCGACAAAGAGATACAGAACCAGATCATCCCGCGAGAGAAGTCTTCAAGATGTCCCAAATTTTATGGTCTACCAAAGATTCACAAAGAAGGAGCTCCTCTAAGACCAATTGTTAGCTCAATAGGGTCACCCACACAGCAGTTAGCAAGACACTTAGCCAGACAACTACAACCGTTTGCCGAGGAAGTTAAATCCTACGTGAAAAATGCAGACCATTTCATTGAGTTATTAAGAAATCAGACCGTCCAAGCGGAACATCTTCTAGTGAGCTTCGATGTCATATCCTTGTTCACCAACGTACCCGTAGAGGAGTCAATCGACATTATCAAGCGAAAATATCATCCAGCAGATCATATTCTTAGGCTAACTCAACATTGCCTAAATAATACATATTTTGCATACAATGAGCAACGCTACAGACAAACCGAAGGAGCCCCGATGGGCTCCCCCCCTATCTCCAGTTATTGCCAATCTCTTTATGGAGGATTTAGGAAACTCGAGCACTACAATCTGCACCATTAAAACCAAGCCTATGGCTAAGGTACGTCGACGACACATTTGTGATTTGGACTCATGGAAGAGAGAATCTCACTAACTTCTTAGAACATCTGAAT